>JAHZTW010000004.1:62997547-63039055 GCA_020283515.1 Alliaria petiolata | reverse complement strand
AAAAAAAACCAAATCCTATTGTTTTAGGTGGGATTGCATAGACTTTAAAAACAAATCATAAGAAATTTCCTAATTCACCCAAAATCATCTAAAATTTCATTAAAACTCAAATCATTCCAAATTCTCTCAAATTTCAGTTTCAATACACCCCCCTAATGGTTCAATCTTACTAAATATTAGAGGGGTTATTGGGAGATGGATTTTAAAGAATTTTTAAAATTTTGAGATTCCATCATTATTGGTTTATAGATTCTTAAAATCCTAATAGAATCCATTGTTATTGGTTTAAAGATTTTAAAATTCTATCCAAAATCTTTGTTATTCAAAAAGTTTGGGTTTTAAAGATTTTATGATTCTATTAAAATCATGTGTTATTGGGACAAGGATTTTAAACATTTTAACTCTTAAAACAAGATTTATCAAGACTTTCAAAATACTACCTATATAGCTTAGATTCTCAAAGTCATTAGAACAAAACTATTTTGATAGATTTTCTAAATACACAAACTCTTTTCAAATCTAACAAAATTTTTAACAAATTTAACAAATCTATCAACTCTTAAAATCAATCAAAATTTTATGAATCCATCTCCCAATAACCCCCCTAAGAAGTTTAAGAAGCTTTCTTAATAATTTAGAAAGTTTTCTAATATTTTAGCAAATCTTTCTAAACATTTAGAAAGTTTTTCTAAGAGTTTAAGAAGATCTTATTAAAATTGAATAAAATATAATTTTTAAAGAAATTTGAATGCTTTCTTAAAATTTAGAAAATCTTTAATCGTCTAAAACATTCATTCAACCCAATAGGAAAACAAAGACAAAGTCTGAAGTAGAGACAGAGCCTGAAACACAAAAATGAAAATCACATCACATTCCTATTAAATAGGATTAAATATGCTAATAGTTCCCCTCTTGCTAAAGACAATGATGGAGTCATCAAGCCATGCCGCTCCGCTCAGCTCGAAGTTGATATTTTTTATGAATGATTTTGTCATAGATCTGAGAGTACCTTTTGGAAGTACAATTTCTATGCATAAAGGATAGTAGAATAAGAACAAAATTCAGAATTTGCATGTTTAGGAAGGTCTTCCTGAAATTTTTTAATGTTCGTGAAATGTATTTGGATAAAATTGATGATGTGAAATTTATAATCAATCATTCTATTATTTTTGGGTTTCGTCGTGGTTTTTGTTTTTTAAGTATAGATTAGATAAAAATTTGGTTATTATGAGTTGCACCAACAAACAATACACTAGTTCAATTATTTACAACAATTTAGGGAGGTCTTCATATGTTTAGGAAGGTCATTCTAAACATGATTATTTTTACGAATTAATATATATAATTAATATTTATCACGCATCAGACATTAAAGGTCTTCATATGTTTAGGAAGGTCATTCCTCAATAACATTATACTAATTCAACTATTTGTAATAATTTAGAAAGTTTTATTACAAATATAGGACAACTTATTACAAATTTTGGAAGACCTTCATAATTTATTATTTACAAATTTAGGAAGATTTTTCTGAAACTTTCGGAAACCGATGTTGTGGAATCAAATTGTATGGAAAGAGAAGTTGTGAAAGAAACTGAAGCTTGGAATACATCAAATTTTTTTCCTTTTTAATTTTTGAAAAGACAAACAAGTTAACAAACTTTAAAAAAAAAAATGATATTTGGAAAACATTTCCTAAAGATGTAGAAATCATTCATAATGTGTATGCATATTAAATGTTGAAGCCAACAACATTCACGGAAAAGGATTTTGCCTTCACCTAGTTTGTGACAAATATGAAAACACAATATGACAGTTAAAAATTATTTTAGGAAATCGTCTTTTACATTTAGGCACGCTTTCCTAAAATCTGTTAAACTTTATAATGCAACTTTTATGAGTTGTACCAACAAACAATACACTAGTTCAATCGAGAATGCAGTGAATGCTTATTTATTTCTCGAATTGTAGTTGATAAATTGAAATATTTTGTCTTTAGTACAATTTGGTTAGGTATGGGAGAATGCTAATGAGCTTATGTAAGTGATTGAATGTTTGAGTATGTTCGTGTTAGGACATCATTCCTAAATGTATATAACGGCTTCCTAAATTTGAGTTGTTCTTTGAATGGTACACAAAAGTTTGCATTTTATACGTGTTAGGAAAGCCTTCCTAAATGTGTATAACGCCTTCCCATAGAACCGGATGGCTAATTTATGAATTTATAAAGACCTTCCGAAGTGAATCCGATGTTTTAGGATGAATTATATAACTATTTAAAAACTTTATAAACATTCAAGTAAACATAAAAAGTTTTTTTTTAGTTTTCACTTTGTGTTGACATATCTGACCAAATTTGATTTGTTGTATAATTAGACACAAAAGTTTGCATTTATACGTCTTAAGAAAGTCTTCCTATATGTGAGTTGATGTTTATATAATACACAAAAATTGTATTTATACGTGTTAGGAAAGCCTTCCTAAATGTGTATAACAGCTTCCTAAATTTCTAATGTTTAAGAAAACTCGCTTGCCTTTGTCTTTGTAATTAATTTTTAAATACACTTAAGGGCCAAATATTGGACATATACTAATATTAACAATTTGTATTATAAATCAAAGAATGTGTACATTTAAATTTAGTAAGTCTTTAGGAAGATTTTATACAAATTTAGAAAGACATTGTTAAATATGTTTGAATCATTCCTAAATTTATAAGCTTGCTTGAATATTTTAGAAAATCGTTGGTGAAGCTTATGTGAACTACTATTGAATAAAAGTGAACTTGTAAAAGAAACTAAATCATCAAAAACATCAATTTTAGTTTTTTTTTATTCTTAGAGACAAACAAGTGACAAACTAAAAAAAAAAAAAAATCTCTGAAGTTCTTCCTAAACATGTAGAAATCCTTCCAACTTCTTTTTAATCAGCTTTACAACCACTTTTATTGCTTCAGTAGGGCATAGTAAGCTTTGCAAAGTTTGTGTTGAGCTGAGAGTTGGAGAACTTGAGCAATAACGATTCAGTTCTGCTTTGTTCCTTTGCAAGTTCGCCCTGAAAATACTAAAAAGGAGCTTCATAAAATATACTGAAGCAGATTTCCATGTGCCCTTACCTGGCCTCCGGTTAATCTCTTCACAAAATCAGGATGAAGGTAGAGTGTCCTCGGATCATAATTCTCATCGTTAGGGCATCTCCTTTTTGCATCTCTTCGGTCTTTGCTCACCACAAAAAATGTACATGGACAAATATATTAAAAATTAGCTAAAATAGGGATTATGCGACCTACCAATACGTCATGAAGTTTGAAAGAAAATTAGAGATGTTAAAGAAAATTTAGGAATACATTCTTAAATACTTAAAAAAACTAGTTAAAAATATATTTATGCACTTAGATGAAATCATGGAATCGAACCGCGATCTTGAAGAGCTCAAAGCTGCAAAAATTGGGAGTGTATAACCAATGAAATACACTATCATTAGAAAATTGTAAGAAATTATTTACTTAAATAAAGTATAGATACGTTTAGGAAACGATCATACACATTTATGAAGGTCTTCCTAAATAGTTTATTATGATGTAAAGCGTCTGAGGAAGAAGCTCAGCTAGATTATGATGCTTTAGCTTCTTTGAATTCGGCAAACTCAACCGGTTCTGTACTGACAACGAAGCTTTCTTTAGAGATTTCAGGTGCAATGGAAGACTTGACAGAAACTTGTTACGCTCTGCGTTAGTTTCCAGCATCAAACACTTCTTATTATGTTGTTCCAAATTAGCTAGAATCTTGCATAGTTCTTTACGCTGAATTCAAAGATTAAACCTTTAACCTAACTTTGAAATGAGAGAAGACATATTTAAGCAAAAGACAGAGATATTGTTACCTGATGGAACTCAAAATTGAGTCTTTTAAGCATCAAATCATGGGAACTATCATTTGAGAGCGTTTGAGATTTTATTGCTTCGGGAGCGTCTCTGAGGAAGTCTTGTTCGGATATGAGATCGATGTTGGGATACTTGGATTTGAATTATCTGGAGGATTTGTTAGCTTTGACATGATGGCTCTTCTCGTAGATCAGATTGTGGAGCTGCAACGCCGTGAAATCCACCGGAGATTTCGCTAGCTCCGTCTCTGATTTCACTTTCTCTTCTTGCGTCAGAATCGCATGATTCGCCTGCGAAATGAGAAAAAAAAAATTCACCTAGTTGTTGTCGAGATTCTAAGCAACAAACCCAAAGGATTCACTTACATGACGAAGATTGATGAAGTTGAGAAACATTCTGAGTGAGGAGCTCGTGATTTTCGTAGATCTTGTTTGTCTGCCAGCGAATCCGTAGATCTTGTTCGTGTGCCAGCGAATCCAGAGATCGGAATTTACAGTTTGGAATCTTATTCGTCGCGTTCATCGTCGGGAGAGAAGAGAAGATTTGAGAAATTTCTGTTTGGTGGAAGGAGGGGTAGAATGGTCCATCAATTAATGAAAAATGTTAAGAGTGGAAATAATTGTGCGTCCATGTTATTTTTGGCCCAAAAACTTGTTTTCATGGTAAATATGAGAATTGCCCTATATTTTATCGTATTGGATTTTTTTATTAAACATTTTTTAAAAAAATTATATAAAATTTATTTTTATTTTTATTTAAATATTTGCGTTTTATCCGTGGGTATTCGTAAACTCAAGCGGGGCGGGTTTGACACATGTGCAAACCATGAGCGCATCAAAATCTCTACTTATAATTACTCTAAAAACACTTTACACGAAATCAGTGTGTGAGTTTCATTTAAACCTCGAAACGTTTTCGGAAGATAGGGTGACGTTTAGTAGGGTCTTTAGGTTTCTTGAACTGTTGAGAAGAAGAAGATTTTTGATGGCCAGAGTTGTTATATTCCATGTAGACCATTCCTTTGCCTCCCGACATTTCACTCAATGCTCTCTTTCGTCTCTCCTTTTGAAGTTCCTTACCGTCTGTGTCTTCTTCCACTTGCTCCAAACCAACCATATCGTCTCCAGCATTCAACACCTGTTCATTCAGAATTTAAAATTTTCTTAACAATAGCAACATATCAAAACCAAAGTAAACAATCACAAAGTAAATCTCTCAAAAAACCTTTGCGAGAAGGGACAACTGTTCTTGTTGACTGCTGTAGCTTAAGCTTGAACCAGCATCAGGAGGTGGAAGACTTGTTATAACCTTAAAGCTATAACCTTGGTCGATTAGGAACTGCTGTCTTTTCGTCGAGTAATACATTTCCTGTGTATCTGTAGAAACAAGCGAGTAGAAGAATGCATTGTACTCTTCTTTTCCACCGAATGCATTGTACTCTTCTTTTCCACCAGCCATTCTGTCTTCAATTTTACCCTGTTTTTTTTTCATCATGGAGTTATTTTGTAATAAATCAACACAACGCGACGAGTAGTAATAAATTTCGAAAATTCAAAACCTTGGCCCTAAGAATACGACCCAAACGTTGTGCCTCTTGACGTCTAGAACCAGCATGTGACGATATCTGGATTATCACATTAGCTTCAGGAATATCTATGGAGTTATCACCAACCTGTTGTAGCCAAAAGAAACCTTAATGAACATGGAATAAACAAATTTCTATTATATACCAAGAAAAAGGAAATGGAAACAAATACTAATAAATACCTTTGACAAGAAGACAGTGTTCAAGTCTTTACTGGTTTTAAACGCCTCAAGAATTTTGGTTCGTTCGATATGGCTTGAGAATTTGAACAAAAAAAAGAGGATTATCAGATTTGGAAATTGAGGTGAAAACGCAAAAAGTGTGTTTTGAAATACAAGTTCTTTAACGAACCTGGTTGCACCATAAATCATCGGTTTCCGGAGCTTCATTGCATACTCGGTAAGTGCAAAAAGATTGTCTGCAAAGACAATGATTTTATCCCCACGTTGTTCGTGGAAACGTATAAGAAACTCACAGGCTCTGAACTTGTTAGGGTTCATGACATAAAGTGCCTGCAGATACCACAAGACAAGATACATGTACATGTCAGACCAAAGACCATTAGCTAAATTATGAGACACACTAAAAGAGCCTACATTGATGTTTACTATGTTAAAAGAGCATCAGATGAATCAAACATAAAGATCAGATATCAAATAATCTCAGATTTCGTTTAATGGAGAACAATGCGAAAAACTTTATATATTCATGAACCTGTTTTTTCTTGGAGTTCTCTTTCTTGAGATACTCTGCAAAAAACTCTTTGGTCATAGGACACCATACTTCAGCACACTGAACATTTGCAATAAAGCCTCCTTTAACTAAATCTAGCCAATTGGCTTCATATAGTTTCGGGCCAATGAGGAAGTTCAAATCTGTGATCTTTTCATCTTCTCTCACAAGTGTGGCTGAACAAAAGACCATTAAAAGAGACTTAGCTTCTGAAATTGAAGTATTTAACACACAAAAAAAGGTCGATGACAAATGAACCCTTTAATTACCTGTAAGTCCTAGCTTGCAGTGAGATTTTGTGATACTGATAACTTTCCTAAACATTTGGGCCGGAACCACATGAACCTATATATAAAAGAAATAACTCGTTCGGTTCCATTCTACCAGCAAACACTAACTTCAATTCAAAAACAGGCATCGACATTAAGAACTATTATGATTACCTCGTCCATGAGTAGCAACCCCCACTCTCTGTTTCTGATTTCTTCTATAATCTTCTCTGATTCCTCAGATCGTTTACCACCAAAGGCAATCATATTATAGGTTGTTACAACAACACCAGCATCGCCACGGAACCGTTCTTTACTGTCAGAAGTGAAACGGCATTTTTGGTCATCTCTAATAGTAGACCACAGCTTGAACTGGAAGGCCCATTGATCCACTGAGACAGCATTGGTCGCCAAACAAAGACAACTCTTCTTTATACGAGCCGCCGCAGAAACACCGACAAGAGATTTACCAGCACCACAAGGCAACACTATAATCCCAGATCTTGCTCTTCCTGCAAAATCAAGCTGTTTCATGAGAAATTGCAAAGATTAATGAGAAATGTCCTAAATTACTACCAAAATAAGTTTTTGTTCCAGAAATATATCACTAGTTTTTTGTTCCAAAAATACCACAAACATTAAAAGAAAATGATGTTAAGGGAACATTTTAAATATTTGGGTTCGAGTTTTAGAATTTGTTTTTTAGGGTTTAGGTTTATTGTTTAGTTTTGAGGGTTTAAAGTTTAGTTTTAGTGTTTGTGGTATTTTTAGAACAAAAATAGTGGTATTTTTAGAACAAAAATAGTGGTATTTTTGGAACAAGTCTTATTTTAGTAAGTATTTTTGAGAATTTCCCAATATGAATATCTATGATCAATTTAGCAGTCACCAAGAAAACTATTGTGCAAGTAGATAGTTATACCGTTCCCAAACATTTTGCGCAAACATTTTTCCTGGTATGGCCTCGGTTGTGCATGCGGCTTCAGTTCAATGTCAAGATCAGGATTAACCTGACAGACACCAAACAAGTTATTATCAAATCCAGCATATCATCTGGTAAGCAAAAACCAGCCTGAAGTGTAAGTATTTTGTTTTTCTCACATTGTCGTTCTTGAAGTCATATTCCTCTAACATAGGATAATTCAATTCACTTGACAAGCACTGCTGCTTCACAATATCTACCTACACACGAAGAGCAAAAGAATATTACAATGCGAGTTTAAGTAAAGATCATAGAACATTACCAAACTCATTACCATTTCAGACCCATTAGGGGAAATTTACCTGTGCAGGGTCTATCTCAAATGAGTGAGTGTCTTTCTCTTCTGCTGCTGCTGCCAATTCTGCTTCATTCAACAGCTCTCCTCCAGGTCCTGCTTCAAGCTCACCGCTTGTTTTGCTGATCGTGAATCCATCACCGCCACATGGCTAGCAAAAAAAACGTTAATCTAAGTTCGTTCGACATATACTCTGGAGAACACAATGGTACTACAAGACAAAAGAATACCACGTATTCAATGAATCAAAGGGGTTAAAGAAGAAGGTTAATGAAAGCCTATCTACCACATTGGTGACAAAAGATGCGTTGAGAACAATAGATCATGGTATGTATTCCCATCTCTGAGAAGCAAACACGAATGCATTAAATGGAGAAGTTTCAATGCACCTCCGCAGAAACTCTTGCTCGGTTTACAACATCATCCTTGAGAAGATCTCTCAACACCTGAGATTGTTTACATTTCACAAGTGAACAAAACCAATATCCAAATACATCATAAGAACAGAGAGAGAGAGAAAGTAAAGACTTGTGTAACTTTACCTCAGGGAATGGGGATTCAATAAAATACCGATTCTTTCTCAAAACCAGCTTCACTTTCCCGTAATTTGCAGTACAAGCATGGATGAAACCAATCATCTCCTTTGGTAGCTTAGTCTTAGACAGTTTATTCAAAACAGAGATGATGGTTCCTGTCTCAAGCCCGGCGGAAACAGCAGCATACAACGAGTGTGGTGTTAAATTATACTCGTGCATTGACTCTGGCCTGAAATAATAACAAATGTTTTTAAAAAAACCAACCAAAAATCGTATAACCTCAACACATAACACCACAGGGCAAAACGAAATCAAAATCTCTCAAGAAAAATATATGACGAGCAGTGAGCAGTGAACAGTGAGCACCTGC
Source organism: Alliaria petiolata (assembly GCA_020283515.1). Lineage (NCBI taxonomy): Eukaryota > Viridiplantae > Streptophyta > Magnoliopsida > Brassicales > Brassicaceae > Alliaria > Alliaria petiolata. The sequence continues at coordinate 63,030,403 of JAHZTW010000004.1, read as the reverse complement.
CTGCAAACGGGTTCAGCTATGGCGATAAGAAAATCATAAGCTTGTTTGTAGAGAGGAGAACAAGTTTCCAAGAAAATCCTTCCATGTCCACATGCCCATAGAGGCCTGTTTTCATGGTCTGGCTTCAACTCCAATTCACTACAATCCGTAATCTTCTTCTCTCCTTCTTCTTCTACAAAACCATTATACATCTCGCTTCATTCTGGGCTTGAATGGTCACGTTTTGGAAACGTGATTCCAACAAGTACACACCATTCATAATAACAAAAAGAAAAAATTAACAAGCCAATTTAAAACCATTATTCCACACGTTTTCAAATTTTTAGACAAAAGCTATTCATCTAATAAATAGTAGCTTTTGAGTGTTTCAAGTTTTCTCAGTTTTAAGATTTTCCTTCCTATTGAAGCCAAGCCCTATGTAACTATACATAATATCAATTTATTACCATCACGAGAATCCTCATCAGCATCATCAGCGAGATAGGATTCTTCGCTTTGGATGTTGTTCATCTTTTGATCATCCTGAGATTTTCACACGAGATACAGTGAATTAGAGTAACTAACACTGAGAAAAAGAGTTCCCGTGAAGAAAAACTAAGCACGAACCTCCCCACCGTACTTCATCTTCTTGCTAGAGCTTCCTCTTTCACCTGAACATCAAAATTTCCCCTATATTTTGTTTTTCGCCGGATAATTCGAAAAACCACAAAAACAAAATCGGTAGGATCGAGACTATTATTCTATTACCGTGTTCCATATTGATTATCGTGATCGACTGATCGAAATCGATTCAGAGATTTATAGCTTGACTTTTCCATCAATCCGAGAAGGCCAAAACTGTCTGACGGAGGGGAAGAAAAACGGCGTCGAAATTAAACGATGGAGAGAGATCGGCGGCGGCGACGGCGGCGACGGCGGCGTGGAGTTCCGTTGTAAGATATTCAGCGAAGCGAGCCGAAACGCCGGCGGAGATTTTGATTTGGATTCCGGTTGGGGTATCCGATTGCCGAAACGAGTCGGTGACTGAGGCTTTTTAACGCGAATGAAGGATTTAAAGAGACAAGAAAGAAGACTCCAGATATTATTTATAAGGCTAAAAATAATGGACCAGTCATGGGCTTTTATATGCAAATATAATGGGCAAGTTTGCTAATCGGGTACTTTTTGAGATCGAAGCTTTGGACAATTTGCCAAATAAAAGGAAATGCTAGTAATACCTTTGAGTGGCTTTGACAAGAAGATAGTGTTCAAGTTTTACAGGTTTTAAACGCCTCAAGAATTTTGGTTCGTTCGAAATGGCTTGAGAATTTGAACAAAAAAAAGAGGATTATCAGATTGGGAAATCGAGTGAATACGCAAAAAGTGTGTGTTTCAATACAAGTTTGTTAAACGAACCTGGTTGCGCCATAAATCATTGGTTTCCGGAGTTTCATTGCATACTCTGTAAGTGCAAAAAGATTGTCTGCAAAGACAATGATTTATCCCCCACGTTGTTCGTGGAAACTATTAGCTTGTACAGAGTATAGCATTTACATGTATATAATAGTCGGTTAAGGGCTCTGGAATGTCCGGGTTTATTAAGTCTAATTTTCCGGTTTAGTTGGTTAGTTGTATATAAACGTTGTAAGCCGTTGTTCTTCATTAATAAGAAAATCTTCCTTTACACTCTCTCTCTTGTTGAGCTGTGAAAGGTAATAGAAACGTATAAGAAATGATGGTTTATTCAAAACAGAGATGATGGTTTCTGTCTCAAGCCCGACGGAAACAGTAGCATACAACGAGTGTGGTGTTAGATTATACTCGTGCATTGACTCTGGCCTGAAATAAATAACATAAATGAAGAAGACCACACTTGATAATCATGGCAAAACGAAATCCAAATCTTCTCAAGAACAATATATGATGAGAGCAGTGAGCAAACCTACCTGCAAACAGGTTCAGTTATGGCGATAAGAAAATCATAAGCTTGTTTGTAGAGAGGAGAACAAGTTTCCAAGAAAATCCTTCCTTCTCCACATACCCACAGAGGCTTGTTTCCATTGTCTGGCTTCAACTCCAATTCGCTACAATCAGTAATCTCCTTCTCTCCATCACCTAATGCCGCAACGTACCGATGTGAAACCTAGCTCCACCGTGTAATTCAAGCAATGAATTACTTGGGAACCTCTTCTTGTGTTCAAAACTCAAGAGAATTTTGAAAACAAGGAAGAACGACAAAGCTCGTTATTATTATTTATGTCACAAAATGTGATTCTTACAAAGAAGACGAAGACTTAAATAGAAAGCTCCTAAAAGTCGGTTACATACGACTTCCTTAAAGAATTAGGAAAACTAGAGTAAAATAGAAATATTGCAAAACAGAAAAAGAAAATAGACTTGAACATCGTGAAAGTTTATCGAAGAAAACCAAATCCTAAATCAAAAATAAAACCAAGCATAACCAATCTTCAAGATGCTGCTGCATCAGGACTCCCCGGGTTAGAAAGATTCGTCCCCGAATCGGAAATGGTGTCTGCTGGAACAAACCTAGACAGATATCGAACATTAAACATATCTGAAGTGTTACAATCAGGAGGAAGATAGAGACGATAAGCGTTGTCGTTGATGCGTTCAAGAACCTCGAGTGGTCCCATCTTCTTAGGCTTTAACTTGTTATAGGAACCTGCAGGCACACGATCTTTAGTAAGGACTGCCCACACGTGATCTCCCACTTTCAATACAAGACGACGACGGTGTAAATCTGCTGCAGTTTTGTACTTTAACACCGAGACTTCCAAATGGTCTTTAGTCTCAGCGTGAACTCGTGAAATGTCTTCGTGAAGCGTCACCATGACGACGAGTACGATCATGTAATGTGGACAAATCAACTGGACCGCGAGGAATCATACCATAAATTACTTGGAATGGGCTAAAACCATAACTCCAATTGAGAGTGTGGTTATGAGCAAACTCGGCCTGCGGTAGACGAGAATCCCACGTCTTGATTGAATCGCCTACTGAACATCTCAACAAGTTTCCCAAAGACCTATTTGTAACTTCGGTTTGACTATCCGTCTGAGGGTGATAGGCTGAACTCATGTCTAAGCTTGTATCTAACATTTTTCATAAAGACCGCCAAAAATGACCAAGAAACCGTGAATCTCGATCTGAGACGATAGATGATGGAATCACGAAAGAAAAGTGTACCAACATGAACTGCATTTGTAGTTTTTTTTGCAAGGGATGAAATGTACCATTTTTGAGAAACGATCGACCACCACAAATATAGAATCAAATCCGTGTTGAGTACGAGGAAGACCCATCACAAAATCCATGCTAATATCTGTCTACGGCTGAGTAGGAATAGGCAACGGAAGATACAAGCCTGCATTAGATGCATGTCCTTTGGATTTCTGACACACCACGCAGTGCTCCACAAAATGCTCTACATCTCGTCGAAGAGAAGGCCAAAAATAGGAAGAAGACACAAGATGAAGAGTACGATCACGACACACGTGCCCTTCATTGTGAAGTTCCAACACAAGTTGGAGACGCAAACTACAGTCTGGCATGCACAAATGTGTACCACGGAAGAGGAAGCAATCATGTAAAGTATTGAAGTCACGAAAGAAAAGGGGCCTCTAGGCCACGGCCTCACGAGAGAGAGAGCCAAAAAATCTACCCCAATCACCTGCTGACACGTAACATGTTATTAAGAATTCTAAAACTCCTTATTTAGGAACCGGTTCTTAAGAGTTTTGCATTTTAATGATTTGTTTATTTTTTTTTTAACTTAAGAAGCTCTTAAAAAAATCATAAGAGCTTCCGTTGGAGGTGCTCTAAGGAGCCACAAATTCCTCATTTCATTTAGTACTAGGGGTTTGTCCGCGCTACACGCGGGATTTGTGTTTTACATTTTTTGGATATTTTTTATTTTGTTAGTTTGGTATTTGTTTCTCTTATGGTTGTAGGCGGCGGACCCGCTGCGTTTGTTCCGTAAGGTATTTGTAAATAGATGTCGATATCTTGTGTAAGTGCCTTCTGATAATGAGATGAATTTTGCTTGATGTGTGTGTATCAAAGGGCCTTGTTTCATATGAGAAAGAGTAGGTTAGGCTCCCATTTTTTGAGTTTTTTTTACTTACGATGATTTTTGGTAATGACCTTTGTACTATTTATAACATCTGTTTCTTATTGATAGGCCTTTTGGATTTCCATTCGTTTTGGTGGTCCACTACTTGGACTTCATGATTTATTGGCTCATTACTTGTACTTACTGGAGATTAATTTGGTATATCGTGGTGTTACTTTTTGTTTGGTTTCAGTTTTGATTTGGTATGTGAAAAGTTGGGTAACGCAATTTCTGGTTTGGTTCTTAGTTTGGGCTTTAATGGTTTTGTAAGATAAATATATGGCAGTTTCTATATAATGGGTTTTGTGGTGCACACTCCTCAAACACTCGTTTTTCTCTAACACTCGTATTTGATGGGGAAGAATAGTAGTTGTCAATTGAATTTTCTTTTGAGAAAATTTGGGAAAATATCTTAAAACAAGATTTTAATTTGAAAACTACACCCCTATTAATTTTTTTAAAAAAACCATATTTGATTATATATAAAATAACTAAATTATCCTTATTCTGAGTTTATAATAATTTTTGTTTCATAAATACAAAACAAATCTTTTAAAACTGAATGATATCTATTTTGAGTTTTTTTATTTATTAATTAGAACTGAATATTCAGTTAAAATATTTTATTATTATTTTTGTAAAGAACTTCTGTTTTTTTTTTGTAATTTCAACTTATGTCGATTTTGTTTCAATTTTTTTACATGTTTTCTTTATATAAACTTAATAAAATTAAAAAACTAATTTTTTGTTTATAGAGACAAATTCTTAAATATTAAGATTTATCTAATTATAAAATGTTAAAGATTATATAATTAGATATGTTTATCTTCAATTAAAATCATAATAATTATAATTTTCGTTTTTTTATTTTTTTTAAAATATCTTCTAATTAAAATCTGGTCAAAATAGTCTTTTTACATATTAGTAAGTGTAGTTATCAAAAAATCAAAAAACCAGTGTATTTTTCAAATTCCAAATCTTAATTAGGGTAGTTTGCCAATTCCCCCTTTTCTTTTTTGTTTTTAAACTCCTCTAGCACTCGTTTTTCTCAATTTTAAGTCTGTCACTTAAATTTCCTTTTCCCCCCCTCTTCTAACACTGGTTTACAATTTACAATTTACAATTTTAAGTTTTTAAAATGTAACTCAATATTTTGTATTTTGGCCTTAAAATGACTCAGGACCCAGAGGAGATAAGTATTTATTATTTAGTGGTAAACCATTTAAACATAGGTGAGTAGAGTGGCTTAAATTTGAAAAAAAAGGAAAGCAAGAGAAAAGTTTCTTAAAATGAAAACAGAAACCCGCGAATAGTCGTTTATAGACTCAATTTAGTGACGTGGACGCTTGTTTTTCTTTGCATCATCGAATACGATTTTTCTTTGCATCATCGAATACGATCAGGTCGTCGGTTTTGAACTCTGTGTTTGTTATTTCGTCTCCACATGATAAGACCAATGTTGTTGGGTTTTTTACACGTGGTGCAGTATAATGAAGTTGTAGACTTGCATGAGAGGTAGTACCATCCTGATTGTTCTGGTACATGGACAATTGTGCAATAGCAATAGAAGCTAGCATTCTGTTTAGTAGAGAATTAGGATTAGCAATGTCTAAGGGAAAAATTACAATGTAAGAGTAAATAAGATTCATGTAGTTGAAAAATACAGTGAGTATAGTTAACGGGAAAATATACATTTTAATCCTCAACTTTCAAATTTGGACCATTCTAAGCTTAACATATCGTTTGGCCCGTCTAAATAACAAACGTTTTCATTGACCGTTTCTTAAACCGTAAACTTTTTTTGACTAAGCCAAATTAGACCCGACGTTAAGTTACTAAACGGACCGATTGAACCCCGTTAAACCCCGTTAAACCCCGTTTGATTTCTCTGTTAAATTAAAACAACGTCGTTTCTATTCTCAGATAAAATTCTTAAATCGATTAAAACCCCCAAATCGAACCCCAAATCATCATTCTCAAACCCTAACATCTGAAATCAAAATCCCAGAAATCAAAACTCTCTTGATAGAGAAATCGATTTGACATTGAGATCCCCATTTCCTTTCTGATTTCTACTCTTTTTCTCGAAATCGATGGGTTTCTTCTCTGAACAATCCTATGGCGCCTGAAACGATCGTGGCTTTCTGTCAAAGTATGTGTGGTTTAGGTGTAATGATTTTGACATCTAAGACGCAAGAGAATCCATGAAGACCCTTCTGCCGTTGTATAATGCAAAGAGACAAAAGCTTGCCTTCAAACAAAAGAGATGTAAGCTTAGGTTGTTTTGAATTTATTGTTTATGTGTTAAGACAGTAATCGAAATGCTTTTGTTTATGTGTTTATGCAACATGGGCATTTGTTTAAGTGGGTCGAGGATGCTGTGTTTGAAGAGCTTCAAGATGGTTTACCAAAAATAGGAAGAATTGAAAGTGAGATTAGGAATGCAAAATCCGAGGTTGAGGAGTTGAAGATTTTTCTTGCAGGATTTAAGGAAGATGTAATGTGTAGCAAAATGGAAATCCGGAAAGGGAAAGTGATGAACATATTGTGTTTTGTCTGTCTTTTCTTCATGATCTGTGTTAATGTTTATTCATGATTGACAAAGGAAAGGAAACCAAATTTAGTCTTGGTTATTAGTGTGAGAAGAATGGGTTGTATTAGATTTAGTTTTTGTCAATGTAGTCTCTTTGTGTTCGGATTTGGCTTCATCTTCGGTACTCTGTTTTGAGATTGAAGCTTGTTGTTTGTTATGGCTTTGGTAATGAATGAGAATGATTCATTGATTTTGTGTTATTGAATCTTGAGTTAGTTATAGTCTGATCCGAGAACAATAAAAAACAACAAACCAAGTTCACAAATGAGAAAATGAGAAATGCATTTTGTGGTGATTGAAAACTAGAATCTGAATTCAATTGTCATACATGGGAAAACAAGAAACCAAACTCACAAACCTGGAACTATGATCCGACAACAATAAAACACACACCATACATGAGAAAACAACAAACCAAGTTCACAAACCTGAAACCATAATCCAAAAAAAAAAATGCCAACAATACACCATCAAACGATTCATAGAACTTAATTTGAACATCCAAACCATGATCCCCAACCTTGAGCTTGTGCATGCGATCCTTGAGCTTGTGCATGCGATCCTTGAGATCCTTGAGCTTCGGATCCATGAGGTTGATTTGTTTGTGATCCATGAGCTCGATTACCTTGTGATCCATATATGAGCTCGATTTGTTTGTGATCCACGAGCTCGATTTGCTTGTGATACGTGAGCTTGTGATCCGTGAGAGGCTTGTGATCCGTGAGCTTGTGAACTGTGAGCTTGATCTTCTGAAACTTCTTGAGCTTGTGATCCTTGTGCGTCTAAAACTTGTTGAGCTTCTGGTCCTTGTGCGCCTGAAACTCCTTGCGGTTGTGAAACTCCTTCCTGGTTCAGAGAATAAATATGATCTCATTGCGCTTATATAATGTATGCAGTCAAAATAAAGAAAGGCACAAACCTGATACTTTCTTGGCTGTCCCCTTGGTCTTTTTGGAGGAGGCAGAACACTCGGATTTGAACACCCTTGCTTGTTGTGCTCTTCTTCCAAGCAATTTGAGCATGTCATGACTCTTTTTGCCCGTGATAACCTTGTCGAACTTGAGGAAGATGCAGTTTCATATCTTGATTTCCTCCTTGCATAGTCGCTTGGCCTACCAGGATTGCCAAATCTCCATGGTGGTGGCAAGACATGTAATCTATTCAATCTACGCCACAACTTCATGCCTTGAACAGGCCCAATACCATCCTTGTAAGTTTCCAGCCACCTTGTCTTTGTGTAATAGGCATTCACATACTCTTCAACCGTATGTCTCTTTCCTATGATAACACATGCAACATGAGCACATGGTATACCAACCATTTGCCACCTCCTACAACCACATGTTTGTTTGTTCATATCCACGGTATAACCAACTCCATGCACTTCAACCTCATGCAAATCATTTCTTTACATGTGTATGATGCAATGTTGCGCCTCTGCTATCATTTTCTCTATCTCAATATGAGCTCTCTTTGTGAATACTGTCTTCAATCTTCCCGCAATAATGAACCTCTTTGCATTACGAACCATACACTGTCGCCTAATATCCTCTAATAGGTCCATTAAAGGCTTTTTTCTTGCTTGACAAATCGTTCTATTAAAAGACTCACTCAGATTGTTCAAGTTGTCATTGCAGCAAGAACCTATCTTAAAGAAAGCTCTAGACCAAGACTGAGGATTAGTGTTCTGTAGAGAAGCTAAAGCCTGAGGATTGTACCTTCCTAATGCTTCCATATGTTCTGTAAATTCTACTATGGTGTAGCTGCGTGCTATCTTCCAAAACATCATTTCCAGTTCTATATCACGACTATCTCTCTTACAATTATGCATGATGTGTCTAGCACATTGCCTATGTTCAGCCTTTGGAAGAAGATTACGAATGGCTTTCACAAGACCCTGCAAAATGAAAGACAAACCATTAGATATGATTGGAAAATATGATTACAAACATGAATTGCTTTATGATAATACCAATCGATTGTTTATCTGATATGAATGCAACCTTGTCTCCATCAACAAGACCCAAACTTTCAGACAACTGTCGAACAAACCAGTCCCAATTATCATCATTTTCTACTTCGACTACTGCCCACGCAATATGGACTATCCTATTATCTGCGTCTCTTCCAACTGCAGCAAAAAGGTGGCCTTTTATATCCCATTTCAGAAAAGCACCATCTAATCCTATGATAGGTCTACATGAAGCTTTCCAAGACTCTCGTTGTGAATTGAAACAAACATAACACCGAAAAAACCTTTGTTTGCTTCCAACTGTTGGCCCTGGAACTGTCTCAATCTCAAACTTGGTGTGTGGATTAGACTCGAAAACCTCTGCTTGATAATCCCATATTCGTGCAAAATGTGCTTCATGACTTGCTTTCTTCTCTTTCATCAGTTTTGTCTTCGCCTTTCCACATTGCTCATCGGTTACTTCCAAGTTGTATTTCCTGAGGATCTCAGCAGCCATCTCCTTCTTTGTAATCTTCAGATTCACTCTCAGTCTTTCAGCAAACAACCACGCAATTGTTGAAGTCTTCAACATCTTAGAGTGACCTGATCTGATACATATGTGCTCATTGACAAACACCTTGATTTGCATCTTATGTTTCCTCTTCTTGTAAGAGCAATAGACTCTCCACGGACATTGAACTTTTGTGTCAGAACACTTCGCACCAAGCTTCAAAGATTGTGACTTGTACAGCTTGATGTCATGTCTAGTTTTAAGAGAGTACCTTAGAAGCGCAAGCTTGAAATCTTCTGGAGTATTGAACGTTTTCCCCAATGCTAGGATTACTTCAGGATCCTCAGTCTCTCTCTCTCTACGCTTTTCCTTTTTCTTTTCTCCATTCTCGTCATCTTCAGAGTCAGATGACAAAGGATCGGGAATCTTCTCGTCATCCCAAATGTCGTCTCCACTGTCTGCATCACTCGCATGTTCCTCATCTCTCACAGCATCACCAAAGTATTCGACTAAGTCTCGACATCCTTCTTCTTCTAAAATTTCTCTGAAATCCATATTGTTCGCTTCACCTCCCTCGCTAACGTCATCGCAATCCTCATCACCAACAACCGCGCATTCATCTTCTTCTTCAATTGCAAGCTGATGTTGAGATTCATTATCACCTCCTCCAACATCAACCTCTGCTTCAGGTGGTGCTTCGGCTTGTTTTGCTTTGCGCCGCTTGGAAAGCTTCTTTCGTTTTCCTTTCGGTGGCATTTTATTTCGGAGAAATCGAAGAGGGCAAGTGGTGATATGGAGTTCTCAAGTATTGATTTCTGGGATTTGAAGATCAAGTGCTTGATTTTAGATGTTAGGGTTTACAATTTGGGATTTCTTCGATTTTGGGGTTTTAATCGATTTGGGGGTTTTAATCGATTTGGGGATTTTGTTTAAAACTGGAAACGACTTCGTTTTAATTTAACAAAGAAATCAAACGGGGTTTAACGGGGTTCAATCGGTCCGTTTAGCAACTTAACGTCGGGTCTAATTTGGCTTAGTCAAAGAAATTTTACGATTTAAGGAACGGTCAATGAAAATGTTTGTTATTTAGACGAGCCAAACGATAGGTCGGGCTTAGAATGGTCCAAATTTGAAAGTTAAGGATTAAAATGTCCATTTTCTCTATAGTTAACTACTAAAAACCTAGTGTTTTTAAGTCTAACAATTAAAAGAATTGGAAGGAAACCAATTTGTATCAAGTGGGTACGAAACCGAAATTTACCTGTCGCATTTCATTTTTGAGGAATTGGTAGATCTCATCTAGAGTGACTGTCTCTAATTTGGTAATAGCAGTAGAGGAGCTAGTGACTGTTGGAATGGTTTATGGGCCATGACCCAAACTGTGTGAGAAATTTAGAGAATAAGCTATGTGTAGTAGAGTATGTGATATTAATAATGGCATAAATTCTGGAATGTAAATGGCTGCGCAGAAGTATGTAGAGCTTTGGAAGCCATGATTCGATTTAGATATTTGCTTGGAACACCGTCGCAAGTTTTGATGTAGGTGGAGGATTTGGTGGGGTTGCATTTTATAAGCTTGATTGAGGGAAAGGTTAAATATGAGGGGAGTGGCCATTAAAACCATTGAATTGGAAGAATAGATTGGGCATTCAAGATGAGGAAGTGGGAGAGAGAAATCTATTACACAGCTATTTAGGTAATGGAATCTCAAGTGTTGGGAGGAAGAGGGTCGTGGAGAGGAGCCGCCGTTTATTGTTTTCTTGTGGGCCTCGTTTGTGGGTTTTTTTTAATGAGCTTCGATTTATTTGATGGGCCTTGTGTTTGGGTTCAATGAAAAGAGGATGTGTTTGCAATATTTTTCTTTTAAATGTCCCATACGTGAGTTTGTGATGATAATTGTTCACACAAGCATTCTGAAGCTTTAGTATAGATGCTGATGTGTCATGTTTTTAGAATATGTTTGAAAAGCTGACATGGACACCTCCTGGAGCCCCAAACTGTAGGTTTCATTTAGTATAGACTAGGGGTTATCCCGGGTATGTTATATATAGTTTTGTTAACTATTTTTATATGAGGAAAATGATATCATAGTAGTGTTTTTGATTTTATAGATCCTAAAACGATTAAATGTTTATTGTATAGAAAATAATAAATGATAATTTGATATTTTCCCTTTAATTTATATCCATAATTATCCATGATTTCGTGTTTGGCCACATATATTTTAAATTATCTTTCAGCTAATTTATCATTAATTATTTTCAATAAATTAAGTATGATTGTTTACATATATATTTTTCTCCATATAAATCTTTTATTACGAATAAAAACAAAAAGATACATCTTCAATGGTAGAACCACATATTACACAATTTAAATTTGATAACACTAAGAAGTCAATTTTTTTGACTTAAACACAAAACTTTAGAAGTTTACAAATAATGAAAGCAAAAGGTACAATTGTTCTTACTTGCTGCCCTTGTCTCGTGAGAAAACCCTCTTTTATCTTATGCGACTATCCTCTCCATCTTCAACAAAGCTACATGCGGTTTTTGGTTATAACTTCACACTATATATGCATTAATTAAAGATTGGAAAATATTTTTTTAAAAAAACTTGCAATTTATTCTCCAGATTTGGTGATTTCAAAGTTGGGATTCTTTTTATACAATGTTTCTTTGTCATATTTCTCTAACAATTTTGTTAGACATAAATGATCAGGTCTATAAAAAGATAAATTTGGATCTACTTATCACTCATTTTTAAATTCCCCTTCCAAAGATTTTGTCTTTATCAAACAACTTTCATATGTATTCAGTATAAAATATTCAAACAACTTCTTGAATTTATTTACATATATAAAACAATATGCTATATTGCCTCCCAGCTTGAATACCGGGCTAATGGGAAGCTTGATTCGAAATCAGAAGAAGTTGAATAAAAATTTGAAACTTTTGGCTCAAAATCAGATTGGCGAAAGTATTTGAAAATTAGGATTTTTGAAAGGATTTTGGGGATTTGTGTTTGAAACCTCTACTCCCTTCTCCTTTGATTACAGCCTTAACATGTATCATAAGTTATAAACTTAATTATATTGATATTCTTGACCAAAATAAATAAATTATATTGGTATTGAATGGAGACTTAAAAAATAAATATACTTATACGGTTGTGGTTGCGCTCTTTGGTCTCAAACTGCATTAATATCCAACTTATCTTAGATTTTCTAGCTTCTGAAAGTTCCATAGTTACATACGTTAATATGAAAATCGACTACAATACTTAATCAAGTGATTACGTATAGAGTTAATGTTATGTTGGACCACTTTCATCAAATCAACTATATATGTATGTGTCTAGCAATCCACACTATCCTAATTTGCTATGGAAAGGTCTGCTTTGGAATTTGTTTCTCTTACGCCCTCCCATTTTGTACAGTTTATATCACACCGTACCTGCAGTAATAACTAATAAGATAAGTTGAGTTGTAAACTTATATTTGCTCTCAAATTAATATGTTTTATAAGGATGTTAAACCGCACGATGTAAGAAAACATGTAACACAGACACATGAGAAAGAAACTAACAAAATGAGTGGGAAACCAAAGAAAGTGAAGATACAAATATAGATTGGAATTACACTATGAAAAACAACTATTTTTCTTTATGCATCCACCATACTTGGTAATGGGTAGTGGTAATATGCTCAACTGGACTTCAAAGTTTAACAATGAATAGTCACATACTGTTGTTAGCTTTGTAAACAGCAATTGATACACCGACGTTCCTGAAACACCAATAGAATTACATTCTGCAAACTGAAAATTTATTATCACGTAGAACAATGACAATAAACTTTGTAGAAGGTATTTGACAAATGTCTGATAGACTCTAACTCTAGACCAATTTCGGAAACTAAAGAGAAACATGCAACCTTCAGTGGTCCGATTTTGGAATGGCTCTGAAGATCATTCGATTTATTGGTCAATTCTTGTTGGATATTAATGCAGTTTTTTACGAGGGAAGTAAACAATTGTAGCCTAAATAACCAGAAAATAGATACCAAACACACAAGTGATGGAAGATGGGCATTATCAAAAAAGAAGAAAATAACCAATTGTCAATCTTACCCGTTTTCAGACTACTCCCTCCTTTTTTTTATTAAAAGATGTTTTAAAGAGTATTTTTTGTTCTAAAATAGTTGATGTTCTCAAATTTCTATGTAAAAATTAATTGTATTTTTGTTGTTTTGACTGTTTGAATCTTGAATCTTATTTTTGTATTGGTTGAACTGTTTTGAAATTGACAAAAAAACATGTTTTATTTTGAGAGAATAGAAAATTAATTGATTTCTTAATCTGTGTGCAAATCTATAAAACATCATATAATAAAAAAACGGAGGGAGTATTGTTCTTCAAAGAGCGCGGGCCAGATCCTTTTTCGAGGCAAATAAACAATTTTTGTCGTGGGTAAAAAAAACCAGAACAATGAATGCTCAGTTGCTTTTGTAAACAAACAAAACAAACAGAGAGCAACCTTTCGTAATCCATTATCCATGACATAGTTGCTACATTCCTGGCAAAACAGAGAACTAAATGTGGATAGTCGTCTTTATTTTCTTAGGCAACGCATTATCCAATGAGTAGTTCTCTGATTTTACTATTGGTATGCGCAGAGCTTTGACGTCAGCGTCTTCATCTGTCATATGCATTAGAGCATCCATATCAACTTGGGAAGACAGACAACAATAAGAAGAGAACGCATGAATCAATTTAGCAGTAAATACGCTTTGCAAACTTCTTCCATTTGAAATGAGATCGAATATTTCTCAAGACTTCAGGAAGCTATCGAGCATTCTCGTGTATCGTTCGAAACATCCGAAATCAATCAACTCACATTCTCTTTTCCCCGAATCACAACAATTCAATTACAAAACTCTGCAAATATCAAACAAATTTTAAATGGATTTTGGCTATATGTAATTCAGAAGGACGATAGGAAATAATGAGATTAATTAGCAGAGGTAGTGTACCTGTTATTACTTTCTTCACGAAAGCAGACCACATCTCAGATTTGGAGATGATGCAAAATCTTTATCTGTCAATTAAAGTAGCATATGATAATTGAGAGTGGATGATTTGGGTTCCAAAAGAAAGAAGTTGAACAAACTGTAGATAACGAAGTGAGTAACACAGGGGGAGAAGAAGAGACGACAATGAGAAGAGGAAGAATGAGGGTTTGCTTACGGAGGAACAAATCGTTTCAGTTTCTATATGGGCTTTATCATTGGTTGTTTTTGTTCTAAATTTTGTAAAAGAGAATGCTAATGTGGCATCAATTTTGAGAAAAGAATATGCTGACGTGTTTGTTTCTTAGAGAAGTAAAAAAGGATGGAGTGCATAGTCTCCGGAGTCACAAACTGGTTCTTTCATTTAGTATATATAGATATATATTTGAAACCAATATGCTTGAAAAAATAATCATTTTACTATAACTAGGGGTGGGTCCGTGCAAATGCGCGTGCTACTTGAGTCCAATGATGTTAAACACATAATGTTGATCTCAAAACCAAATTTAAAAGTTTCTAATGGAAGTTGTAATAATCGAACTGTAAAACCAAATTTAAAAATTAATAATCAAATCAAATCTTAATTAGCTTAACTAATACTAAGAAACGTAATGAATCGCTACCTAGTATAGTACCATGTTACTAATTTTTGCGAATATTAATAAAATAAATACCGTTTATGTAAAATATCGACCGTTTTTTGTATAATCGTTTGATTAATCTTTATTCATGATTTCACAGGATTATGACAACTTCTTTATATTAATTTTTATTTCACCTTTAACATTCACAAGCCATGTGATCGCGTGTATGGTAGAAGAACTAATTTCTAGCAAGTGATGTTGGTTCCAGGGTCTACACCAAGCTGCCTACAATAGTCTCTATAGTACCAAATCATTGAATTCACTGCACGTGAGTTCCTATGGTCACACACTCACACTATTCGGTACGGGCCGTACATTCTGCATAAAAAACCATGCATAGAGCCGCCCTAAATGACACAATTGGATTATTGCTGACCAGCTCGGGTTGGCGTAGAAGGCCGAGACCGAGACTATGGCCGCAAGGTCCGTAGTTAAAGTTCCATGATAGTAGGGACCACGACCATAGTAGTACTTACCCAACGTGCATGGATATTACTTTTATTCATGTCGCAAAAGTTACTTAACGCTCCATTTATCTCTTTTATATAGCAGAAATCTATACGGTACAAATATGCACAGGAAAAAGAATGGTTAATTTATGATAAACCTCTTACGTATTAAAGCATGACTATGAGAAACATTTGTATGTTAGAACATTTTAGTAATTATTTGTAAATGTCAAACGCCAATTGGGAATATATATATATATATTAAATTTATTTTTTTTGACAACATATATATATTTTTTATTATGTCACCATCTACTAAGATATTATATAGCTAAATCTTGCCATGTATAGATTTAAACCAAAAGAAATAGAACCGAGGAAAAAAGTTTGTAAGAATTTTAACTTTTATCCAAGGTTTCTAAAACATTTTAACTCGTATTTATATTCAAGGTTTAAACTTTTAGGATTAGCCTCTTTTTTTATTATGTCACAATCTACTAAGATATTTATAGGCAAATCTTGACCAAGGTAGATGTATAGATTCAAACCAAAAGAAATAGAATGGAGGGAAAAAGTTCTTACTTCTGCTCTTGTAAGTGAAATGAGCAAACATCGAAGAAACTCTTGCTGAAGATGATACTTTATATCTGCATCGTTTCACGTTCAAATTTTGTAAGAATTACGAAGATATATAGATTTTAGTCAGCATGATTAGTTTGTGTAGCTCTCCTCCTTCACATAGCCTAAGATAACAAAGATAAACCAAAATACTTGTTAAGCCTCCCCGATGCTGATTTTAGAATTAAATCTTGAGCAGAACAGAGCTTACTCCATCACTATAGTCTATACATACATTATCATGATCCTCCTCACACGCATCATAAAAAAGAGGAGGATCACTATAGTCTATACATACATTATCATGATCCTCCTCACACGCATCATAAAAATGAGGTTGTTTTGATCAGACAAAGCCTTCAATATCTTCACTTCTCTCCTCACATCTTCAATGGCAATAGCTGTCGTCATCTACACAACAATGTCCAAACAATCAATTCAATCAATAAATCTGACTCAAAGCATCTTTACAGGACATGTTACGTTGAATGATTCTGCAAGTATCATCAGACCTCGTCACCACACAACCAAAAGAAACAATCAAAATCACTAACCTTTTCTTTGGGAATAACCTTAACATCGGCTTGTTGACCTTTGTTATGCCTTTCTTAAACTTAGCAGCACAAGTGTATCCAAAATGGCCACGACCAACTTCGTCACCGAGCTCGTACTTGCTCGAAAAACTCTTTGAGAACCCAAAGCTTTCAGACGGAGGAGGAAACGGTTGCTTGAAGAATCGCTTTAGCGTGGAGTATCCACTGGCGCTATAAGCCGCTGGAGATCTCGTCGGAGTCTTCTTGGAGAAAAAGTAGTGAAGAGAACTAAGACTGTAAAAGGGGAGAAACGGCGTTATTTGAAAAACATTGCAACTCTCTTTAACTTGAAATAACATATTTCAAACGTTAATAATTGAAACAATTTTTTGATCTTGCTTTTGCTCGTGGCCAAAGACTCAAAATTTGAACATTTAAACTCTCGGATTTGGAGAAAATAAGTATGGATACATAAGTCATTTTTAAAGAATTCATTATCACGAAACAAAGCTTTGCTCTCTAATACCAATGAAAAAAAAACAATGCCTCGAGATTTAGATATCAATCTGGAAGACTCAGATGATGATGATGATGATGATGATGATGGGAGACACTTCCACACTCTCTAATCCCTCTTCTTGTTGAAGGTTCCTCTTGGTATTTTGCTCCTCACCTTAATCAAACCTTCAAATCGAGCACGGCATATTGGTTCTCGATTTCCTTCATTGCATTTTCACCAAAGTCGTCTACTTTATCCTCATACTTTTCGTAAAGCACGGGCATGGTGAAGAGAAGACCGTTGCTGAAAGCAGAGAGAACAAAGGATACGATGTCCGAAAACACACAAAAGGGTTATTTTATGGATTGGATTCAGTAAGGGTATGGATTGTTACCGATATAGATTAAGGTCAAGAAGTTGCAGGAGCTACCAACTTTAGACAAAACCCAAAATCCAACATTCACTTAAAACACATTTAAGAGCCAATATTAAAGAAACCAGCAATCTAAACAACAACATAATTAACAAAAGGCTTACCAATAGGAACTTCTTGAGATCTCTTCCTGATGTGATGTCACTCCAACGTGCTCGTGCTCGTGTCCGTTCCCGCCGTAAACATTTCCTTTCAACCATGATTGAATATTTATTTTGAAAGATTGTCAAAAATAGATATGATGAAGAATTTTTTTCAAGAATCAAAAATGAAAATAAAAACTGATATGTACAACTTACACAGACAATAACGTTGATATCTCTTGCAGAGAATCTAGAAAGTTCTTTGTCGGCTTCATCGCTACCACGAAACTCCGAGTCCGGGAGAACATCTAAGTAATCCTTCGTCTTTTCCTCACTCCTTTCTCTTTCTCTAACCTCCGTTCTTTCTCTGATAAACTCCCCGACGATCTTAGAGGCTCTTTCCCCGTGGAATTGCGTTTATCTTCGTATGCCTTGTGGGTCAAGAAACTCTTGACCTTAGGAAAGAGAAGAAATCGGCAACGCTAGGTTTTTTGGCGAACTCCATCACTTTTCTGGTGTGGTAAAAGAGCTCGGAGCCTCTTTTTCAATCAGGATTAAGCAAATCTCTCGAGAACATGAGGTTTCCTATGAGATTAAAGGCCATCAAGAAGAAATATCTGTCGGCGTCGATAGTTTTTGTACCTGATCATAAAATATGTATAGTATTATTAACTAGCTTCAGAATCAAAAGTTGATATAATTATGTATGGGAAAAAAAGATCATATACAACAAAAACAAACAAATCATCATATGCATGAAAAAATTAAATCTAAACGAATATTTACATTAACTAATCTAAACCTAGACGATGATCAAAAAAAATATTTGCAAAAGGAGATTACACTATTTATACGAAAACCGATTTAGGGTTACGTCAAAAAATATTATTTATGTTATGAATAATAGATGGATGCCCATTATAAGACCCATCTTCTAAAAGGTTCTAGAGATTAGGGTTTACCTCTTTCCCAAGTAAAACCCCCTCCTTGTATTCCTATATAAAGGACCCTTTACCTATTGGAATAAACAGATCAATTCCTTCTTCTCTTCTCTTTATTCACAACACGTTATCAGCACGAAACCCTAGCCGTCTGAGCTAAGAGGTACAAATTTTTTTGTTTATTATTCCTAATTTCGAATCATGTTTATTATCAACTCATGGTTCGAAAATATGGATCTTTTATCAATATTATAATAGTCTCCTGTAGAGATTCAAAGCACAAGCTTATTTTTATGATTAATATCATGATGAATTCTCCTGTAGAGATTCATGTCACATATTTATTATTTCTCCTGTAGAGAACATATGTTTATTTCTCCTGTAGAGAACACATGTCACATATTTATTATTTCTCCGCTAGAGAACACATATTTATTATCAACTCATGCTCTATTTATGCACATATTTTATTTTTACTTTATTTATGCACATATTTTATTTATGATCTATTTTTGCACGGATTTTGCACAGAAAAAAAAAAAAAAATTTCATCCGAACTTTGCACGGATTTATAATATCAGATCTGAACTTCTGGTGAATACTGTTTCTGCTTAAACCCAAATTTTGCACGAAGTCGTTTTCACACAAACTTTGCACGGTTTCTAATTATCAAGTTTTTGTTCAGATTTGAATTTCTGTGTTCATACCTCCATCGGTTTTTGTTATACCCGAATTTTGCACAGACATATTTATGATCCGAATTTTGCACGGAACATATAAACTTGGATTTCTGTTTTAGACATGGACTGATTTCCGTCTTCAATACTGTTAAAAACGAATTTTGCACTGAACAATTTATCTTGAAACCCTGATTTTGCACAGAACTATTGCATCATGCTAGTCTGTTCTGTTTATCACGAAATTTGCACATGTTTATCACGAAATTTGCACATGTTTATCAATCTGATTTATTTTGGTGAGTTAATTATTGAGAACTTGGTTTAATGGCATGGTAGAATTAAAATAATGAATGATGATGATTGATTGAGTTATTTTATATGATCTTATTATCTTTGTTTAGATTATGTGTTGATCATACTTATCTATCATCTCATCTTTGATATCTTAAGATCAAATACTTGACCATATAGCAATCTAAAGAAAATGCATGATCACGAGAAGTGATATGACCTAACTTATTATGGAAGATTGCATCTAAGAGCGAATGACTTGAAGTCTATAACTGAATATAACTCAGTTATATTTAATTTCAAGTTGATATTACTTGAAGATAATATCACTGATACAAAGATGTTATAATACATCACGCAAATATTGTTGTCTTGCAGACACAATAACATCAAGATATTTGAGAAATATTTTGAAATATTTTATCTCTTTGAACTTCTTTTAAAACTCAAATTATCACATGTAGTGATAATAAAGATGGTACATTTAATTGATATTAATTATTTTAATTATGCTTTTATTTATACATATGTAGTTTTATAATATTTATTTTTTTATCATCATCTATATGATTATCTTGTAGTTGACTGTTAAAGAGTATTTGCATCTAAGATTATAAGACTTGAAGTCTATAAATAATCCTAAAGCTCAATATGAGTCTTTTAATCTAAGATTACAAGACTTGAAGTCTGTAAATAATTCTTAGTTATGTTAAAGATTATGTGAAGAGAATATAAATGATGCAGAGATGCTAGAAGACATACTCTATTCTTCAGACAAATAATATTGTCCTGGAGACACAATACTATAAAGAAAGTTTAAGAATTATTTTGAGAAAATGATGAGCTATTGATGAAAAGTTAAGAATCATGGCTAATTGGTTATGAACCATTCCCTGAAGTGAAAGTTGTATTGAGAAAGAAAAGAAATCATTGGCCGAGTAAGTGGTTATAGATGTGGTCATAGACGAGAATATGAATATAGATATGGTTAAGGTCAAGGCTAAAGATCAAAGAGTTTACTTGAAAAACTCAAATTCTCACAAGAAGTGAGAAAATAAAGATGATCCAAACAAGAGATATTTATCTTATCTAATGATGAAAAAAAACTTGTGAGTGTACAAGATCTAGTAATATAAAGATTATTGAAAGCTCTGGAAGAGTATATTTATTTCCTATGGAAAATATAATTTGAAATTTGTCTCAAAAGTTACAAGAATCAAAGATAGAATACATGATCCAAGTTGGATATGCTATTGATTCTAGATTAGGATTCAATTCGAGATGGATGAACCTGAAGTGTCATCATCTCGAGGGGGAGAATCGATGAATCCTACAATCAATAGTAAGTAGAACATCTAGAAGATTATGTTCACACTAAAAATAAACTTAATGAGTCATTGATAATAAAGTAAAATAAAAGAATCTCATAATCCATAGTAAGTGGAACATCTAGAAGATTATGTTCACAGTGAAAATGATCTTGATGAATCATTTATAAAGTAACTCACAAGGGATTTCAAAGTTAATCAAGTTGAGACAATAAATAAAGAAAAGTTTAATACCTTCAAATCATGAGTATTGCCCAAGGCAGTAAAAATATTTTTTGGAGAAAATATATGCGTTCTTTATAGATTGCACTACAAAAGATTAGTATAATGGAGATAAATGTTAAACCAGAAGTTTAATTTATATCATTGTTTGGCATGAGCCGGTTAGACCATAACGGTTCAAGAATGATGCAAAAAGTAATTAATGTAGACATTCATTGAAGAACTTGAAGATTCTTCCTAATGATGTTTCATGTAATACGTACTCAAAAAGAAATATGATTATATGATTATCACTAGCCATATTAGATTTGGATTTAACAAGATGGTTGTGTGTATTCTTGTTATAGATCTATAACCTGAAGTTTGCAAGTGTATTTGGTAATGCTAGTGAATTCACATCATAAGCCTTTGATGATAAGAGAATAAGGATAAATGTTGAAAATCAAGAAACATTAATTCGCATTAAGCCAACGAGTAATCAAAGGTTCTCCCATCAAAATTGGTTTTGGGTCAGACCAAATATTTTCCATCTAAAGGATTTGGATGTGCAGTATACATCCGCATTGCTCTACCACAGCGATATAAGATGGATCCTCAAGTGAGGCTGGAAATATGTTGGATATGAATCTCCATTGATAATTAAGTATATAGAGCTATCCATGATGGATATGTTCAACTTTATTTTCCAACATTAGGGGGAGAAAAGAAACAACTGGAAAAGAAAATAAGTTGGAATGAATTATCATTGATCCTCGGACTAAAGAAAGTGACTTGAAAGTCTTAAAGATAATCATTTACAAATCTTAGTAAATCAAGTTGCCAGACGTATTTACAGACCCAAATAAAGTGACAAAGTCACATATACCAGCTGTAAATGCTCCAAGAAAAATTATTGTCTCAGAAGGACAATATCAAGCTGCTAGTGAGTCTAAAGAACGCATGAAGCGTGATAGACTTGTTCCAAATAAAAGATTCCTCGAAAATTAGAAGGAGCAGAATTTGACAATGGTCAGATCGAGGAAACAAAGATTTTTGAATGATCTCAAGAAGAGACATTAAACATGACAAGAAAGAAATTCAGGTACCTGAGATAATGAAGAGATCGATCTCAACAAATTATATGTCATGTGTAGATTAAAATGGAACCGAAAAGCAAATCGACGTCGATAATATTTTTGCATGCAATGTAGCAGTTGATATGATGAATGAGAAAGAGGATCACGAAACCTATTGCAAAGTGTACACAAAGAAATGATTGGCCAAATTATAAAGAAGCAATAGTCATAGAGTTAAAATCTCTTTGAAAGAGATGAGTATTTGGACCAGTTGTCCATACACCTAAGAGTGTAAAACCAGCGGGAGATAAATTGAGATTTATATGAAAGAATGATGAATATGAAATTGATTAAGAAGAGACATACTCTCATGTGGTGGATGCAACTACTTTCAAGTTCCTTATCAGTCTGGCAATAAGAGAAGAACTTGAGTTCGACCCACTGGAAATGATAATTAAAGTGAAAATCCCCGAAGGATATAATCCATGAAGGATACAATACCCGAAGGATTAAAGATGTCAAATTGATACAATCTCCGAAGGATGGATATGTCAAAATTATATTCACGGGAACTTAAGAATTTGATCGAGTTATGACATATATGTTTCATGAGGTATACGTGAATATTATAAGGTTAACTAATATACCCATGTGTATTTATCAAAGGATTATGGATCAATGGAATCTTAGATTTGAATATAACCAAATCTTGAAGAGTTAATATAAGTTGAAAGATTTTGGAAAGACAACATTGTCTTAGTATTCCAAATTAAAACATTTAGTAAAAGAGATGTTATCTCAAAAGATCCTTGCAGGATTTTACATAAAGAATGCTCACATATATTTGGTCTCGAAGTACCTTATTTAGAATGCTATTTAAGCAATGTATTGATTTCTTTCAAGATTGAAAGATGTTATTTCGTATGAACAGAAAGAAAGCTAAAACAATAAAGAAGAAAATGAATAAAATGTTATGTACAAGTATGTACAATACAAGTTTAGAAAACTGTATGTAAGTAGAAATTTGGCTTGAAGTCCAAATAGACTTAAAAAATTAAGTTTTATGTGAAAATATTGTTATGGACAAGAAGTCCAGTAATCTAAGAGATTACAAGATAATCATACGATTTTATTCATTAAGCTTATGCTTATAACAATTCTCAAAAGATGGTATATGATTGTAATGCATCTCTTGAAGAAGATGATTCCAAGGGGAGAAATATAATGATGTGCGTGGTTGTACTCTTTTTCCTTATCATTGTTTTTATCCCACTGGGTTTTTCTATGAAAGGTTTTAACGAGGCAACAAAGAACACGCAAATGATAGGCATCTAAAGAGAAATGCAAAATGAAAGTTTATCACCCTTCCAAAGTATTTTCATACTTTAATGAGAACAAGTGAAGCAAAGAGAATGATCAAGACGAATCATTAGCAAGACTCATGCACTGCAGAAGAATGGCGATGTAGGAATTCTACAAATTC
Organism: Alliaria petiolata; assembly: GCA_020283515.1. Classification (NCBI taxonomy): domain Eukaryota; kingdom Viridiplantae; phylum Streptophyta; class Magnoliopsida; order Brassicales; family Brassicaceae; genus Alliaria; species Alliaria petiolata. The sequence goes on along the minus strand of JAHZTW010000004.1, from coordinate 63,006,910 downwards.
ATTCAAGTGAAGATTCGACAGACAGATTTACCAAGGTGCTACTTTCAAGAAGTTATTTCATCATATTGGATTGCGTCATCTCAAAGATCTCAAGTGATGTACTCATGAGGGGGAGTTAATGCGCGCTGCACTCTTTTTCCCTTAACTATGATTTTTTCCATTGGGTTTTCCTAGTAAGGTTTTTAACGAGGCAGCATCCTACGCGCTTTAGAGAATATTTTGTATAATGGTCATCCAAGGGGGAGTGTTATGAATAATAGATGGATGCCCATTATAAGGCCCATCTTCTAGAAGGTTCTAGAGATTAGGGTTTACCTCTTTCCCAAGTAAAACCCCCTCCTTGTATTCCTATATAAAGGACCCTTTACCTATTGGAATAAACAGATCAATTCCTTCTTCTCTTCTCTTTATTCACAACAATTTAAAACTCTTTTTTTTTGTAACCTGATATAAATAGAAACAAAATTCACATTTATAGAAATTATCCTTTTCGGATTAATTTAAATCAAGATAATTAAATATTTGGGGAAGCAAATCAACTATATTCATTATGATAATACACAATTACACACCTTGGTCATGAAGAAAAGGCCAAAGACCGATCCGGAAAAATAGAAATAGTAATACAAATAAGCGTCAACAATCAAAGAAGAAGACACTAAACAATAAAAATACAAATATACTACAATGGATATAACCATACCAAATTGATCTGTGACACGATCAAATATATTGAATTAATTTAAATCAAGATAATTAAATATTTAGTGAAGCAAATCAAATGTATGCATTATGATAATACACAATTACACACCTTGCTCATGAAGAAAAGGCAGAAGATTGATCTACAGAAAAATAGAAATAGTAATACAAATAAGAGTCAACAATCAAAGAAGAAGACACTAAACAATAAAAATACAATGGAGAAACTATTAAACTGGCACACAAGAAAAAACATAACATTAATTAGAAAAACATACCTCTCAATCACGGACCAAGACGCAGCCTAAAAACATAACGATCTACACCACCATAACATAGATCAGCAGCCTAAAAACATAACGAACAATCATCTTCTTTTCTAGGTGGTTAGCCCGCACCTTGTGCGGGCAGCCAACACTTTTCCAAAGAATTCATATAAAAACAACACAACTAATTTATCAAAATATCAATTCACATATTATTGAAACATATAATAGGTTTGAAAGCTGCCATCACTCTTATCACATGTTCTTGACAAATTTAAAAGTAAATGCAACAAAATACAACACATGAGATCTCTTTCACGACTACTTGAGTTATTAAGAAGATGATTGTTCTTCTTCATCATACTCTTCCTCGATATCTCCAAGACTGTTGATATATACCAAAACGATAATTAATAAAGATGATATTTGTTTTGTTTACACGACGAAATACAGTAAGAAATACTACTAAAAACTCATCTTACATTATCTCTCTTAACTCATGAGCTTCTTGGAGATCGGGATCAAATAGGAATCTGGATACTTCAAAATGATCAGTAATATGATTTTCCCCTAAGGAAAGACCATTTCGCAAGATGTTATTGCAAATTCACAAAAAACCAAACATTAATTTTCTGTCAAATATATCATTATTTTGTTTAATGACATGCCAGTCACTTAAAACACAAATCACCAATACATTCATTACGACTACACCACATATCATTGAACTCAATCGCCAGTTTTCCATGAGCGACACATTCCGATTTATTTCAACTATAAGCATGTTAGAACAGAACCATTTTAAATACATAACAATTCGTTTGAAATATATAGCAAAAACTTACGTATCATCCCTTAAAGTTAAGCTGGTCCGTGATGTCATTTTTGAATCAAAATCCTCAAATGACGGATCTCGAGTAAGCTCAAGTTCACGAACACTAAATATTATTGTATAACACATTGGGTTTTTATCTTTTCATCTTCTGTGTGCAAACTTTATTTGGAGAATATGGATATAATTTACATGTTCATCGATTTGGCTAAGTTGAATAACTATTTAATCTAAAATGGTTACATGTAAATTACATGATAAAGAAGATGAAGAAAACTTACATGTTCATCATGGAGAATATATTGGAGAATATCATCACCCCCGTAACCAACTCAATCCATTTTTTATAAACGCGAACCCTTATCTTCCAACTTTTTCTCGACGAAAAGAACGATTTTATGGTTTGACAGAAAACACAAGGTGCGCGGGCATAACTATATTAAAAAATATAAATATAAATTTACTAATTAAAAATTTAATCATAAATAATTCAAAATATTACAATGAAAACCAAAAAAATAAAAAAACTATCAAAATATATGCTCATAAAAATAACCTAACTATTCATATCAAACCAAATGTTTTGGAAGACACCAAATTAACCAAGCTCATATATTTATGTATATTTTAAAGCTTTCATGATGTTTGTCTACTCTTCGTAGTACACAAAACCGGATCGATTATTTTAAATTTATTAATCGTGAAAGAAAATATTAATATATTGGTGATATAAACAATATCTTTTATATTGATATAAAACTGAATATATTAAATGTACTGAAAACATTGTGTGTTTTTAGTGTTTGCAGATTCATCATATTCGTCTCGGACTTTTTATTCTTCGAATTTTTATTTGTCTCGTTTTTGTCTTTTCCCTCTTCTACTTCGTCTTTTACGTCTTCCGGTTATCTTCTTCTTCTCCGAGTTCTTCCTTTTCTTCCGTTTTTTTTATTTTTCTCCAACTTCTCATCTTTTTCTCCTTCTTCTTTCTTGTCTTTATCTTATATGTTTTCTTCTTTTTTCTTCTGGATTTTATTCGCCTTTTTCTTTATGTTTTGCAATTTCTTCTTCACAAGCTCTGTGTTCTTCTATTTCTTCTTCTTTATCTTTCGATTTTTCCAACTTCTTCTTTGTCTTCATTTCTTTTGATTTTATATTTCTTTTTTTTTTTGTCTTTTGGTTCTTTTTCATCTTCTTCTTTATTGCCTTTGTCTTCTCCGATTTCTGATTCTTCTTGTTTTTATTTGGCTCGTCTTCATCTTCGTCTTCTTCTACTTATGGCTTTTTCCGGTTTTTCTTCTTCTTTTCTAATTTTGTCATCTTTTTTTAATCTTTTTTTACTTCTTTTTTGTCTTCGTCTTATTCATCTTTTTTTATTTTTTAATCTTGTTTTTATTTGTCTTTATCTTCATATTCTCTTTGTTATTTCCAACTTCTTTTTTACGCTTCATCATCTTCTTCACCTTCTTCTTCCTCTTCTTTATCTTTTGATTTTTTTTCTTCATCTACTTCTCATTTTTCTTATTTTTCATCATCTTCATCTCCTCCGACATCTTCTTGTTCTCTTTTCCGGTTTTTCTTCTTCTCTCTCCTTCTTTATTTGCTTCATTTTTTCTGACATCTTACTCTTCCGGTTTCTTCTCATCTTCTCCTCTTTCTACGTTCATATTTTTCATGCTCAAGCTTTCTTCTTCTCCCTTTTCTATCGGTTCTTCTTCTTCTCCAACTTTCTCATATTCTTCTCCTTCTTATTTTTCATCGTCTTCGTCATTCGTTTCTACTATATCATATGATTGAGACAATAACATAGAAAGCAATAAGAGTTTCAAAAATACTCATTTCTCTCCTACTATCATTATCGATTGGAAATGACGTGTTTTCTGTCAATGTTACTAACAAAACTCCAAAGAGGTATCATGTTCATGAGCATCAACAAAATTTCCATTTTGCTTAAAATTTTCTTTTTCATATACTCAATCCTTATCCACTCTCCACATAATTGTGCATTATTTCTTACATGTGGTCGTAACCTCAAAGAAATGAAAATCATATAGTTTGAGAACAGACTTAATAATGATTCCTTTACACATTGTAATTATGGACGATTACCTCACTGCCTTTGACTAATTCTTTATCTTTTTCTATCGCTGGAACTCTCTTCCCATTTTGCTGGAAGTGTTGATCCTTCTTATCTGTTCTTATTTTTCTCCCTAGTGCGAACACAGAACCACTTGTTCAAATTGTATATCTAATTTTAGTTTAAGGAAGTATATTTAAATTCTAAAGAATACGTAAGTTTTCAGTTCGTATTTTTGTTGGAGATATTACAATAAAATTGTAGTGGAATTTATCACCTACAGTAAGTTATGGGCCTCAGTCATTTATTTTCTGGCCCACAAAAGAAGTCAAGACATGGACTAAGAGTTGGGCCAAATATCTTCAAAGCCCAATAGCAAATAAAGAGCAAATCGTGAACAAAGGTCGGCTACGGTGTGTTACTTAAGACGTCAAGGAGTTGACAAAGAAGACCTAGCACAAAAGAGAGCAGTGCCGCACAAGTTAGAGAAATAGAGAAACAAGAGAGACAAAAGAATAAGAGAGAAGTTGAGAAAGAGAGAAGAAACCGTGGGAGAGAGAGGAAACGAAGTTCGAGTCTTCGGGTTCCTAAGCGTGTGTTCTTTTGTGTTGTCTCCTTCTAGTTTATTTGTCTTGTTTAATCTCTAAACCTGTAACACAAAGAAAGTGTGTTAGTGTGTTGTGTTAAGCATTGATAGTGGAAGTTGTGGGAGGCGGTTCCCTCCCGAGACGTACCGGTTAGAGGCCGGGAACTCGGTGATCAAACTCTTGTGTTCTTTCTAGTTTTTTCCAAGTATCGACAAGTTCATATCTAAGCACTAAAGCAAGTTAAAAACCCTTACAAGTGGTATCAGAGCCCAAGGTTGGAGCGCAAGTGCTAGGAGATATGGAACCTACACCGGGAAATTTCCAGATGGATAAGTTTGATGGTAAAGGAGATTTTGGTATGTGGAAATACAAACTTCTCGGTCAGCTTGATATTCAAGGTCTTCTCGATGTTGTGTCAGATGACTACACAAACATGACACACACTGGGAAAGCAGAAGACGGTACAACAACAATGATAGGTTAATCCTAGAAAGATGGAAAGGGATCGAAGAGTACGAAGCATACTCGGAACATGTCTCACGGACTTGATCTTAAGGAAGATCATGCATGAGCCTACTGCCTTAGGACAATGGAAGGATCTAGAGAAGCATTACCAGAAGAAGTCTCTACTGGTACAGGATCTACTTGAAGAAACAATTTTCATGTTACAAGATGGAAGAAGGAAAGTCAATAGAAGAGAATGTCGATGCTTTCTTAAAGTTGATTGCAGATTTGGCAAGTCTAAAAGTGACTATATCGGATGAAGATCAAGCGATACAGTTGTTATCAGGATTACCACCCGTGTATGACCAGCTTACTCACACCCTTCAGTATGGAGCAGGGAAGGAGACACTCACGGTGGATGAAGTTGTCACTTCAGCTTATTCCAAAGAAGTTGAACTCAAGGAGAAGGGGTTACTTTACACTTTACAAAAGTAGTGCAGTAGTTGAAGGTTTGTATGTGCAATCAAGGGGCATATCTGATTCAAGAGGATATTCTAAAAACCGAGGCAGATCCAAGTCAAAGAAAAAGTTTGATAAAGACAACACATGTTGTTTTATTTGTGGATCAGAATATCACTGGAAAAGAGAATGTCCAGAAAGAAAGAAACCTCCAAATTCTGCAAATATTGCAACAGAACCTAAGGAGCCTATGGTGTTAAGCGTCAGCACTCTAGACACAATGAAAGAATGGATTATCGACTCAGGTTGTTCATACCATAGTACACCAGACAAAGAAGTCTTGTTTGACTTTAAGGAGTTCAATGGTGGTAGTTTTTTGATGGCAAACAACACTCATGGCAGCATCAAATGAATGGGGAAGATTCTGATTCAGAATCCAGATGGTTCTGAGGTAATACTCACGGATGTAAGATACATGCCGGAGGTGAGTAAGAATCTTATTTCTTATGGGATGTTAGAGAAATCAGGTTGCAAGTATGAAGGAAGTGATTTCAAGGTTCAGTTCTACAAGGATGGGAAGAAGGCAATATCTGGAATATACAAAGATGGGCTGTATTTTCTACAAGGCACGGTTGCAAAGGGTGACGTGAACGTGTCAAGAGTTGAGAAGGAAGTCAGAAAGAAAAAGTCAAAGAAGGTGACTTTTAGTCAGAATCTGATTCAGGGACCAACGCCTTATGGTTTTGAAACAGAAAGTACATCAGCTCAAGGTGGAGGCTCTTTCTCATCAGAAGAAATCGAGTCTAAAAGGAGCTGTGAAGAATCTGGGACAGAATCTTCACAAGATGATTACTTGGAAAGTAAGAAACGGAAGCTTTGGAAGAGTGATGCAAAAGAGGAGAGTTTAATGAGAGAAAGACTTGGGTAAAGTTTCAAATATATTGGGAATGGGGATCTTCGGAGATAGAGCTAAGGAAGCACAACTCTATCTAAGATTCACACCCATAAAGATCAAGCGGGTTTTCTAAGTGAAGCAGTACCTGGACAGAAGTTTCAGGTTGGCTTCAATCTCCTCAACGCCTAAGGGATGGTACAGCTCCAGGTAGCTCAATTATCGACATGGTACTCTCGCAGGAAGAACAACAAGAAACGGGTCAGTTTTAAAAGGTGTTCTTATGTCGATAAGGTAAAATCAGTTTGATTGATTAATGGGTTAACGGAGTTACCTGGAGGCAGCTGGAACCACGGTAAGGAGACATTGATTCCAGGTGGAGCTGTTGGAAGGATTCAAGAAAAATCAGTTTAGTTCTTCACTGTTTTGTTCTTGATTCAGGAAGTTAAAGCGAGAGTGGGTTATTCAAAGGTAAAGGAGTTACCTAAAGTTTACAGTAGCTGGAGAGGTTATATTATTCATCCAAGGCAGCTGAAAGGAAAAGGAAGTTGATATCAAAGAGTACTCAAGAAAAATTCGGTATCAAAGGATCAGCCAAGAATCATGAATAATTAACAAAAATAGATTACCTGCAGTGGTAATATGAAGTCTAATAAGGAGTTATTGGCTTCAGGTGGAGCTACTGTGAGAATAGTTGTGAAATCCATGTTATGATTTCACGGGTCTCAGAGAAATGAAAAGAGATTCAGGTTAAGAGGGTTTACCTATGTCGTCGGGATAGTGGAAGAACACCAATTGCTCACCGGAACAGCGGAGAAGACGAAGACGTAGTCGGAGAAGCTGTTTGGTTGGAGAGTTTTATGGGTTCACAAACAGAAATTTCAGAAAGTTCGAACAAAAGATGTCACAGTCAAGAGACAATCAAGTGTTCAAAGGGTACCTGAGAATTTCTGAAGAACAACTTCATCGGAGAAGATGACATGAGGCTGCGGCGGTGGCTAGGCTTCACGATTTAGGGCTCGACGGCTTCAGGGGCTATGGCTAAGAGTTCTGACGGGAACAAGAGAGAATCTGTGACAGAGAATTCACCGGAAACTGCAGAAATTTGGGCGAGATTGTTTTGGATCCGTTTCATTCATCGCCATCGGGAAAAGGGAGCTTGGGGAGAGTCGCGAATCTCTCTTAGTTACTAAACCCATGATGAAGATGATTGTCGAAACTGATCGGTCGGAATCAGCCTAGAGTTTGATCGGAATTGCATGTCATTTTTTTCTGGTTTGTTAGCGCTTGGAAGAGAGAGGAAGAGAAGCCATAGGCAACGACAAAGAGGAATTGTCGTGATGGAGAAGATCAGAGAGAAATTGACTGGCCAGGTGGAGAAATTGACAAAGCCCAAGAGCAAATAAAGAGCAAATCGTGAACAAAGGTCGGCTACGGTGTGTTACTTAAGACGTCAAGAAGTTGACAAAGAACACCTAGCACAAAAGAGAGCAGTGTCGCACAAGTTAGAGAAAAAGAAAAACAAGAGAGACAAAAAAACAAGAGAGAAGTTGAGAGAGAGAAGAAACCGTGAGAGAGAGGAAACAAAGTTCGAGTCTTCGGATTCCTAAGCGTGTGTTCTTTTGTGTTGTCTCCTTCTAGTTTCTTTGTCTTGTTTAATCTCTAAATATGTAACACAAAGAAAACGTGTTAGTGCGTTGTGTTAAGCATTGATAGTGGAAGTTGTGGGAGGCGGTTCCCACCCGAAACGTATCGGTTAGAGGCCGGGAACTCGGTGATTGAACTCTTGTGTTCTTTCTAGTTTTTCACAAGTTCATATCTAAGCACTAAAGCAAGTTAAAAACCCTTACAGTAACATATCTATTTTCTCTCAAAAGATCAAAGTTGGGATAAATTCTTGAGTAAAAATATAACTTTTTTTAAAAAAAAATATGCTTTATAAACAACGACATAAATAATTGGTATGTGTCTCTCAACGAAGTTGTAAGAACTTTTTCCAGCCTAACGTGTCTCTCGACAATAACTATTTTATTTTATTTAATCGATGATATATTACTCATCTTCATGTTCTCTTAATTTTTTGTTCTTCTTTTCCCACTACTTATTCTTTTTCTCCCGGTTTTCTTCATCTTCTCGGACCTCATCTTTTCATCCTTCTTTTTTACTTCTTTATGTCGTGTCATCCATCTTCTTGTTATGAAACATATACACTAATATTAATAAAAATACATTTTAGATGAGAAAATATTTTCGTTAACTGTTGAACCGAAAAGTTTGAAAATTATCAAATGTACCTTTTCAATCGTATAGATATATAAGCCAAATTCATGTACAGAAAAAGTTAAAAATAATAAACTATTCCAGTATCCAAAGATTAAGAATCAAATCATTCTCGAAAAAAAATCCCATTGATATTTGCCATTAACCAAGTTATTATGATAATCAAAGTTTGAGCTAACATTATTAGCCATTTATGTTTTCGTATTTTTTCCATGTCGTATCTTGCTCACTTTCATGATTGATTCAAAATTTCAGTTCACACAGCATGGTCTCGTGTTCAAAATCATTATACATGCACTAACGATTGCAAAAGCATTACACTCAAGTTCATGGATCTTTGAGGACCAATTTAGCTAACGATGACATTTTATGTATGAAAGAAACTGACCTTTTTTGGATCAATTTAACGTCATCGTTAGAAAACACCAATGAATAAAAGACCAAAGAATTGTAAACATATCGAGAGAACCTATTTTTTCTTGGGCTTCTGCCTATAAAGTAGAAACTAAAGCAGGTAGATGAGCTAGTGTAAAAAGGTCACATTAGAGAAAGCATGAGCCCTTGTGCCGTACCTGTCCTCCTTGTACCAAAGAAAGATGGTAGCTGGCGCTTGTGTGTTGATTGTCGAGCAATCAACAATATCACGGTGAAGTATCGACACCCTATACCTAGACTAGATGTTATGCTTGATGAGTTATACAGTTCTTGAATATTCTCTAAGATTGATTTAAAAAGTGGGTATCATCAGATTAGGATGAAAGAAGGTGATGAGTGGAAAACAGCCTTTAAAACTAAGCATGGATTGTATGAATGGCTAGTTATGC
>JAHZTW010000004.1:62860010-62937463 GCA_020283515.1 Alliaria petiolata | reverse complement strand
AAAGGAAAAGGAAGTTGATATCAAAGAGTACTCAAGAAAAATTCGGTATCAAAGGATCAGCCAAGAATCATGAATAATTAACAAAAATAGATTACCTGCAGTGGTAATATGAAGTCTAATAAGGAGTTATTGGCTTCAGGTGGAGCTACTGTGAGAAGAGTTGTGAAATCCATGTTATGATTTCACGGGTCTCAGAGAAATGAAAAGAGACAGAGCAGAAAGTGATGATTCAGGTTAAGAGGGTTTACCTGTGTCGTCGGGACAGTGGAAGAACGCCAATTGCTCACCGGAACAGCGGAGAAGACGAAGACGTAGTCGGAGAAGCTGTTGGGTTGGAGAGTTTTATGGGTTCACAATCAAGGGTTCGAAGGGTACCTGAGAATTTCTGAAGAACAATGTCATCGGAGAAGATGACATGAGGCTGCGGCGGTGGCTAGGCTTCACGATTTAGGGCTCGACGGCTTCAGGGGCTATGGTTAAGAGTTCTGACGGGAACAAGAGAGAATCTGTGACAGAGAATTCACCGGAAACTGCAGAAATTTGGGCGAGATTGTTTTTGGATCCGTTTGATTCACCGCCATCGGGAAAAGGGAGCTTGGGGAGAGTCGCGAATCTCTCTCAGTTACTAAAACCATGATGAAGATGATTGTCGAAACTGATCGGTCGGAATCAGCCTAGAGTTTGATTGGAATTGCATGTCATTTTTTTCTGGTTTGTTCACGTCTGGAAAAGAGGGGAAGAGAAGGCGTTGACAAAGAGAGGATTTGTCGTGATGGAGGAGAAGAGAGAGAAATTGACTGGGCCAGGTGGAGATTGTAAGTTATGGGCCTCAGTCATTTATTCTCTGGCCACAAAAGAAGTCAAGACATGGACTAAGAGTTGGGCCAAATATCTTCAAAGCCCAGTAGCAAATAAAGAGCAAATCGTGAACAAAGGTCGGCTACGGTGTGTTACTTAAGACGTCAAGGAGTTAACAAAGAAGACCTAGCACAAAAGAGAGCAGTGCCGCACAAGTTAGAGAAAAAGAGAAACAAGAGAGACAAAAAAATAAGAGAGAAGTTGAGAGAGAGAGAAGAAACCGTGAGAGAGAGGAAACGAAGTTCGAGTCTTCGTGTTCCTAAGCATGTGTTCTTTTGTGTTGTCTCCTTCTAGTTTCTTTATCTTGTTTAATCTCTAAAACTGTAACACAAAGAAAACGTGTTAGTGCGTTGTGTTAAGCATTGATAGTGGAAGTTGTGGGAGGCGGTTCCCACCCGAGACGTACTGGTTAGAGGCCGGGAACTCGGTGATCAAACTCTTGTGTTCTTTCTAGTTTTTCCCAAGTATCGACAAGTTCATATCTAAGCACTAAAGCAAGTTAAAAACCCCAACAAAAGATCTTGACGTGAAATTGTGCCCATCCAATCAAGAGGCAAGGTTTCATAGTGAAGGCTGATGGAGATTTTTTTTTGTGACCATTGGTGTCGAAGATTTGCTTAAACGCCATTAACATAACAATTTGGCTCTGGTCGCTATATGTTCGCGATAAGTGTTCACTATTAGAAACAAGACGAGTGAACAGAGGATCACAGATAGTAATTGTTGCTTCATATGATTATCGGCCCACCAAGTGTTCGACGGTTGGTCTTAAAGTGGAGCTTCTTTTTTTTTTTTTTCTTTTTTCGATGAAAAATCAGGTATAAGCTCGGAATCAGGAGCGGAAGATGCACTTGAAAATAGTTATTTATACAACGAACTGTTCTTTCTCTTTCTCTATAATGAACTTGGTATTGCCGAGTAATTATCAGCCTTAAATCAATTAGCTAGATCGGAACGGAGGGGGTGAGTGACATCGTAGAGCTCATTGGTGTTTGAGAGCTTGCTTCTAAGCTAATTCTGTTTGAAACAGAATGTCGTTTCAAATTCGTGCAACTTGCAAGACATTGGAGCTGTCCAATGAAGATATTGTAATTGTCCGATGAATATGTTGGAGTTGTCTGGCTTTTCTTTGGTATTCGCGTCTTTGCTGCTCTGCTTTTGGTTGTCATTCCTCTTCTTCTTTTAATAATTTCGGTTTTTCCTCATGTAAAGGATGAAGCAAATCTCGTTTCTTCTTTCTTCCTGATTTTTGGTTGATTTGATTATAAACTTATGTTCTTGGAATTCTCTTGAGAGGAGCGTCTGGAATTTAAAAGCTTTCATATCTTTGAGTTGACTAGTCGTTTCTTTTTCTTGGAGAGTTCGGAGTTGAAAACTGAGATCGCGTTAATTTCAATCACGCGGAGTTGTTGAGCACCTGGCTTTTAATCACGTCAGAGTTGTTGAATGAGATGAGCTGACAGTTTGAGCGCGAACTCGACATAAATTGTAAAGTATATATATAGAAAATTAGTTGTGTAAATACCGTAGAAACTCTATAAATTAATAATCTTGGGACCACAAGGTTTTATAAAAAAATTATTAATTTATAGTAATTATTAATTTATAGATATATTATTTGGTTGAAAATTTAATTTTGGCACTGATAAAAAATATTAATTTAACGAGTTATTAATGAATCGAATATTAATTTATAGAGTTTCTACTGTACCTTCTACCTAATTTCCTACTTCTACTCCACTATATAAACGTGTACCTAACTTCCTTCTTGTAATCCACCTAATTTCCTACTTGTAAGCCACTATATAAATGTGTAATCTCATTCTAATAATATCATCAAGTTATCANGTCTAAGCTAGGAACTAAGCTGCTTTTCTCTACAACATGTCATCCCCAAACTGATGGACAGACGGAAGTGGTTAATAGGACCTCAGGAACCTTGTTACGTGCCTTGATTAAAAAAAATCTGAAATCATGGGAAGCATGCTTGCCTCGCGTTGAATTTGCCTATAATCATGCTATGCATTCTGCTTTTAGATACTCACCATTTCAGATTGTCGGGTTTAATCCTCTGTCTCCCCTAGACCTAATGCCTTTGCCTTTGAGTGGAAGAGTTAATACAGATGGGAAACAAAAAGGTGACCTCGCTAAGCAGATACATGAGAAAGCTAAGAGGAACATTGAAGAAAAGACCAAGCAATATGCTAAATAGGCCAACAAAGGCAGACGTGCTATGAGCTTTGAGGAGGGCGATCAAGTGTGGGTTCACCTAAGGAAAGAACGGTTTCCAGCTGAAAAGAAATCCAAGCTAATGCCTAGAATCTACGGTCCTTTTACCATCAAGAAGAAGATGGGTGATAATGCTTATCAGAATATACTCAACAACATATACTGGAATCAGAATCATAATGTCAAATAATGATAAATATTCTGACAAAAATTTTGTTACATTTCAAAGATACAAAGACAGAAACTTTGCATTTTGTTGAAATAATATTTGCATCATCAGCGGCGAAATGCATTACCTTTAGTTTCAGTTCCACGCTACAAAATTTCTTCGGTAGTTGAACTCCACCTTTCTCCACTCCATAGACACTCTTATTTGCATCGTCCAAAAACTTTTTACCAACAAAAAGTTTGTTCTTATCAGCTTCCACTGCATCAGTTTCATCAGCTTTCTTCAATCTTCTCCATCTTTGTTCCTCATGCACCTCTGCATCCATTTGCATTTGCTTGAACCTAGCAGCTCTCTCTTCTTCGGATAGTTTAAAGCCACCTTTCCGGCGTCTATTCTGGAATCCATTCTATCTGGAGGTGTTTTTTTCATTGTCTAAATCCTCAGTTTTCCTCTTCATGTCATATATGACCTTCGTCTCTCATAGTGTGCTTATCTTGGCTCTCTGATGTGATAATGGACCAGACACAACAAGCAGAACATGATGGTGAATCTAATGAGCAACTAGAACCAGAGTTAGTGAATGAAGNTATAAAAGCAAATCCTATTTGTCAGAGGTGTTGTTTGGAAGAAGAAACAATTAACCATATCTTATTCCAATGCTGTCATGCTAATGCAATTTGGAGATGTGCTGAATACAACCAATTTGATCATCCGTCACACGACTTGGAAAAAAACATACAGATCACGATGAGGATATATCAAAACAAGAGTCTCCCTATAAAGGTACGATTACTTCCCTTTTGGATCCTATGGTTTATTTGGAAATCTAGAAATGAATTTCTGTTTGCTACCCTAATGAGGATGCACAACGAGGACTACTTGCAACAACATAGTTTATCGAAACAACAACACCAAGTTTGGATACATTACCTAGGAGACGATCTGCATCTGACGAATGCCTGAGTCAATGGGAACCACCACCACATGATTGGTTAAAATGTAACTTCGATAGCAGCTTTAAGATAGATTATGTATCAACGAGAATTGGATGGATCATTCGTAATAATAAGGGCGACTATATAGAGTCAGGATGTGTAAAGATTCCAAATGTGCAAACCTATTTAAAAACTGAATCAAACGGTTTTCTATATGTATTACAATAAATTTGGGTTAAAGGATGGAGACAAGTCTAGTTTGAAGGGGACAACAAGAAACTCACATCCATTGTGAAAAAACAGGAAAAAAACACGGAGTTGGGTAATGGTTTATTTGACATTCGATATTGGATGCAAAAGCTCTCTTTATGTTCTCTAGACCAGGTTAATAGACAAAAGAATCAAATGTCTAACTAAAAAAGCTTATGAAAGCGATGATTTATGTATCATTATATCAATCCCACCTGTGTGGATGATACCTTATTTGTATTACCCATTTACTGTTTGATATTAATAAGATAAGAAGTTGCAAAAAATATATTAATAAACTATGTCGTTTTGAATATTTAAAAAAAAATGGAGACTCTGGCCATTAAATTCTAAAAGAAATTTATATGTATATAATCATTTTGCAATCGTAACTTTTGTTATAATTACAAACATGTATATAATATATATACACAAAGAACATTAAATATCATATCTGCAATGGCGTGACCTTGTCTAATTTGAACTAGGAAGTTGGAGTTTAGGAATTTTCATCGGATTGATTTTGGTGGAATTCTGATAAGCTCATAAATTGAACTATCAGATTCGAGCAGAAAGATGGGAGGGTCAAGGAAGAGTTAGAGAGGAGATGGGAAGAAAGGAGGAAAAAGGTCGATTTCAACCTGAACTAAACCAGTCGTGTCATTTCATACATATACTATTGAACAGTGCATTTTTCTACCCAAACTTACAGAAAATTCAAATTACCTACCCAAACTATCTATTTGGTGCGGAAATCAAAGTTGATCGTAATGGTGATAGTCAAACGTTAAATCTGGCTTAAACTCATCAACTTCTCATAAGCTCTTGAACGTTATGTTTTTGCTGGTCTCTGGCTCAGACTTGCGCTATCATAGAACGCCAAGCTTGTGCTTGGTCTAATTCCTTATTATGCCTTCTTGACTCCCGACTTCTTCCAAGCCTCTAACTTTTCTAGCTCTTGCCTCATCTGGTGTGAGATTCTTGTGTTGCGTGTATTCCCCATCGTTTGAGTAATTCCTTTCCTCTATCAATTGAGACACCTTCATCGCATCTCTAAGACTACTAGATTGGAGTTGTCTGCCCTCATTTTGCAAGGGATATTTCAAGCGTCTGATATTTCAAACTAGATTATATACAAAAACTAGATTTTATTTGTCATCAATTACAATAGATGTTGTATATAATCTAGTTTTTTTGGTAAGTTTCAGTTACCAATGGTGTTCATTTGAAATTTTTTTATTTTTTTATTCTTGAATTCTATTATTTTTCTTTTTGATTTATTTTGTTATGTAATTTTTGAAATTGTAATGTGTATTAGATCAGCATAGTTTTTTTATGTCTTTCACTATTATTATAGTAAACTTCACAAACTTTGATAAAGAGCATTCATGGCATAATGGATAAGGTTGTTTATTTTTATTGAGATGATTGTGAATTCAAATCTCCCAGGATGTGAGAGAATAAAAATATTTTACTTGGTTTGCATTTAATGCAAATGTAACAAATTTTTCAAAATTAAATAATAAAGGACATGTGGCATGCTCTTGTGCGATGACGTGAGTTCCCTTAAGCTTTCATATAGTAGATTTTATTATTGGTTTTAGAAATTTAAGTTAAACAAAAACTTTAGATTCAACCATCTTAGGACAGTTTTTTTTTGACAAATCTCTCTGCCAATTAATTAGAGTCTAAATGTAGAAAATCACTTTATAAACCGTTTACATTTGTAATCTAAAAAATATAGTTTCACTGAAAAAGAGAACTTTTTTTTTTATTTTTACAAATTGTGGAGAACTCTAAACTCAATATTTTTCTTATTTAATTTTTATTTTTTGTATGTTTATAGTTATCAATATGTGTTGATTATCATTAAATTATATATTTGTTGCTGTTAACAATGGTAAATGTAGTTTACAGAAGTTTATCACTAGTAACACTCATACAACGTCCTATTTAGCTGCAGAGTAAAAAATAACCCCTAGTTGATTTAACAAATATACATTTAAAGAATATTATGTTAACAACTGATCAGCAGACCTAAAAGAAGACAAATATAACTAACAAAGAAGTATGTAGGATAGTGAAATGTTGGTATGGTGGATCTAATATTTCAATTTATATACTTCAAATCCAAGATATGAGTTTCATCCTAATCATAAAAATACAAATTTGTTACTTTGTTTAAAAACAGATCTCTAAAGAAACATTGTATTGAAAATAATATTTAAAATGGTTTCACAAATTATAAATGCTCACATGCTCAACTATAATTACACATAGTTTTGGATCAAAAACAGTTTTTAACAAAGAAATGGAATCACTATAAAATCGTTGAAAAATACAGTAAAAATATTCTACGAAATCATCAATAATTATCGTATTCACACCAAACTCGTCGATGTAACATAAATTGAGATAAACACCGTTTCAGATCGCAGAGGCAAAATGAACTAAACATTATCTTTGTGTTATGATTTTGTATAACTCTAGTACATAATACCCGATATTTTTAATTTAAAGACAAAACCCAATTGATATATTATAATGATATTGTTTATATTATAATGATATTGTTGAAACAACGGAAGAAACTAAAAAGATACTTTACTTTGTTATTTGCAACAAAAGAATTAATGAAATGTTGGACTAAAATTGTCAACTATCACTCGAACTTAAACAATATTGCCTTTTGTATCAGCAAAATCTATTTCTGATTATATGTATTTTCTATACTATCAAACAAATCCTCTACTTTAAAAGAATTATTCTATTTAGTGCTGACCAAAATTCAAAATCAGAAGTTACTGATCAATTTGAAGATGATGCGAGAGCTAATGATTTTGAAGTCGCTTGTCGAGCTTGCGGGTATGAAATCGGCGTTGTGGTAATTATGTTTAATGTTTAACATTTTTTTATATTTGTTTAATTGTTATATCTCAATTTAACAAAACAACACTTTAAATTCTTTTTCTTTGAATAATTATAATGCATCTACCCTAGCAATCATCCTCCATATTGTGAGGATAATTTTAGGTGGTTGAATAGTAGGCAAGTATTGTATATTATTTTTTTTTAATCACAACTTGATAGGTTCCTAATTTTCTAATTTTGAGAAATTTAAAAACATAGAAGAAAACAACATGACACAACGTCGAATTCTGGATTGTGAATCCAATTTGAATAGACTATGTGCGGTGAAAATGTCACTAAAATTTTTTTTATTTTAAAAATGTTAATTTTTTCTAAGTGTTTATGGATTAGCTTTTTTGTTTTCTATATTTTAAGTTATATACATATGTGGAAGCAATAGAGACACAATGACTAGAGTTTGATGTTGAATAATTTGATATCTACTTTGCTCATTTTCATTCCACTACGCAAGAGGTAAATAATACTATCTTGTTGATCAGATTTTTAATTTTTAATCAATATTCTTAAGTGTTCTCTTTAATTTCAGATACTCAAACTTATTCGACTTCACAAATGGCTTGTAGTTCACCTATACTTCCATCTAGAGCTGAAAATCTTCTCCTTCATGAGTTTCATGAATTTAACTTGCGTTTCAATCGCTACCGAGGTTACATTCCTAAGTCATGGGATATGTTTCACCAACAATTTTCATGAATCCTTTAATCTTTGTTGTTTGAGACATTTTTTATGCATTAACTCGAACTAGAAGGATTTAAAAGGTTCATGCGTACATGTGATGTGGTGTCAGAAGTTTTTCAAAATCTACAAATGTAGAAACTTAGAAGAAAATGACATGATACAACATCATGTGAAATTTATTATTTTCTAATTGTCTATATTTGAGAAATTTAGAAACATAGAACAAAACGACATGATACAATGTCAGATTCATGATTGTTAGTCTAGGTGGACTAGATTTGATGTGGTATATATTTGAAATGTTATTTTTATCCAAGTGTTTATGTTTTGACTTTTTTTGTTTTATACATTTTTAGTTATCTGCATGTGCTAAAGCCAAGTAGACACAATGGTTAGGGTTTGATGCTCAATCATTTGGTATCTACCTTACTCGTCTTCATTCCACTACACAAGAGGTACATAATACTATATTGTTGAACAAATTATAATATTTTTTAATCAATATTCTTATGTGTTCTTTTCAATTTCAGATTCTCAAACTTATGTGATTTCGCAAATGGCTTGAAGTCCATCTCTGCTATACCACCCAGAGCTGAAACTTTCACTCGTTCCTGAGCTTCATAATTTGACGATTGTTTCAATCGCTACCGTGGTTACTTTCCTGAGCCTTGAGATGTGCTTCATGAGTGGTTTGATATTTTAACTAATCTTAATGGTCTCTATGTTTCTGGCGGTTGTTTGTGAGGTTTTAAAAGACACATTCTCTCAAAGTTGACTGAAGCTAGAAGGCTCAACTCTGCTTTCACCCATAGCTGAAAATTACTATCATTCATAGCGTCATGAATTTAATTTGTGTTTCAATCGCTACAGAGGTTACCTTCCTGATCCTTGTGATGTGTTTTAGCATTGTGGGGAAGATAATACATAATCTCAACGATTTTAATGATTCTTGTATTTTTTAAATCTTTGTTGTTATAGATATTTTTCATGCTTTGATAAAAATAGAAGGATTTAGAATGATTACACGTACATGTTAGTTACCTTTATTTCTATTTTATTCTTGGTTTTTGAAATTGATGTTAAGCAAAAGCTTTAGATTCAGCCATCTTAGGACAATTGTTTTTTTTTGACAAATCTTTCTGCGAATTAATTAGAGTCTAAATGTAGAAAGTCACTTTATAAACCGTTTACATTTGTAATCTAAAAAACAAATCTAGTTTCACGGCAAAAGAGAACTTTTTCTCCTTTTTACAAATTGTTGAGAACTCTAAACTCATTATTTTCTTATTTAATTTTTTCTTATTGTATGTTTATAGTTATTATATGTGTTGCTTAGCATAAAACCATATACTTGTTGCTATTAACAATGGTAAATGGAGTTTGCAGAATTTTATCACTAGTAACACTCATACAATGAAACAAATTTTTTGCTCCTATTTAGTTGCAGATTAAAATAAACCCTGTTTGATTTAACAAATATATATTTAAGGAATATTATGTTAACAACTGATCAGCATACCTAAAAGAAGACAAAAATAACTAACAAAGAAGTATGTGTTAGTAGGATAGTGGAATGTTGGTATGGTGGATCTAATATTTCAATTTATATACTTCAAACCTAAGATATGGGTTCCATACTGATCATAAAAATACAAATTTGTTACTTTGTTTAAAAACAAATCTCTAAAGAAACATTGAATTGAAAATAATATTTAAAATGGTTTCACAAATTGTAAATGCTCACATGCTCAACTATAATCACACATAGTTTTGGATAAAAAACAGTTTTTAACAAAAAAGTGGAATCACTATAAAATCGTTGAAAAATACAGTAAAAATATTCTACGACATCATCAATGATTATCGTATTCACGCAAAACTCGTCGAGGTAACATAAAAATAAAATGAAATCTTCAAGATAAACACCGTTTCAGATCGCATAGACAAAATGAACTAAGCATTATCTTCGTGTTATGATTATGTATAACTCCAGTACATAATGCCCGATATTTTTTATTTGAAGACAAAACTCAATTAATATATTATAGTGATATTGTTAGAACAACAGAAGAAACTGAAAAGATACCTTACTTGTTGATTTGCAACGAAAGCATTAATGAAATGTTGAACTGGAATTGTCAACTATCACTCGAGCCTAAACAATATTGCCTTCTCTATCACCAATGCTATTACTGATTATATGTATTTTCTATACTATCAACCAAATTCTCTACTTTAAAAGAATTATTCTTTTTAGTGCTGACCAAATTTAAAAATTAGAAGCTACTGATCAAATTGAAGATGATGGGAGAGCTAATGATTTTGAAGTCAGTTGTCGAGTTTGCGGGCATGAATTCAGCATTGTGGTAATTATGTTTATTGTTTAACATTATTGTTTAACATTTGTTTTTGATATTTGTTTAATTCTAATATCTTAATTTAACAAAACTAACACTTTAAATTCTTTTTTTTGAATAATTATAGTGCATCTACCCTAGCAATCATCCTCTATATTGTGAGGATAATTTTAGGTGGTTAAATAGTAGACATGTATTGTATAGTATTTCTTTATTTTTTTTTATCACAACTTGATAGGTTCCTAATTTTCTAATTTTGTATTTTTGAGAAATTTAAAAACATACAAGAAAACAACATGATACAACGTCGAATTCTGGATTATGAATCGGATTGTGAATCTAGTTTGAATAGACTATGTGCGGTGAAAATGTCACTAAATTTTTTTATTTAAAAATGTTAGTTTTATCTAAGTGTTTATGTATTAGTTTTTTATTTTTTTATTTTTTAAGTTATATACATATGTTGAAGCACTAGAGACACAATGACTAGAGTTTGATGTTGAATAATTTAATATCTATTTTACTCATTTTCATTCCACTACCCAATAGGTAGATATTATTATAATATTGAACAAATTTTTAATTTTTTTAATCAATATTCTTCAGTGTTCTCTTTAATTTCAGATACTCAAACTTATTCGACTTCGCTAATGGCTTGTAGTTCACTTATACTTCCACCTAGAGCTGAAAATCTTCTTTTTCATGAGTTTCATGAATTTAACTTGCGTTTCAATCGTTACCGAGGTTACATTCCTAAGTCATGGGATGTGTTTCACCAACAATTTTCATGATTCTTTTAATCTTTGTTGTTTGAGACATTTTTCGTCATTAACTGAAACTAGAAGGATTTAGAAGGCTCATGCGCACATGTGATGAGGTGTCAGAAGTTCTTCAAAATCTACTAATGTAGAAACATAGAACAAAACGAAATGATATAACGTCATGTGAAATTTATTATTTTCTAATTGTTTATATGTGAGAAATGTAGAAACATAGAACAAAACGACATGATACAATTTTTAGATTCATGATTGTTAGTCTATGTGGACTAGATTTGATGTGATATATATTTGAAATGTTATTTTTATCCAAGTGTTTATGTTTTAATTTTTTTTTCTGCATTTATAGTTATCTGCATGTGCTAAAGGCAAAGAGACACAATGGTTAGGGTTTGATGCTCAATCGTTTGGTATCTATCTTACTCGTCTCCATTCCAATACACAAGAGGTACATAATACTATATTGTTAAACAAATTGTAATATTTTTAATCAATATTCTTATGTGTTCTTTTTTAATTCAGATTCTCAAACTTATTCGACTTCACAAATAGCTTTAAGTTCACCTATGCTTCCACCTAGAGCTGAAACTTCCTCTCGTTCCTGAGATTCATAAATTTGACAATTGTTTCGATTGCTATCGTGGTTACTTTCGTGAGCCTTGGGATGTGTTTTACCAACAATTTTCATGATTATTTTAATCTTTATTGTTGGAGACATTTTTCGTGCATTAACTTAAACTAGAAGGATTTA
This sequence comes from Alliaria petiolata, assembly GCA_020283515.1. Taxonomy (NCBI): domain Eukaryota; kingdom Viridiplantae; phylum Streptophyta; class Magnoliopsida; order Brassicales; family Brassicaceae; genus Alliaria; species Alliaria petiolata. Next base: position 62,925,527 of record JAHZTW010000004.1, on the reverse strand, counting down.
GAATGTTCATTGGCACATGTGATGGGGTGTCAGATGTTTTTTTAAAATAAGAGACAAATAAAAGCTGCAAGTAGACAACGATCAGTTGTAATAATTTATGTTATCAAATCCATGAGGAGAATTGAATGCACAATGATCTTTGAAATAAAACGAAAGCTAAGTCGTTGAGGTTTTATATGTAAATGAAAGTAAATGAAAAAATGACAGCAACGATAAGACGAAATAAAATTATAAACTAAAACATTGGAATGTTAGGGAATCCTTAGGAGTCATGGTTCAGATTATTCATATTTTATAACTAGAGGCAAACACAAATATTTTCTTCATAGAGCTCAAAATATCAACGTATCCGATAATTCCACCATCGTGGTTGAAAACCGACTAATACCTAATAACATAAATCATAATCTCATATGCAAGATATGTTCAACAATAAATCGATGAATGTTCCAGTTTCCAGAGGAGAAATTGATTCCTTGTAATTTCATAGAGAAAGGGATCAAGAGAAAAAGAGATTTTTTTATCATCTCATGATTTGTTTGACCACTTTTGCGAAGCTTCCTGCACAGTGATGGACCACTAGAGGATCCACAAAGATCTTTGCGGATCTATGCGGATCCACTAGTGGTCAGAGGTAATGTGGCGTTCGATAGCAACAATAGCAAAATCTTCGCATTGCTTTATGAACAACTCCACGTCGCGTTCAAGATATTAATTCTAACGATATAAAAAACTAATTTTTCACTAATATGAATAACGTTAAAGACTAAGAGAAGAAATTAAGAGAGTCAAAATCTACAAATGTAGAAACATAGAACAAAACGACATGATACAACATCACGTGAAATTTAATATTTTCTAATTGTATATTTTTGAGAAATGTAGAAACATAGAACAAAACGACATGATTCAATGTCAGGTTCATGATTGTGAGTTTAGATGGACTAGATTTGATGCGGTATATATTTGAATTGTTATTTTTATCCAAGTGTTTATGTATTAACTTTTTTGTTTTCTACATTTTTAGTTATATGCATGTGCTAAAGCCAAAGAGACACAATGGTTAGAGTTTGATGCTCAATCATTTGGTATCTACCTTACTCGTTTTCATTCCACTACACAAGAGGTACATAATACTATATTGTTGAACAAATTATAATATTTTTAATTAATATTCTTATGTGTTCTCTTTAATTTCAGATTCTCAAACTTATTTGATTTCGCAAATGGTTTGAAGTCCATGTGTGATATACCACTCAGAGCTGAAACTTCCTCTCGTTCCAGAGCTTTATAAATTTGAAAATTGTTTCGATCGCTACCGTGGTTACTTTCCTGAGCCTTGGGATATACTTCATGATTGGTTTGATATTATAACTAATCGCAATGGTCTTTGTGTTTCTGGCGGTTGTTTACGAGGTTCTAAAAGACACCTTCTCTCAAAGTTGACTGAAGCTAGAAGGTTCTAAACAGATCATGTGTGCATGGTAACTAGCTTTAACTTTAGGTTGATCAATCTTAGGAGGGTTACTTTTTCAGAAAAATCTGTCAGCCAATTAATTATAATCTAAAAGTACAGTCTCATTTTGTAAAACGTTTACATTTTGAACCTAAAAAATAGAGTTTCGTTGTAAGTGAGAACTTTCTCCTTTTTCTTAAAAACATTTGAAAACTCGATATTTATAGCTCCATAAGAAAATTGTGAAAATAGATGAAATCTTAATATGGACGATTGTTAAAAAACTCACTTCAACATTGATGCTCTACATACCTGGAGGTTCTTTTATGTGGTTGCTTTGTAGCTTTACATATTTATCATCTCTGATAGATTTAAGTAGCTTAACGTATTCACCAAATATAATTTGGAGCTTTCTAACTCTGTGTGAATATGATTTCAAAGCTTATTGACCATCAAAGGACAAATTATATGACCCCGATTTCATTTTCACCCATCTGCAAATTATGTAACTTGAAAATGCAGAGTAATATAGTTCATTATTTCGCCAAATTTTGAATTATATTTTTATATTGTCCCTTAAAACAGCAAAATTATCTTTTAATTGAAGCTGATGAAAACTGTGTGTAATTGCAATGGTTTTGAGATTTGAAAACGTGGGATTGTATTTTAGAACTTGTATGACTTCATATAACCAAAATATTATAATATATGGGCCGGTCAATTACCTCATCATCCTATCTTTCGCACCAAACAAGAAATCGGCTCCAATCCAAATCTCTAAAAACCTAGAGTAACCCACTATCGTTTTTAACCGTACATCACTTTATCTTCGCTTGGAGTCATTTCCTGTTTAACAATAAGCTATATGCTTTGTTCTTTACAGAACTATGTGATAGGAAAAGCAATGGTATAACTCATAAAAAATGAAAAAAAATACTATGTGAGTTAAACTTGTAATCGTCACATGCCTAATGCCTTGCCATAATCCCGAGTGACAATTACATTGGATCTAGTAAACATCAGAATAAGATATTTAGTAAACAATAGAGGCCCCAAGCTCCTTTTTTCAGGGCCGTCTATTTGCATGTGCAAATTGAGCGGTCGAATATGGTCCAAAAAGTTTTAGCGTCTATTAAAAAAAATTAGTGTAGGTTACGATTTAAAATTATAATAAAATAATAATAAAAAAAAACTCTTAAACTGACATGAAAACTAATTTTTGTTCCTCATTTACCACACATTCCTAAAACTGACAATTCATAACATTTGTTATTAATAGAATGATATTTTTGCCCTCATTTAAATAAAAAATTAATAGACCTAATTTTTATGTGCCAAACTTCCGCAAAAATGATATTTTACAAATCAGAGTGCTTGGCAGCGACTGTCTGTCTACTTCAACATTTGCAAATTGGCTAACGGAGACGGCGACTGACTCGATCAAGTACGGAGATTGTGTGTCTCTCGCATCAACAAACTTCCAGTTTCAAGTGAGCAAATAGATCCATAAAGAAATACCTTCGTGACAAGGAGATTCCAAAGACCCCACTGTTTCAGTGCTCATAATCAGATAATCTTATACCACTGTTTCCTTGCTAATATACAAGTCACAAGAAAAACTACAATCAGACACGATGGACACAACCCATCGAGAAATTAGAGAAAGCATTAATTCTCACCTTGAAAGACACTAAGCATATTTCATCCTTGAACTTAATCATCCATGCCCATGAAGATTCAAGAAGCTCATCCAACTCACTAGAATGCAAACCCTGGAACAAAAAAAAAGACAGCCAAATAGCAATAAGCATGCCAAATAAGAAGGGCTTTGCAAAATTTAGAAAGGACTTCCTAAATTTTATAAAGACTTCCTAAATGTTTATTCAATCAAGTAGGAAGGTCTTAATAAATAATCAAGGTACAATAATCTACCTAGTTTGGCGCATGATTCCAACCTTATTCAACATAAATTGTAAGCCTATTCAGCAACTTACTATTTACATAAATTATAAGCCTATTTAGCAAGGTCTATCTAAATTGTTTGGAACCCCATTTAATGTTTAAAATATAATTTCTGAACATTTATGAAGTCTTTCTAAACTTTTAAGTTATATTTTTTTCTAATTTGCATAAATATTTTCTAAATATGTAGAAATATTTTAAAATTTAGGAATTTATGAAGCCTCTTTTAATTTTTTAGGGAGGATTCTAGCAAAAATATGTTAGTTACTCTTGATCAAATAAAAATTTATAAAATATTTTTAAACTTTTACGAAGGGTTTTGCAAATGTTAGGGAAGTCTTCATGAAACACATAAATTTATGTAAATTGGTACTATACATTTTGATTTTGTAGGTCTTAAAAACTTGCAGGTTTGTGTTTAAATAGAAAATTTAATGGATGATGATGATGACATGGATGAGATATATTTAACTGAGAAAAAGAAAGATATAATCTATCAATTTAGATACTCCAAACCAAAAGTACGGTACCATACTGATCACAAAATCAAATTTGTTACTTGGTTTTAAAACAAATCTCTAAACAAACATTGCATTGAAAATAATATTTAAAATGGTTTCACACATTGTAAATGCTTACTAGCTCAACTATAATTACATATAGTTTTGGATTGAAAACAGTTTTTAACAAAAAAAAAAGTGTAATCACTATAAAATTGTTGAAAACACAATAAAAATATTATACGACATCATCAATGAATATCGTTTTCATATCAAACTCGTTGAGGTACTCTAAAAATAAAATGAATTCTTCAAGATAAATACTGTTTCAGATGGCAGAGACAAAAAACTACTGATGAACTAAACATTATCGTTGTGTTATGATTATGCATAACTCCACTACATAATGCACGATGTTCGTCATTTGGATACTAAACTCAATTGATATATTATAATAATAGTATTAGAGCATCTGCATTGGTGAGAGACTCAAATGAGTCTCTCATCCAATATAATATTAATATTATAAGTGTAATTTAATTTAACAATTAATTTTAGATCTACAAAAAAATTGAGCCAATGATAAAGAGCCATGTCTTTTAAGAGTCTCTTATGAGTCTCTCATATTCTCTCATTTGAGAGACTCATCTCATTCTCTCTTTTCTCCTTTTATTATTTTTCATTTTTTTAATGGTGAGAGACTCGGATGGTCTTACAACAATGGAAGAAACTGAAAAGCTACCTTATTTGTTGATTAACAAATAAAGCTTTAATTGAAACATTAGTCTGGAATTTTCAATTATCACTCGAGCTTAAACAATATTGCCTTCTCCATCACAAAAATATATTTAAGATTGTATACATTTTCTACACTGTCAACCAAATCATGCACCTTCTAAATAATCATGTGCCCATTTACTCCTGACCAAAATTCAAAAATCAGTAGTTACTGATCAAATTGAAGATGGCATATCAAATTGAAGATGATGGAAGAACTAATGATCTTGAAGTCGCTTGGATATTTATGGCCATGAATTTGGCGTTGTGGTAATTATGTTTAATGTTCAACATTTGTTATTTATGTTTGTTTAATTCCAATATCATAATTTAACAAAACTAGCACTTTAAATTCTTTTTAAAAAAATAATTATAATGCCTCTACCCTATCTATTATCCTCCATATTGTGAGGATAATTTTAGGTGATTAAATAGAAGGCAAGTATTGTATAGTATTTCTTTATTTTTTTATCACAACTTGATAGGCTTCTAATTTTCAATTTTTTTTTTCTTTGGAAAATGTAGAAACATATAAAAAAACAACATGATACAATGCCAGTTCAGGATTGTGAGTATGGTTGGACTAGAATAGATCCAGTAAAAAATTCACTAAAATTTTTATTTTTTAAAATGTTATGTTTATCCAATTATATATATAGTATTTTTTTTTTGTTTTCTATATTTTTATTTATCTACATATGTGGAATATAAAGATACACAATAGATAGAGCTTGATCTTGGATCATTTATTATCTACTTTACTCAAGTGTATTTCACTACCCAATAAGTAAATAATATTATATTGTTGAACAAATTTATAATATTTTTTAATCAATATTCATATGTGTTCTCTTTAATTTCATATATTCAAACTTATTCGAATTCGCAAATGGCTTGAAGTTCAACTATGCTTTTAGCCATAGCTGAAAATTACTCTCATTCATAGCATCATGAATTTAATTTGCGTTTCAATCGCTACATAGGTTACATTCATGATCCTTGTGATGTGTTTTAGCATTGGGGGAAGATAATACCTAATCTCAACGATTTTCATGATTCTTGTATTTTTTTTAATCCTTGTAGTTAGAGATGTTTTTCGTGCATTGACTAAAAAAGAAGGATTTAGAATGATTATGCGTACCAGGTAGTTACTTTATTTCTATTTTATTCTTGGTTTTTGAAATTTAAGCTAAGCAAAAACTTTAGAAATACTTCCCTAAATGTTTATTCAATCAAGTAGGAAGGTGTTAATAAATAATCAAGGTACAATAATCTACCTAGTTTGGCGCAAGATTCCAACCTTATTCAACATAAATTGTAAGTCTATTCAGCAACTTACTATTTAAATAAATTGTAAGCCTATTTAGCAAGGTCTTTCTAAATTGTTTGGAACACCTTTTGATGTTTAAAAATATAATTTCTGAACATTTATGAAGTCCTTCTAAACTTTTAATTTTTTTTTTTTTTTTCTAATTTGCATGAATATTTCCTAAGTATGTAGAAATATTTTCTAAATTTAGGAATTTATGAAGTCTCTTTTAATTTTACAGGGAAGATTCTAACAAAAGATATATTAGTTATACTGCTTGATCAAATAAAAATTTATAAAATATTTTTAAACTTTTACGAAGACTTTTGCAAATGTTATGGAAGTCTTCCCGAAACACATAAATTATGTAAATTGGTACTATACATTTTGATTTTGTAGGTCTTAAAAACTTGCAGATTTGTGTTGAAATAGAAAATTTAATGGATGATGATGATGACATGGATGATATATATTTAACTAAGAAAAAGAAAGATCTGAGGCTCATGGTTCAAGGGAGCTATAAGATAACCTCCATGGGGAATTCGAATCTAGTTTCAAAGTCTGCGCTGGTTTCACATGTGGGTTGCAGGAAGCTTCAAAGAGCCTTTAGCAGCGTCATGAGTTGGAATTTTAGATTATATGCACAAAAAGACTTTGTTACTACGTTGAGTTGTAATTCAGATCAATGTTAATATTTTTTAAACACTGTAATTTTGAGGAATGATTCTAACAAATTTACGAAAGTCTTCCTAAATTGTATACAAATTAATATTTGATCATATAAAAATTTAGGAAGACATTTATAAACTTTTAAAAATATATATTTAAAATTTTAGCAAGGCCTTTCTAAATTGTTAGGAACACCTTTTAATTTTTAAAATATAATTTTTGAACATTTATGAAGTCCTTCTAATCTTTTAAGAATTTTTTTACCTAATTTGCATGAATATTTTCTAAGTATGTAGAAATATTTTCTAAATTTAGGAATTTATGAAGGCTCTTTTAATCTTTTTAAGGGAGGATTCTAACAAAAATATGTTAGTTAATAATTGATCAAATAAAATATCTATAAAATATTTTTTTTAACTTTTACGAAGACTTTAGAAAATGTTAGGGAAGTCTTCCTGAAACACAGAAATTTATGAAAATTGGTACCATACATTTTGATTTTTTTTGTCTTAAAAATTTGCAGGTTTGTGTTGAAATAGAACATTTACTGGATGATGATGACATGGCTGAGATGTATTTAATTGAGAAAAAGAAAGATCTGAAGGCCTGAGGCTCATGGTTCAAGGGAGCTAGAAGAGAACCTCCATGGGGAATTTGAATCTTCTGGAATAGTTTCAAAGTCTGCGCTGGTTTCCCCTATAGGCAGGAAGCTTCAAATAGCCTTTAGCAGCATCATGAGTGGGACTTTTAGATTATATGCACAGAAAGACTTTGTTACTACTTTGAGTTGTAATTCAGATAAATGTTAATATTTTTTTAAAAACATTGTAATTTTGAGGAATGATTCTAACAAATTTACGAAAGTTTTCCTAAATCGTATGCGAATTAATATTTGATCAAATAAAAATTTAGGAAGACCTTTCTAAACTTTTAAAAATATATCTTTAAATTTTCAGCAAGTCCTTTCTAAATTGTTAGAAACACCTTTTAATGTTTAAAATATAATTTCTGAACATTTATGAAATCCTTCTAAACTTTTAAGAAATAGTTTTTTTTTTCTAATTTGCATGAATATTTCCTCAGTATGTAGACATATTTTCTAAATTTAGGAATTTATGAAGCCTCTATAAATTTTTTTAGGGAGGGTTCTACCAAAAATATGTTAGTTACTACTTGATCAAAATAAAAATTTATAAAACATTTTTAAACTTTTACGTAGACTTTTGAAAATGTTAGGGAAGTCTTCCTCAAACACATAAATTGATGTATATTGGTACCATACATTTTGATTTTGTAGGTCTTAAAAACTTGCAGGTTTGTGTTGAAATAGAACATCTAATGGATGATGATGATGACATGGCTGAGATGTATTCAACTGAGAAAAAAAAAGATCCGAGGCTCATGGTTCAAGGGAGCTAGAAGATAAACTCCATGGGGAATTTGAATCTTCTGGAATAGCTTCAAAGTCTACTCTGGTTTCACCTATGGGTTGCAGAAAGCTTCAAAGAGCCTTTAACAGCATCATGAGTGGGACTTTTAGATTCTATGCACACAAAAAAAGACTTTGTTACTATGATGAATTGCAATTCAGATCAATGTTATTATTATGTTTTTTAAACATTGTAATTTTTAGGAATGATTCTTACAAATTTACAAAAGTCTTCCTAAATCGTATGTGAATTAATATTTGATCAAATAAATATTTTGAAAGACCTTTCTAAACTTTTAGATAGATATCTTTAAACTTTTAGCAAGGCTTTTCTAATTTGTTAGGAAAATCTTTTAATGTTTAAAATATAATTTCTGAACATTTCGGAAGTCCTTCTAAACTTTTAAGAAAGATTTTATTCTAATTTGCATGAATATTTTCTAAGTATGTAGAAATGTTTTCTAAATTTAGGAATTTATGAAACCTCTTTTTTTTTTTAGGATTGATTCTAAATCTGTATGTATTTTTTACTAAATATTTAAAAATGTTACCTAGATTTTTGAATCTATGAAACCTTCTAAAATTTTTAGGAATGATTCTTTAAAATTTATGAAAATCTTCTAAAATCATTAGTTAATTACTATTTGATCAAATAAAAAAGGAATTCTTTCACAAATGACCTATTATTTGTGGTCAAACATAAGAATTACATCTCTTTCTTGTCTCTCCAACATTTGCCATTTTCTCTCAATTATATACTTCACACCATCAATTATTCACAAAAATGTCATTAGTTCTATAATTTTTTTGTGTGCAAAATAACAAGAAAATAGAAAAAGACACAAATATCAACAAAAACCCTCATAATTTCGAAAATGCCATCTTCTTCAATATTTCCAACCACCATTAACAACTAAATTCAAGCTCTAAATGCTTCAAAACTTATTTTCGAGCATTAAATGCTCTTTCTTTCACCACACAACTTCATTATCTTCCATTTCCCCGGTATATTCATACCAAAAACTCTTATTTTCGTTTTTACAAATCTTGCATTATTAAATCTTGTCATTTTCGGTTTTTCTTCCATTAATTCGAGCTCAATCTTCTGGGCTTACTTGCTACAGGTGTTTCACGAAGTTCTGAGCTCTTGACGAAGCTTATTACGAGCTCAAACCGGATCTACGTAACTTTTCATCTGTTTTTCGTAACTTTTCAGATCTGCTTCCGGAAAGCAGACTTTGGTTGAAGTCTGATAGTCAAAAGGAGGTTATTTCTACAATTGACGAGTTTAAGGTCTTGTCGGTGTAGATTTTCATCTGAAGTCTGCAAATTCTCCTTTGAAAAAAAAAAAAATACATGTAGACTTCAGGGAAAATCTGCACAAAAACGAGGTTAGTTTTGCATTTGACTTTCATACAGTAGAATTCAGATGAAATTTGGCACCGTCAGACTTCATACTATTGTTGACCTAAGGTTGACTTTTACGGCATAAGTTAGTTTTGCATTTGACCAAAACATAAAATCATTGACCAAAAAATTCAATCAATTAGTAGACTTCAGAAGAAGTCTGTTAAAATACCGATAATTTTTAAAAATTATTGATAATTCAGCAGACTTTTTTTGAAGTATATTAATTGATTTTGGTCAACTACAAAACTAACCTCTCGATTTTAAGAGTAGACTTGAAGTCTACTAAGTTTTAGACTCCGGATGAAGTCTGCTTTATTAAAGTCAAACTTGGTCAATTACAAGAATAACATGTACTTTTCAGATTTCTCTGTAACTCTGCACGCAAAAGTTAAATCCTGGTCAATTGTAAAAATGACCTATTTTTAAAAAAAAATTGAATTAGGTAGTGTCATAATAACTTCCAATGCTCTCCTTTTCTTGTGTTCATTTAAGAAGTGACAAAACAAACGAAACAAGCCGAACAGGAAGTTTAGTTGATGGCCTGCAATAAAAGACAAGAAAAATATTAAATTAGGTAAACCAGAAACTTGGCTTTAAGGATCTGAAACTTTTCAAATGATCAAACTACCTAGGAAATAAGAGAAGGAAAAATGTACAACCATATACAAGATGGTAAATATAACACAGAATCACTATGGCCCTACTCAAAACAGTTCCACTAGATAAGGTAGCTCATGGCATCTATCAACAGAAAGATGATAAGAATTCAGATTAATTAAGAAGGGAACATTCAGGGTGGTTCAGAAATTCTGAAGGATTTTTGTTAGCGCTGCAGAAGCCACCGGATAATCAAGAGAAGAGTTGTGAGCTTGAGGCAGAAGAGAGCACTGGTTTGTGAGAAGAGTTGTGAGCTTGAGGCAGAAGAGAGCACTGGCTTGTGAGCAGAGCTGCTGTTACCTGAGCGACGTTAGGATCAAAGTCGTCTCTATCTACCTAAACAAACGATCTTCATAGGATCAAGATTATTCAAGATTATAATTTCAGCACATAAACTACAAAAATCTATATCGAAAACAAGCTACATAAACTCCATTGTTGAACCAGAATATCACTTAGGCAAATAAGTGATATAAGGTTGTGGGTTTAAGAGAACATCAAATCGGAACTCGGAGATAACAAGGAAATTAGGTCATCGGAATGATGAACTAATCCGGGTTTTTATATATTTATAGCTGAGCCTACGTACCCTTTAAAAGGGATCAAGCCATTCGTAGTTCGTTTACAAGATAATTAGATAGATGAAATCCGGAGAGAATTAGGTTTCTCCCTAAGCTGCCGCTCTTGTATTTTTGGATGCCTTCGAAGTTGTGAGAAGTTCTCTATTTATAAGGTTATGAGGTCGGTTCCTTTGACCTCCTTTTCCTTTTCTCTCTAGTAAATATTCTTTTTCGTCTTGATCCTTTTCCTTATTTTTGTAGATTTCCTTTTCCTCGATGTTTTTCTTTTCCTTAAGTCGGTTTAACCTCGGCGGGGCTTGTTTTGATGGGCTATCGTTAATGGGGGAGGACCTTTTATGGAATGTGCTCATTCTCCCTCTAACAATAAGTCCCCCCCCCCGTTCGTCGAATTAATTGCAAATCAAATCGGCAAACTTCAAGTAGAAAATGCTGGCTCGTCGACCATTAAAGATAGTTTTTTAAGTAAATCGTTCTTCAGACTTTGGCATTCTTTGAATTTGTATTGCATTTCGGCAAATGCTCGTTGGGGACACTGCGTTTCATTAATCCCTTATAACGGGCTTCTATTTTATATCTCTAGTATGGTCATCGTGGTGACGAGGCGAATGCTGCCGAGCTGGCTAAGCTGTCCGACGAAGTGAATTCTGACGAGCTTCGGAGTAAGAGTTTTGTAATCTCTGGAAGTATGTGAATCGATGCTTTGCGGTTATTCAGTCAAGATGACTTTGGTGTAGTGAAACTTGCCTTGACGAGGTGTTTCGTGATGTTCTTCTCAATTTAGAGGATTGTGAAAAGTCAGTGCTCTTTGACTTGTAGTGTGAGGCCATGCTTTTCGGCCAAGATGGAGGCGAGGACTATATACTCGACTTACACCATTACGATTTCTAAGTCAAACGAAATATTCAGAGTTAAACTTCGGCTCGAATAGTTTCACATGATTTAGAATCGCGCGAGGTTCAACCTTGTCTTTTATTCTTCTGGCAAATCAATGCTTTTTATTTGCGATGCGGGGCCGCGCTTTTTGGCCGGGGCGGAAGCGAGAACTATCTGCTCGGGTTATACCATTTACGTTTCTAAGTCATATGAAATATTAGGAGTTGAACTTCAGTCCAAATTATTTCACATGACCTAGAATCGTGCGAATTCAATCTCGGCTTTTCATTCTAGACAAATCAGTGCTTTTAGATTTGTGATGCGGGGCCGTGGTTTTTGGTCGAACGGAGGCGAGGACTATGTATTGGAGTATATACGATAGTAATAGCGTATATACTGCAGTTATTACAAAATCATTCATGTAAAGGAATGTTTACATATTTTTGTAACTAGGTTACTTGCTCATTACTCTGTACAAACCATATATATATGTATCACCCTCAATGTGAATAAAGCAAGAGTAATGAGCAAGTAACCTAGTTACACAAATATGTAAACATTCCTTTACATGAATGATTTTGTAATAACTGCAGTATATACCCGCAAACGAGGTTTAAATCACACAGAATATTCGGAGTTGAACTTCGGCCCAAATTATTCTGCACGACTTAAAATCGTGCGAGGTTCTGCCTCGGCTTTTATTCGAAGTTTTGAGTGGTGATGTTCAGTCACGCTTATCACTCAGGTGCATACAGGTCGTACATTTGGCCAGAATGTCGACACTATTCTAAACGCTTTCGCGTGGAATAGTTTTTGTTGGAGAAGATGTCGTTTTTCATTCGAGAATGCTTTGGGTGATGCCGAGCTGATCACATAAAAATTTATTTGTCGTTGCATAATGCTTGCTTTTGATGCCGAGTAGGGAGCTGATAAGCCCACGGGCTGATGGTGGTGTGAGTTGCCGAATGGAGTCAACTGGCTAACGAGATTCATCAACAAGCTAACAAAGCGTTGTGTTTTAATTTGAACTGAAAATACTCTAGAGTAATCGTGATAATTAAAAGAGATATCAAGTAGTTACTAGAAAACTTATCTCTTCTTCTTTTTTTTGGCGTAAAATAGTTCGGTGCGGCGAACTATTACAAGCTGTAATCTAGCTCGGCAAAGAAGACGAGCTGTGATGTAGCTCGGTGGCAATGGCGTTGAAGACCAAAGAAATCACTCAGATATTTTGGATTTAAAGATCTTGACGTGAAATTGTGCCCATTCAATCAAGAGGCAAGGTTTCATGGTGAAGGCTGTTGGAGATTTTTTTTGTGACCATTGGTGTCGAAGATTTGCTTAAACGCCATTAACATAACAATTTGGCTCTGGTCGTTAGATGTTCGCGATAAGCGTCCACCATTAGAAACAAGACGAGTGAACAGAGGATCACGGATAGTAATTGTTGCTTCATATGATTATCGGCCAACCAAGTGTTCGACGGTTGGTCTTAAAGTGGAGCTTCTTTCTTTTTTTCTTTTTTCGATGAAAAATCAGGTATAAGCTCGGAATCAGGAGCGGAAGATGCACTTGAAGATATTTATTTAGACCACGAACTGTTCTTTCTCTTTCTCTATAATGAACTTGGTATTGCCGAGTAATTATTAGCCTTAAATAAATTAGCTTGATCGGAACGGAGGGGTGGAGTGACGTCATAGAGCTCATTGGTGTTTGAGAGCTTGCTTCTAAGCTAATTCTGTTTGAAACAGAATGTCGTTTCAAATTCGTGCAAGACATTGGAACTGTCCAATGAAGATATTGTAATTGTCCGATGAAGACGTTTGAGTTGTCTGGCTTTTCTTTGGTATTCGCGTCTTTGCTGCTCTGCTTTTGGTTATCATCATCTTCTTCTTTTAATAATTTCGGTTTTTCCTCATGTAAAGGATGAAGCAAATCTCGTTTCTTCTTTCTCCCTGATTTTTGGTTGATTTGATTATAAACTTGTCTTCTTGGAATTTTCTTGAGAGGAGCGTCTGGAATTTAAGAGCTTTCATTTCTTTGAGTTGACTAGTCGTTTCTTTTTCTTGGAGAGTTCGGAGTTGAAAACTGAGATCGCGTTAATTTCAATCACGTCGGAGTTGTTGAGCACGTGGCTTTTAATCACGTCAGAGTTGTTGAATGAGATGAGCTGACAGTTTGAGCGCGAGCTCGGCATAAATCTTGTTTGTATCACGGCTTCATGCTAGAGGAGATGAGTGAATCTGATATTTGTGATGGAGAAAGAACAAGCTTTTGGAGCTTCGTTATCGTCGCCGAGATGAGTCACTTAGAGGCATGGATATTATGTATGAGAGTCGATCTCGTGCTATTTTGGATCCGACGTGTTGATGTTGAGACGTTGAATCATTGTTGCTTATGAGTTCTTAACGGAAACAGAGTTATTTTGATATTTCACTTAAGTTGAATCTTCAATTGCGAGAACCGAATCATCAAACGGTAGTCAGATCTGATGAATTCATCACCGTAAATCCACGATATTGTAAGAAGAGCGTTGGATCCATATTTTGTGTCGTTGTTGCTTCGAGGTGTCGGTGTCAGCAAGAGTTTCAGAATTCGTGTGAAATTATTTGCAGTTCTCTATTCAGTTCTAGGAGTTGTCCTCTCGATTGTGAAAACGGTGATGACGCGAGGTGCTCTAGGAGCATGTGATAGGACTGTGTTGAGAAGAACATTTGTTGGGACATCTTGATGTTCTCTTGTACGTGTATCTTGGCGATATATTTTTCCTTTTTTTTTGCTTCGGCTTTTATCAGAGCTGAACCCTTTCTTCTCCAGCTTCAGGTACGAGATATCTCCAAAGTATCATTTTTTTTTTTTTTTTTGAGAAGCTTATGATGCACTTGAGTTCTATCGTGACTGCAGATCTTAGATAGTTCCGATTGAGGTCTCATTCTCCTATGTAATGGATGAAGCAAAGTTGTTTCTTCTTTTGTTTTCCTGATTTTTTGGTGGATTTGATTGTTAAATCGTTTCCTTGGAATTTTTCTGAGAGGAGCGTCTTGGATTCACAAGCTTTTGTTTCTTTGACTTGAATCGACCAGCTGTTCTTTGACTTGAATTTAAACCAATGATTTACTAAAGCAAACTCAATCAAAAGCATGTGGCGTTTTCAGTTATGAGGCACACAATCAAAGTCACGATCGTAAATCATAAAATCATCAAGTAATGGCATATACTAAACAAAGTATGTTTACGATTTAGAGCAGATCGACAATACCAATGAGATGATTTCTAAACCAATTAATTAGCATGATAAGATTGACCAGGTAATAACGAATCTCTATATGGAAATCAATAGTTGATGAACGGTGGGTTTTGTCTTGTGCTAGACTTTTTTTTTTTTTTTTTTTTTTTTTTTTTTTAATACTATAGAACTAAGTGATTGATATGAAGTAAAATAACACTTATCTTGATTATAATGGAGACGATGTTGGAGACTTCGACGACGATGAAACGTCGGCGGATGGAGGCAAGTCAGAATCTATTCGATCTTGATGGAAACTCAGATTTTTTTTGGTGTAACGACCAAAATTACAGACGTCGTGACGACTAAGAGATTAGGTGGCGCAGGTGGCTAAGGCTTCAGAATTGATGTTCTTGACGAATCTCGGCCATCCGAGTTTGATAATTTTCTATTCCCTACGGACAGGGCTAATTGTTGAACCAGAATATCACTTACGCAAATAAATAATATAAAGTTGTGGGTTTAAAAGAACATCAAATCGGAATTCAGAGATAACAAAGAAATTAGATCATCGAAATGATGAGCTAACCCGGGGTTTTATATATTTATAGCTGAACCTTGAAAAAGGCTGCCTACGTACCTTTTAAAAGGGATCAAGCCATCGTAATTCATTTACAACAAAATTAGATAGATGAAATCTGGAGAGAATTAGATTTCTCCCTAAACTGGCGCTCTTGTATTTTTGGATGCCTTCGAAATTGTGAGGAGTTCTCTATTTATAAGGTTAGGAATTCGGTTCCTTTGACCTATTTTTCTTTTTCTCTCTAGTAAATATTCTTTTTCGTCTTTGATCCATTTTCTTATTTTTTATAAATTTCTTTTTTCTCGATGTTTTCCTTTTTCTTAGATCGGTTTAACCTCGGCGTATCTTGTCTTGATAGACCATCGTTAATGGAAGAAGACCTTTTTTGAAATGTGCTCATTTTCCCTCTAACATCCATGTAAATGTTTCCAATATGATTCATAACACTAAGTCCCACCAAATCAAGATCTTGACCGAAAGCTCACAAAAATCCAAAAAACTCAACTTTCCCCGAAACATGAAAATTCTTAATTCTAAATCAAAATATAATATTGTCTATGCAAAATCTGAATTTTCAAAGCAATTTTGGCCCAAAAACATGTTAATGAAAAATGTTAACACTAGAATAACTGTCAATTAATTAATAAAAATTGTAATAACTAGAATAATTGGGCATCCTATAGCATTTTTGGCCCAAAACATGTTTGCATGGTATTTATGGGAATTGGCCTTCTTTAAACCATAGTTTTTTTTACTTTATGTTAGTTAAGTTTCTTTTTTTTTTTTTTTTTTGGTCAAAGTTAGTTAAGTTTCTTTAATTTTATTTTCCAAACAGAATGGTTAATTCCTTCTAATTATTGTATTGTGGAAGTTTAAGTTAATGTTGTAAAAAAAAAAAAAAAAAAACACTACGTAGCTTTTTTTTTTTTTTTTGAACTAGCTTTAAAAGTACTCTTTAAACTTAATCAATATTTTTTGCGAAAACAAAACAACTGATCAAATTTGAATTAAATCAAATATCTTGGATAATGCATAGAGATGGGGAGCCTATACCCAACAATAGAAAATAAATAAAATAATCATTCATTCAATGACCAATCTTAAACCATTGACCTTAATTTCAATAGAGAATCTCCAAGTTGTCTTTAAACGTATAAATCTTTCTTTAATTGTTTAATTTCAATGTCTAAATCCAAACCATTGACCTTAGGTCAGTGGTAGAAATTATAAAAACTATTCGCAAGTTGATGACCCAAAAATTATTTATCAGTATATTATAGTTGTATTTCCTGTTGACAACCATCAAATATACGAACTCTTCGTTATTATGCATATAGAAAAACATTTTTTCCCCAACAAAAAGTTATAGTATATCTCAAGCTGAATGTATTTAATATTTCCCACCAAAGAGTAGGATTTATCATAGTTAAACCTCTTTGTATAATTGGAAATATAGATGGTTTTCCAATTATCATTTTTGTTTATATATGTTACTTTATTTATTTTATTTTTTATGATTATGAGGTTTAGACCGAGGCTCGTATATCTCCAAAATTAGAATCAAAACGTGTAATATAGTTCTATCTTAAATGTTTTTTTTAGAAAGGCAAATATATATTTATCATTATTTCTGGATTTTTTGAAATATACTATTATTTTAAAAAAAATAGTAAAGCTCGGGTCAAGATCTCTGATCTGTCTTTGCGAGTCGCAGAGACATGTTAGTTGACCTTTCCTTCGCTCTTTTCTGAAAAAAAAAAAATCAAAAACTTTCTTATTTCTTGCAAATTTATTAAACTGTTGTATTTATANAGTAGCTCAGATCCTTATCACGCGTTTTACCAGCAAAAGCTTACCGAA
The DNA here is from genome assembly GCA_020283515.1 of Alliaria petiolata. Lineage (NCBI taxonomy): Eukaryota > Viridiplantae > Streptophyta > Magnoliopsida > Brassicales > Brassicaceae > Alliaria > Alliaria petiolata. The sequence continues at coordinate 62,908,235 of JAHZTW010000004.1, read as the reverse complement.
TGCCGTTCTCACAATCAAGATGATGATGGTGAGTGTGGTGATGTTCCTCCTAAGCATCTTCAACCTCACAAGGTTACATATCTTCAACCTCACAAGGTTACATATCTACAACCTCATAAGGTTACATTTAGACTTCAAGAAGGTATGATGCGCAAGGAGCTTGATCTTATGAAGCTTACAGCAGAGTTTATGGCGCGGTACGGGAGATATTTTTGGGCTGATTTGAGGAATAGAGGGATTACGGATCCTCAGTTTGAGTTTGTGAATCCAACTTTCGAGTTTTGATTTTTTCACTCGGCTTGTTGTTGCGTATACTGAAATAATGCCTTGCGAATATCTGAAACAAAAGAAGAGAGAGTGCGCCGCTGATACTACGGCGGTTATTGATGATTTTCTCCGTCGTCTTAGTCTCCATGAGCAGCAATGGCAGGATGAAAAGGACGAGAGAGTTGAGATGGCTACGATCGAATGGCATGCTTCTGCTGGTTTTGAGTCGAAAGATTTCGCTAACGAGCCGGAGGAAGAGTTACCACCACCGCAAATTCAAGCAATGTATCCTCCTTCACAACCTAAGGAGGAACCAGAGCCAACGAGAGAAAATTTTGATGATATTTGGGCCTTTGTTTCAGATGACCAGTTTCTTGCTCAGCGTCCGGTAATGTTTTCTTCCGACTCTTTGTCATTTCTTTATTTCTTTTTCTTTCGTCTGTGTTTGTGTATCTAAGCATTTGTACACATTTTTCAGCTATCGTCTACGATTAGGGTTTCTGTTCCAGACCTCCGTGATGGGCAAGTCATTGAGATCACAGCGCAGTCGTCGTTCTTGGACAAGACGTCACTTGCACATTACAATGTCAAAGCAGGACGACAAATCCTAACGTTGCCTTTGTGAGAACGCGGTGGGAGAAAGAGATAGAGAACGGGAAATTATGTTTTATAATCTCTTAAATTTTAATTCTCTTTATAGATGTTAAATTTAGTGGCCAAGAAAACTATCTATATTTGCTATACGAATGATTAATTATTTACTAACTTAAAGTTTGTTTTGGATTAGGAGTTGTTCTGAGGCAACGTTTTGTCTCTGTCTTTGTGTGGATAATGTTGTTCGTACTTAGTGCTGTTTGTTTTAGTGCCTGATTAATTCCAGTTTTGGGGAACCGTTAAGAAAGATACTTTGTGTTCTTTTGTATAAACCTAAAAAACAGAGTGATAGTTGAAGATCATCAAGTTGTCTTAAGCAATTCTCATTCATTGTTTTTGATTTTGGCACCTATTGTCAGATGAGTCTGGCTCGCGGCGAGCATCTCTTAAAACTTAATCGATTGTTTGCATCTCTTAGTTTTATAAAACCCAAGTTTTTGGTCTCATGTTCATTACTATATTGGTTATTTGCTATCATGGGTTAGTTTAAAAAAAAGTTGTATAGCAAAGAGCATAACTCAAAAAGATATATAGCTAATGCCATAGAGGATCTTAAAGAAGCCACTAAGAAACTCAGATAGGCATTGCCAACTCAGGAAGGAAGATATTCAGACTAGGAAGCAACTCTCCTTCAGTCATATGCTAAAAACTAGAGAAAATGAACTTGAATATAGAATCAAAACCTAATGTTTATACACACACAAAACAGAGCTTAATACATAGTAAAACAAAATTGAAACTTGAAGTTGATAATGTTATGTAACACGAACATGAATCTAACTTATTTTTACAACATTTTTCGAACTATTTCTGAAAATATAAAACCATCTTAAAACAACCCAGTGAAACATTTGATAAAATGTCTATGTGTTTCAGGTCTCGCTTGAGAGGCTGACTGAAGAAGAAATGGATTGGGGCTTGGGTGAGATGGAAGGCTGAAACTCGCGCGAGATGGATTGGGTTACACCTGAAGAATGAGAAGAAGAGGCTTTTTTAAGAGATCTTTGGATCTGCGATCTCTTCCATTCTTCGCTCTTCCATGGATCTGGACAGCAGCATATTTGGAAGTGTTCTCCCAACTTTCCTCTTTATCATTGGTTCCGACAGTCAATTCCTCGGAGCTTCTTCTAGAAATCTTTCTTCTCCCCGTGTTTTTGCTTCACTCGCACGATATCAAGAATCACTTCCCGATAGGTTACCCATCCTAGTGTTACTCTAGCTCAAGCACGCTTAACTTTGGAGTTCTCTCAAGACTAGTGACCGAAAAGATAAGTGCACTTTGGTGACATAGGTAGCCAAATAAATTCTCTTAAGCCTCTCCACATATACTTTCATATTCCTGAAACCGAGATGTTACAATTCACCCCCACTCACTGAGTGCAACGTCCTCGTTGCGCACCAGGACCGTCACCCCCGACGGTGTAAGCCCTTGTGACTCCACACTCTTGTTTGGGTTCGGCTCTGATACCACTTGTAACGCCCCGACCACCTCTACAAGTGAGCACCCACCACTCTTGTTTGAGTTCGGCTATGATACCACTTGTAACGCCCCGATAGCCCCTACCAGTGAGCACCCACGTCCTGTCTCGGACCCGTGGGCCCCACCCCTGTTTGACGGTCAGTGCGTTAGTCGAGAGGCTCGAAAGTCATGAAATACTGACCCTGCATGCAATCAGCACACGGTCTTTCCCCGTGTTTTGTTCTCACTCACACGATATCGAGAATCACTTCCCGATAGATCACTCATCCTAGTGCTACTCCAGCTCAAGCACGCTTAACTTTGGAGTTCTCCCAGGACCAATGACCGAAAAGATTAGTGCACTTTGGTGACATAGGTAGTCAAATCAATTCTCTTAAGGTTCTCCACATATACTTTCATATTCCTGAAACCGGGATGTTACAACTTAGATCTAATGTATATTGTTTCTTTACACCATCATAAACCACGACTAGATGATTTTCAGACTCAAGTCAACATCCAACCAATCTCAAGAAGTTATAGTGACCACTCACCATTGATGAGATTACTAAGTCGCGGCAAATTTCTTCTTGCTTGTAGTCACATAAGATGCTAATTGTCTTGAGGAGTATCATGTGATTGGTTCTTGTTTTTACATGAATACCAATCGTATTTGTATGCATAATTAAACTTTTTGAAATTGTCGATGGCTTCGAGATGAAATCCCAATTGACTAGCAGAGAAGAATTTGATGGGATTGGATTTGCCATTGCAACATTGGATAAGATCTTCCAACAACAACGCCCATATATCTCTCTATTTGTGAAAGGCTCGTTCCTCCTTCTTCTTCTTCCACCAGTCCATCCTAAAACCTACTCAATAAAGAAAAAAAAACTCTTTTACTTTGAAATCAAATGACCAAGATTGAGAGACCTCACACACACACACACACACTGAGTGAATTGGAAAACTAAATTGATATTTAGACTAATCTCCCCTCTTTTGACTCTATCATATACACACACACACACATCATAGTCTAAATGGTTGGAGGATAATGTGTAATGGACATCTTCGTGGACAATAAGTCCACAGATACGTATAGATAATATCAGCAGAAGTCGTTCGATCCGTTTACTTCAAAGTCAACACACGTTCTCTCCTTATGATGCAACCACGACTGCGTTTTTACTCTTTTGTTTCAATGTTTCCAAACTTTTTATTTCACCAATTTCTTCCAGGTCTGCAATTTCGGTTCTTCGGATCCAATTCGGATCGGTTCTTCCGTTCTTTGGATTGTTCGGGTTTTAAAAATTCAACCGAAACTAACCGAAAAATAATACGGTTCGATTCGGTTCGGTTCTCAAGTAATTCGATTCTCGGGTAATTCGGTTTTTAAATTTGAAATCCGAAACTAACCGAACTTTATTAAATTCGATTAAATTCGGTTTTTGTTCAAATTCGATTAAATTCGGATAAATTCGGATAAATTTGAATAAATCCGGGTAGTTCTGTTCTTTGGTTTGGTATATTTTGTTCAGCGCCCTTAATATTATCGACCCGGGGCGTGAAATGATATTAGAAAAAAAATTCTCGATCTCGAGAATAGGATTAGGACGTATGAATAAATGGACTTATTTAAACCGTTTCAAGATATTGAGTTTATTCAATTATAATAGACGACAAGAACATGATCTGTTATTTATATCAAGATCAAAAGCAAAAATCGAACAACAAGAATGCACCAGACTACAAACAAATAAAAAAGACATTATAGTAAGATAAAGTTTTTATTCCATGAATACGATATGGCTGATCAATTAACGAATTCTTTTGAAACTCAGTTTACCATGTATATGTTTGTTACTTTGTTTAGTACATTGGAGGAGGGGGAGAGCTATAGCTATAGCTTGGCGGTGGTGGCGATTTGTAAACATATGGAGGAGGTGGCGGAGAGCTGTACACATAAGGAGGTGGCGGTGGCGACTTATAAACATAAGGAGGAGGTGGTGGAGAGCTGTAAACATAAGGAGGTGGTGGTGGCGACTTGTACACGTATGGAGGAGGTGGTGGAGAGTTGTAAACATATGGAGGAGGAGGTGGAGATTTGTAAACATAGGGAGGAGGTGGTGGAGAGCTATAGACGTATGGAGGAGGAGGCGGAGATTTGTAAACATAGGGAGGAGGTGGTGGAGAGCTATAGACGTATGGAGGAGGAGGCGGAGATTTGTAAACATAGGGAGGAGGTGGTGGTGATTTGTACACGTATGGAGGAGGAGGTGGAGAGTTGTAAACATAGGGAGGAGGTGGTGGAGAGCTATAGACGTATGGAGGAGGTGGGGGTGATTTGTACGCGTATGGAGGAGGAGGTGGAGAGTTGTAAACATAAGGAGGAGGTGGTGGTGATTTGTACACGTATGGAGGAGGTGGTGGAGAGTTGTAAACATATGGATGAGGAGGTGGAGATTTGTAAACATAGGGAGGAGGTGGTGGAGAGCTATAGATGTATGGAGGAGGTGGTGGTGGAGAGCTATACACATAAGGAGGAGGTGGTGGCGATTTGTAAACATATGGAGGAGGCGGCGGAGAGCTATAGACGTATGGAGGAGGTGGAGGAGATTTGTAAACATATGGTGGAGAGCTATAAACATACGGTGGTGGTGATGGGGGTGTGTACTGGGCACTTGTATGATCTGCAAGGGCATACAAGGCCAGGACCAACATTATTAGAGATGACCAATTCTTAGGATTGGCCATGTCGATTGAACTTGTGTCTCTTTGTCTCTTGTCTCTGCTTTGTTAGCCTGATTCTTAATATTCAACCTAATTATTTTTGAATGGATATGGTGACAGAAATGAAGCAACTATATATAGTACTCGGTATGACAACTAGTATGTTTGTTTATTGAAGTTTATGAAAGTTTAATAAGTCAAATTAGCGTAAAAATTTGTCTAGAGAACTAGAGACGAATATGTCTTTGACAATTACATCTTACCATATTTCATATTTGAATCGGTAAAATTTGAAGTTGTCAATTTAAACTCAACGTCATTTAAGGAAGAACTTTTCATAATTCTCAATCAGTTAACTAATTTGTAAACACAAGTTGTTAATTACATCTTGTTGCAAATGTGTACGTTTTTGAGATGTTGTTTTGTGCAATTTGAAAAACCCTGTCAAAAACAGAAGAAATAGTTATATTATTTATGAAATTCCAATGTGTGGAAGATTTTGAATCAATCAGCGAAGAAGATGGTCAGTGACTTATTCAGAACATTCTTCTTCAGACTTATTTAGTAAATAAACAAATTTCTGCTTTGTGTATTGGACGAGACTTGTAAAACACCAGAAACCTGGCAGAAAGCCATAAACGTACGCGGGAAAATATTGTGGTATATTATTTGTATATATCTATCCAAAATTGAATGGACTAATCAAATCAGAAAATTCACATTTTAACAAAGATTTCTTAGATCCGAAAAACCCCTTCTTTAAAATCTGAAACACTTGCCTCCACGTCAGAACCCATCTCCCTAACACTTTGTAAAAAACCTTAATAGATCCCAAGGCCCTTCGTGTATAGGAATATGAGTCTTGGAAAGATCTTAATCGACGAAGATGGGGTCGCGAAGGAAACTGAATCGTTTTCTTTTGTTACGAAAAAAAAGTTTCTCTCTTGGCGATTCCGAAAAAAAAACCTCTCTTTCGGCGATTCCGAAGTCGAACCCTAATTCCGCCATCGTATCGTCTCTTCCGGGCGCTTCTCTTATCTCCGTCGCATTTCGTCTCTTTTTTCACGAACTCGAGTGGAGACTCTTCATTTTCGAGAGTGGACTCTTCATTTCCATTGATAAAAATCTCTCCTTTTTTCACGAACAAACTTGCTCCAGTAAGTTCGAATCTTTTTTTGAGTTTAACCGTTTAATTGCATGTGATTCCCGTGATTTAAACCGTTTTCCGAAAACTATCGTGGTCATATTAAGGGTTTTTATCGATGCTTATTACGGCTGATTTTCGCCGTCGTTGATTTACATATGGTGGCTGATTTGTTAGATCTATTCGATTTGGTGTTTGGTTTATCAATGTATATGTGGTTGATTTTGTTTTATGTTGCGACTGAGTTACGGTTTGCTTTACGGCTGATTTATGGTTTATCAATGCATCTATGGCTGAGTTTGTTTTACGTTGCGACTGAGTTACGGTTTGCTTTACGGCTGATTTACGGTTTATCAATGCATTTGTGGCTGAGTTTGTTTTATGGTGTAGCTGAGTTATGATTTATACTCTGGCTTATTTTAACTTTCTTATCTGATGGCTAAGGTTATTTCTGAAGAACAAGCAAGGGATTACCCTCCAAGACTTTACGCAGAAGGGGAGTCTAATCTGGAGAATAAATCCATTAACCACAATTTTAAGATGGCAGATCTCCCTGGGATTAATGAATCAATAGGTCAAGATGCGTGGGATCAAATGAAGGAGTTACCTATTGGAATAGTTGCTAAGCTATATGACAGCCAATTCACGTGGTCTTGCAAGACTGTACACTATCTTCTATGTAGACAGTTGAGAATACATAGGAAGGAGATTTGGTGTCTCGTCGGTGGTCAACCTATCAGGTTTGGCTTGAATGAATTTGGTCATATCACGGGTTTAAACACATATACAATGCCTACAGAGATGTTTGAACCTGAAGCTGACTACAGAACGTTCTTCAGAGAATTGAATGTGCCTGGTGGGGAAGGACCAAAGTTATATGAACTTAGGGCAGGATTATCAGTGTGCCGGACATGGCCTCCTCAAAAGCGTAAATGGTTAGGACTGTTGCTTTTTCAATGCATTTGTATTTATGGATTGCATCATAATTCTAGAATACCATTCGAAAGTGCAAAAAAGTTTTTGATGATGAAGCCATGAAGACTTATCCATGGGGTCGGTCAGCGTTTGAAACTCTTGTTGATGGTATAAATATGTTGAGTCATATAAGAAAGTCGTACACAATTAGTGGTATGGTTTACGTGTTACAAGCTTGGGCGTATGATTCAGTCAAATGCTTTGGAGAGCGATTTGGGAACATAGTCAATGATGATGAGATACCGTTGTTTCGATGGGGTGGAAACCGTACATGTTCAACAATGGAAGCGACCATTGCTGAAGATATCAGAACGTATGGTGAGGTAAGGTTTTGACTGTGTTATGATAGTTAATGGCTGAGTTATGTTTTTAATAATGGCTGAGTTAGTTTTGTGATGGATGAGTTATACGGTTGTTGAGTTATACTTTTGTGATGGATGAGTTATATTTTTGTGATGGCTGAGTTATATTTTTGGGATGGCTGAGTTATATTTTAGTGATGGCTGAGTTATATTTTTGGATGGCTGAGTTATATTTTAGTGATGGCTGAGTTATATTTTAGTGATGGCTGATGTATGGTTTAGTGATGGCTGAGTTATGGTTTATTAGTGGTTGAGTTATGCTATAGTGATGTCTGAGTTATACCTATTGATGATTGAGTTAAAACTTACTAATGAGTTTCATAATCTCTTATGTTATAGGTGCGTGTGAGTAAAATGGTTATGAAGGATGATGTAAGAGAGTTATTTCATACGTGGCCAGATAAAGCAGAAGACCCAGCACTTGATCACTTGATCCAAGACATACATGAGGATAAATTTGTCAAAGGTTTTTGGGATGTGAAGAGGAATGAGAAGAAGGAAAAAGTAAATGCTAAAGCAGCGGTTGAGTCTGAATCTCCCGCAAAGAAGCAGAAAGTCCAAAAGGTCTCGAAAACCATGGAAGTGATCAACAGTGAGGGTGGTGAATCTGGTGAAGGAGATGCACATAAGAAGAAGATGAAGAAAGAAAGAATCAAAGGTAAGTGATATGGTATATAGTGAGTATATATTTTATGTAATGTTTGGTTAGCTTGTTTATGCGTTTTTGTTTATGTGTTGCACGGTGTTAGTGAGGAGGACGATGTTGCGGACGATGTGTCGGTTAGAACAGTCGTGGATATGGTGTCTAAATTAAACTCAAGGTTTGACACCGTTGATAGAACCATTAGAGATTTATCTTCAAATCTGGAGAAGGTGATTGGAGATAAAGTAGAAGCGAGGATGGATGCAAGGTTTGTCCTAAGAATGACTGGCGTTAAAATCAGGCTTGGATCTATTGAGATTGAATTCAAACAGATGAAAGAGCACCTGAATGCCATGGGGGTAGGGCATGCTGGCCAAAACGTTGTAGATGGCGACTCAGATTTCAGAATTATTGACCTGGTCAAGAAGAAGAAGCAACAACTACCGACACCTCAAGTTCCACGGAAACCGCCACAAAACTACTCTTTTACTAGTCCCATGGTAAGCTAACAGTGGCATACATACGGCTGAAATATCAATACATTGCGGCTGAATTATGAATACTTTACGTTATCGTTATCTTATTTTCTTCGCTATGTTATACAAGCGAAGAATTCTGACGACGTAGAGAAGGACAATGGTTTTGCTGGGTTCAATAAGAACCTGTATAAGGAATTTGTTAAGGCCACTGATGAAAAAGATGATCCTATTGATTTCATTGAGCAGTCTCCTGCTAATAGATTACGCCCCAGAAATACAAAAAACCAAGTGTCCAAAGAAGCAGAGGTACATATGCCGGCCGAAGATAATAAGTCAAAGAGAAGAGGTAGAAAGCCTAAAACGGTGACCAAAGAAGCAGAGGTACAAAAGACACAAGTCGATGAGAGCAAACAGATGCCGGCCGAAGATAATATGCCAAAGAGAAAAGATAGAAAGCCTTCATCGGTGACGAAGCTGAAAATAAAATTACCTGCTCTGAACATTAAAGAGATGAAAGAAGCTTATGAAGTCCTGAAAAAAGCTGACAATAGCGATCCGAAGGAAGGTGACATTGACATATGGTATGTCACAGACCAGTTTGCCGCTGATAACATGTACATGTTGCCTGATTCTGATGATGATGAGGAGGAAAAGATTAGGATGGATAGAATTAAAGCTTTAAGGACGGAGAGTGTTATGCTGTCCCCGGATGGAGTGCATTGAATCCACTTCAAGATCATCGAGCAAGGATTTTTCCTTATATTGGAGACAACGAACTGACGTGCATGAGGAAGAATTGTGTACCTTCACCTGGAATATATGATCCTCTGGCACCGGTTAATTCGGCCAAATTGCAGAAACTTAAAGATTACATAAAGCCATTCGAGTATGACCCTTTAGACCTTGTGTATATTACAGCTTGTTAACACTATTTGTGTATATTAACTTGTGTTTTTCTGTTAGGAATATCCCATTGGGCAGGGCAACAGACGAAGTTGATTTCTATAAGGTTATCATCACCGAAAGAAAGCATTGGCCAGATCAAGAATATGGATGGCTATTTGATGTTGTAAGTATTACTTTATATATGAGTTATTGTTGTTTACGACTGAGTTATGATACAATATTATGTCTGGGTTATTGCTGTGTTTTGTCTGAGTTATGCCACATCGGGGCTGAGTAATGCTTTATCATGGCTCACTTATTACAGCATGTGTATGGGTTCCCGAGAGTCCTCAGGAACAGATTGAAACAAGACTTTTTATGTCTTGCAAGCAATTTCTCAATTGCTCATATCATTGCAATATTTGAGATATCAATCCATCTTGGGAGATGATTCAATAAGAATACAAAGTTATGTTTAAGCTAAGCTAAAATGGTAAATGCAAGTCACAAACAAGAATTGAAAGCAAACTATAAACTAGAAGAGACACTACTAGAGCAATATTATGAAACTAGGCCTTAATCACTACTAATCAAGAACTAAACAAGGATTACTACTAAGCAAGATTATCAAATTGACTAAATCGAAACCTAGGGATGGAATCATTGATTTGGGAAACTAAATGGACAACCTTGCAATCATTTAAGCAACTAATCAAGCTAACTATATACCTAGAACACTTAATAAAGACTAGACCATGATGTGTGGCACTAGTCCCTTTCTTAATCACCCTAATGAACTAATGATGTTTTAGCATTAGGATAATCAACAAGCATTAATTTCAAGTCTAAATGGTATGATAAACACTCTAGACAACTAATGTCTTAGGCTAGAAATGTAAATCTCTTATTAAGTTGGTTCAAGCATTTCATCAAACACTTGGTGGGTGGATGAAATGCTTATGATCCAAAATAGCAAAGATTGGCTATTTGGCATGAAGAACTACTTAATAAGAAGAGAAAAGGAAGAATCTATCCTAGATTGCAAGATTGAACAATTAGAAATCCCTAAATCTAACCCATCCTCAAGTTCCTAAGGAACTACTCACTAATCATACTTAAACCCATCAAATCAAAGATTAGAGAAAGGTTAAACATGATTAGAGAAAGATTAAACAAGAAATCTAAAAGAGATATTGCATTAAACTCAAAGATTCAAAGCATAAACAAGGTTTTTCTCAAAGTGGCTAAAAGTTTAGGCTAAGAACAAGAGAATCCAAGTTAAAACAGAAAATTAGGTCTAAATGGTATTTATAGTGAACAGTGATCGGACCGGGTCAACCCGGAACAAACCGGGTATTGACCCGGTTTTTGGCTTGATAAAGTGGCTGCATCGGTTTGCCAAACCGATGTGCCCTTAACCGAGGTGAGAAAATGGACTTCGTCGGACGCGTCTCGGCCTGTCTGTCCGAGGTCGCTTGACCGAGGTGAAGTCTGGTGGATGCGTCTCGGTTTGCCAGTCCGAGGTCGCTTGACCGAGGTGAAGTCTGGTGGATGCGTCTCGGTTTGCCAGTCCGAGGTGGCCAAACCGATGAGAAGTCTGGTGGCTTCATCCCGAGCTGCTCCGCACGTCCAGACCGATGAAGGCAAACCGAGGCATTCTCTGGTGGTTCCGTCTCGGTTTGCCAGTCCGAGGTGCCCTTAACCGATGCAGTGGCAGACAACTTCTGTCAATCTTTGTTTTGACTTTTCTTTGATTCGAACTCATTCCCAAAGCTCCAAATGGTTTCTTTAGCTCCAAATGTACCTGAGGAACACTCCAAATGCAACAAATATGCAAAGACTATGCAAAGACACCTTAGACTCTAAATGATCAAAATGCAACACAATGATGCTTAAATATACTCCTAGATGATGATAAACTTACACTAAATGGGTGAGAATATGATGCAAAATATAGACATATCAACTCCCCCAAACTTGCCTTTTGCTTGTCTACAAGCAAATGAAACACAAGCCAAGGAGAGAGGTTGAAAGTGGGGACTCAAATCCAAAGGTGTCAAGCAAATAAATCAATTCAATGGTCCTAGTTAGTAGTTCTAGGATGCTCTTTATGTAAATTTATACTCCAAAAGGTCTAGCCATACCCATACTCATTCAAGTAAACCCAAGCCTTAACCTACACAAGCATTCATTTTCACCAACTCTTTAACATTCATTAATGGTAACCATGGATCATGAATCATGCAATGCTAGCAAACTTGTTTGGTTTTTGGGTAAGGTTTTGAGATAAAGATGATCTCAACTTCATGGGGTTCCAATGCAAGGGATCTCTCAATGAACAAGTGAACTTTGGCAAAATGCTAAGAGTAAAAAGCAACCTATGCATACAAGGAAAAACTTCCATCTACCCTTTGTAACACAATTGTCTTCACTCTCATTTTCTTTTAAGCTCACTCACCAAGTCCAACCTAAGCTACCCATTACAAAACAATTCGCCAATCCCATAAGCTCAAACCACATTCTCCTTTTCTCTTTTAAGCACTTGGGGAAAACTTCTTCTTCAACCTCAAGTGTTGGCACACTTTTACTTAAAACTCTTTCTCTTTTCATTCACAAATTGATATCCTCTTTCTTATCTTATCTTAGCCATATTTTTTTTCTTTTTCTTGGCTCTTTTACTTTTCATTTCTAGAGGATTTCTTCTCTTTTCTTAACACTTAGAGAATAATATACAATGCCAACACTTATTCCAAAATATTTTCGTTTCCCCCCTTTCACCATCTCAACTTCGCCCACCTTACTTGTTCAACATCGAATATCAAGCTAAAATCCCCACCCAAGAATCCTATCCTATCATCTAGCTCATTGTTTTCAAGCTAGCTACATGGAAGCCTATCCTTGTCGCGCTAAACTCAACACTTTTTGCTAAGTTCACAAGAAGAAAAAGGCCTAATGCACTTAATAAGGAAGAGTTTTCAAAGGAAGCTTAGTTAGGGAGTTCGTTTTCAACCGCTCTAAAGATGAGAGTCGGCTATTTGGGTTAACAAGAGTGGTAAAAAGAAAGAAGATAACCCAAATATGTATATGGTATCCACAAGTTCTCTAGCAATGTATAACCATGATAATTACTTGTTCAAATTAGGTTTAAGTTCAAGAGAGTTGGTTTCTATTCAAAGCTTGCTTCAATTAAAACTTGAATTTCAAATGGTGAGGTCCAAGTAGGGTTCAACTTTAACTTTCAAAATCTGCACACACAGCATCAAACAACTACTAACTAGGGCCTTGAACTAATTCATGAGCTTAACATCTTACAAGAAAAAATCATCATTGTCCCCTATGCATGAATGCAATCCTATATGAAAGCTAGACTCAATCCTACTTATGTAACAAATGCAAATGCAACTACATGCTATTTTTTGAAATTTTCGAAATTTTTTTTCAAATTTTTTTTTTTTTTTTGGTTTTTCTATGCCATAGATGAATGCATGAGACTCAAAGATGCATGAAAAAGGAAAATAAGATCACAAAACACAAGATCAAATACACCATACTCCCCCAAACTTAAATTACACAGTCTCTTGTGTAATCCAAGCTTGGAGAAGATTTCAATATGCAAAAATAAAAATCTAGATGGTATTTACAATGGAGCTTGGAGTGTTACCTCTAGAATTGGATTGAGGAGGAGGAGGATTCCCCCATCGAGTATGATTGATTGCTTGACTCTGGTGTTGGGGAACGCATTGGTTTCCTCCCCGAGATCCGCTCCACAAGCCTCGAGAATGGGTGTCACTATACCTCCCACGCTGAGTTGTGGTGCAAAGTCCTTAGTGTTAGCAGTCCATTCTTTGTAGCTCAACAGCTTCTTCAGAAGGAGAGTGATCAAGCCTATCCCGGAACCATCCCCATGCAAAGTTATCACCTTATTCCCAATCCTTATGGTCTTAAGGATGTTCTTAAATCCCATGTCCAAAAGCTCAAGCTCATCCTCAATCATATAACCACACTCCTTTCTTGCAAAGAAGGTATGAGCTAGTGTCTTGTGCGCATACCTCACTGCGGGATGTGTGATGGAGCCACTCTTGCTTGTACCAGCCTTGAAGTTGCCAACCGCGATATACTTCCACAGATTTGTAAGCTCATCCCGTCGAAACTCCACAACCTTTCCTCTTCTCCATCATTCTTCAAACCCAAACACTTCATTAAGCTCCTTAAAAGACATCATATGGTGTTTGCGGCCTGCTTTGAAGGTTATATATCCATGCCCATCTAGCTTCTCTTCTTCAGTTGGGTCCTCACAAAGGGGGTAAAATTCCACCTTGAGAGTAGAGAGGAATTGGCAAAGTGGAGCCTTATGGGTTGGGTGAGCCATTTGGAAGAACTTTCTCATCCCCATTTGTGTGTAAAGCTCTAGCACATCATCAAACAAGCCAAGTTCCCTAAGAGTCTCCATGTGAGGGAATCTTGTCCCTTTGTGCTCCATGTCCATGAGAATCTTATAAACCTCACTCGCGGTGGCTTCTTTTCCATCGGCTTCTTTCGCGCGTGTGGACGTGCGTTTGCTTCCCTCACCATGAACCATTGCTCTCTTCCCTTTCCTCCTATCCTCTCTTTGTTGATCCGTTTCTCCATCATGTGGCCCTCTAACTTTCACCATTTGCACCTATGAATAGGAAACGCTTGGAAGAGAGTTAGCTACTTATTATTGCCATCAACAAGATTAGAATTTAGAGACAATAACAAGAGAAAACCAAATATCAAACAATCCCATACTTAGAGAAAATTTTGACATGAACTCAAAATTTCAATTTGGTCAAAACTCAAATTCAAGAGGGCCTATGCTAAATCGTGGGTAATGCACCTAATTACAAGCAAAAGCCCCAAATTTTAACGACATTTAGAGTACCAATTTGCAATTTTCGGAACTTTTTATCCCTAGAACCCTAAGTGCCAAAACAAATTTCAAAATTTCTCAATGTATGCATGTTTTTGCCTACCAAATCGACAAGATTATCATTCCCAAGTATAACCCAAGCTTCTAGCAACCAATTTCGATTCCAATTTACCAAATTCCTCAAGTTCCTCAAAGAGGGAAAATCATGGATATGGAGAGATATAGAGAAAAAATACCTTGTTCTTTGCACAGAAGGGTGGCCCGAAATTGGAATAGAAACAGTTAGACAATAGAATTCCGAGCAAGTGGGTTCTTGAATCACCAAAATTGAGTGAAAATTGAGAGTTTTATGCTCAAAATAGTGAAACAATGGGAGAATGGAGGAAAAAACGAGTTTGGGGAAGAAGAAGAGACTAAACCAAGAAAAATTCTGTAAGAATTGGTTTAGAAAAGGCTTGGTTTACTCAATTTGAACCGGTCAAAGGGAGAAAAGAAGTGTTGACTTACCTTTTGGGGCTGCATCGGTTTGGCAAACCGATGTGCCGCTAACCGATGAGTTTTCGGGAAGCTCGGCCTCGGTTTGTTTGCTTGTCCGATGCAGCCAGTCCGATGCAGCCAGTCCGATGGAAGCTCTGCCGAGTCTGCCCCGTTTTGCCAGTCCGAGCCGTCCAGACCGATGGATGTTCTGCCAAGCTCACCTCGGTTTGCCAAACCGAGGTGCTCCAAACCGAGGCCTCCCAAACATTTCTCTTTTCATGCTTTCCATCAAAGTCCAATTCATATGGCTCAAACCTGACAATCACCAACACTTAAAAACACAATATTAGAAATGAAAAACAAGAATATATACAAGGATAACATGGGAATGCCTCCCAAGTGCGCTTGTTTAAAGTCACTAAGCTTGACTTTTGAAACCCTTAGGCATGTGGAGGATCTTGAAGAAGACATGAACTTGCCTCTTCCTTAGACTCATTCACCAAGAATGGCTTGACCCTATGACCATTAACTGTGAAAATATCACCATTCTTACCAAACAAAGTGATGGCTCCATAAGGCAAAACTTCTATAATCTCAAAAGAGCCTCCCCAACTTGACTTGAGCTTACCCGGGAACAACTTCAATCTTGAATTGTAGAGAAGAACTTTGTCACCAACACTTAGCTCCTTCTTCACAATCCTCTTGTCATGAAAGGCTTTGGTCCTCTCCTTGTAGATTCTTGAGCTTTCATAAGACTCAAGCCTAAACTCCTCAAGCTCTTGGAGTTGAACCAATCTCTTTTCTTGGGCAGTTTTTATGTTGTAGTTGAGAAGCTTCACAGCCCACAAAGCCTTGTGTTCAATCTCTACTGGTAGATGACAAGATTTTCCATACACAAGGTTGAAAGGAGACCTCCCAATTGGTGTCTTGAAAGCTGTCCTATAAGCCCACAAAGCATCATCAAGCTTGATAGACCAATCCTTTCTTGTTATACCAACAGTTTTCTCAAGAATAGCCTTGATCTCACGGTTTGAGACTTCCACTTGACCACTAGTTTGAGGGTGGTAAGGGGTGGCTACCTTGTGCTTTACACCATGCTTGTTCAATAACCCTTCAAAGACCTTGTTGATGAAGTGGCTTCCCCCATCACTAATCACAACTTTTGGCACACCAAACCTTGGGAAGATTATACTCTTGAACATTTTCACCACTACCTTAGAGTCATTTGTAGGGCTTGCAATGGCCTCAACCCACTTTGAGACATAGTCAACAGCTACCAAGATGTATTGGTTGCCATAAGAAGATGGGAAAGGTCCCATGAAGTCTATACCCCATACATCAAACAGCTCCACTTCTAGAATTGGGTTTTGGGGCATCTCATCTCTCTTGCTTATGTTCCCCTTTCTTTGGCAAGGTTCACATCTCTTGATATACTCATGAGTGTCCTTGAACAAGGTTGGCCACCAAAATCCACTTTGAAGAATCTTTGTAGCTGTCTTGAATGTTGCAAAATGACCCCCATACTTAGACCCATGGCAATGAAAGATCACACTCTCAACCTCTTCTTGTGCCAAGCATCTCCTATATATCCCATCAGCACATCTCTTGTAGAGGTAAGGCTCATCCCAATAGAAGTGTGACACATCTCTCAAAAACTTCTTTTTGTGATAGGTATTGAGATGAGTGGGCTCTTCATTGCATACCAAGTAGTTAACAAAATCAGCATACCAAGGCTCACTCTTTGCTTCCATGCCTTGAATCTCATGAAGCATCTTGCCAATTCCATGTACACTAGCAACACTCTTGATCATCATCAATTGCTCTTCCGGGAGTGAATCATTTAGTGGCAAGGCATCCTCAATCCTCAACCTTGACAAATTATCAGCTACACCATTTTCCACCCCCTTCTTGTCAACTATCTCCATGTCAAACTCTTGGAGAAGCAAAATCCATCTAAGGAGCCTTGGCTTGGTCTCCTTCTTGGCATAGATGTGGCGCAATGCAGCATGATCGGTGTACACTATCACCTTTGATCCCACCAAGTAAGATCTAAACTTCTCAAAAGCAAATACCACAGCCAAGAGTTCCTTTTCAGTTGTAGCATACTTGGTTTGAGCTTCATCAAGTGTCCTACTTGCATAATAGATCACATGAAGCTTCTTGTCCTTCCTTTGCCCAAGCACAGCTCCCACAGCATAATCACTAGCATCAGCCATGATCTCAAATGGTAGACTCCAATCCGGTGCTTGCACGATAGGGGCACTCACAAGTGCTTTCTTGATTGTCTCAAAGGCTTGCAAGCATTCTTCATCAAACTGAAAATCCACCTCCTTGCAAAGGAGTCTTGTCAAAGGTCTAGCAATCTTTGAGAAGTCCTTTATGAACCTCCTATAAAACCCAGCATGCCCAAGGAAACTCCTTATGCCTTTCACATTTGATGGTGGCGCCAAGTTGATCATCACATCTATCTTGGCCTTGTCTACTTCTATACCATCTTCAGAAATCTTATGACCCAACACAATCCCTTGGTTTACCATGAAGTGACACTTTTCCCAATTGAGCACCAAGTGAGACTCCTCACATCTTTGTAGAACCCTGCAAAGATTAGAAAGACATGCAGAAAAAGAGGCACCATACACAGAAAAGTCATCCATAAACACCTCTACCATTTCCTCAATAAGATCGGAGAAGATACTCATCATGCACCTTTGAAAGGTGGCTGGAGCATTACATAACCCAAATGGCATCCTTCGATATGCAAAGGTACCATAAGGGCATGTGAAAGTAGTCTTCTCTTGATCATTAGGATGAATGGGTATTTGGAAGAACCCACTATATCCATCAAGGAAACAATAGAAGGGATGGTTAGCCAATCTCTCAAGCATTTGATCAATAAAAGGAAGAGGGAAATGATCTTTCCTAGTAGAAGCATTGAGTTTTCGATAATCAATACACATCCTATGGCCGGTGATGGTTCTAGTTGGTATTAATTCATCCTTATCATTCTTAATCACAGTGATTCCACCCTTCTTAGGGACAACATGCACGGGAGACACCCAAGTGCTATCACTAATAGGGTAAATCACATTAGCTTCCAAAAGTTTTAAAATTTCCTTCTTCACCACCTCCTTAAGGTTTGGGTTTAATCTTCTTTGGTGTTCAATTGAGGAAGTGTTTTCATTTTCAAGGTGAATCCTATGAGTACAAAGCATAGGAGATATGCCTTTGATATCACTCAAAGAGTAACCAATAGCTCTCCTATACTTTCTCAACTCATTAAGGAGAGAGTTTAGCTCATCATCACTCAAGCAATCATTCACAATTACGAGGTAAGTAGAGTTAGGGCCTAAGAAAGCATACCTTAGTCCAATGGGAAGTGGTTTGAGGTCCACCTTTGGGGCCTTAAGTTCGCTCCAATCCTCATCAAGGTCCTTAGCCAATTCGCTATCCTCAAGCTCATCTAGCCTTTCTTCTTGTCCTTGACTTGAAACCTCAACCCTCATGGACCCTTTGTCTTGGTCAAACTCCACTTTACCCTCACATGAAGCTACCAATCTTGTAAGCTTTCCTCCCCATCAAGGGTCTTGCGTGAATCAAGCATGAGCATGTATGCTTGTGTTTCCTCATCCAAGTACCCATTCTCTCCATGTGGTTTAGTGAGAGCCACACTAAGATGGTCTTCTTGAGCTAGTTCTTCTAGCAACTCATCGGCCAACTCATCCATAGTTCCAATGTAGAACACTTGGCCATCAATGGTTGGCTTCCTCAAGGTCTCTTTTATGTCAAATTTCAGCTCAACCCCTTTTCCTAGATGCAAAGCTATCTTCCCATGCTTCACATCAATGATTGCACCAGCTGTAACTAAGAAAGGTCTTCCCAAAATCAAAGGATCCCTTGGCTCCTCATCCATCTTGAGTACCATGAAATCCGTGGGAATGATGAAGTTGCTAACCTTGAGAGGCAAATCCTCAAGAAATCCAATAGGCATCCTCACACTCCTATCTGAAAGTATTAGAGAGATTCCACACTCCTTGTACTTAGTGAAACCGAGCTTCTTAGCTATTGAATAAGGCATGAGGTTGATACTAGCTCCAAGATCACACAAGCAATTCTCAAACCCAAGAGGACCTAGGGCGCATGGTATAGTGAAAGAACCGGGGTCTCCAAGCTTCTTTGGTATCACCTTGCTTTGGATTATAGCACTACACTCTTGAGAAACTAGCATGACTCCTTGGACATCCTTAGCTCTTTGTGCAACAGCATCTTTCAAAAACTTAGCATATTGAGAAATCATCATAAAGGCATCCACCAAAGGCATCTTGAGCTCAATGTCCTTGATTTGCTTGTCAAACATAGCCTTGTATTTCTACACCAATTGTTTCTTAAACCTCCCGGGGAAGGGAAGCTTAGGTTTGTAAGGTGGAGGAACAAAGCTTGGCTCTTTCTTGTGCACATCCTCCTTTGGCTTCTCCTTTACCACTTCCTTGCTTTTCTTTGCAATGTACACATCATCAAAAGTTGTAGCATCTTGATCTTTTTCAAAGCTATCCTCCCCATCTTGAATTTCAATGTCCTCATTGATCAAAGGACTTGACCTTGGAGGCAACTCCTTTCCACTTCTCAAAGTAATGACATTAATGTATTCATTGGGGTTTGCTACACACTTTCCCGGTAGAGTACCTTGAGAATTTGAGCTAGAAGCCTTGCCTTTCTCAAGTTGCTTGAACTTTTGTTGAAGACCTCCTATTTGAGTAGCAAGCTCATTAAGTGAGGAGTCCATCCTTGTGTTGATTTCAGCAATCTTCTTTCCCATATTAGCATCACTATTCGCTTGACCTTGTAGGATTTGTTGAAGTATAAGCTGAACATTGTCTTGTGGAGGACCTTGTGAAGCTTGACTAAATCCCGGTGGAGCATTGCCTTGGTTGAACTTTTGCCCACCAAAGTTGCCTTGGTTTCCTCCTTGGTAGTTAGACCTTGGTGCATAACCTTTTTGTTGATTGTTGTAGGGCACAAAAGGCTTTCCTTGAGTAGCTTGTGGAGGGTAGACTTGGTCTTGGGGGTTAGCAACATTGGTACTTCTATAAGAGAGGTTGTTATTTCCCTTATAGTTGTTGTTGTAGTTGTTGTTGTATCCTCCTTGTCCTCCCACGAAATTGACAACCTCTTGACCCTCTTGGTACTCAACTTGATCATCACACACCTCTTCATTCTCTTCAACAAAATGTGCATGCCTTTGGAAAGAAGACATGAGTTTGTCCATCTTGTCATGTAGAGATTTCATTTCCTTCTTGTGAGCATCATAATCACCTCCCCTTGGAGCTCTATCATAGTCTTCATTGTAATTACCATCACTCAAGGCAAGATTCTCTACAAGCTCCAATCCATCTTCTACTTCTTTCTCTAAGAAGTTACCATTGCTTGCGGTATCAAGAAGCATTCTTATCTTTGGAAGGACACCTCTATAGATGGTGCTTAGGAGAGACTCTTGTGTGAAGCCATGATGAGGGCATTGCATTGTGTAGCCCTTGAATCTTTCCCATGCTTCATTGAAAGACTCATTGTTTCTTTGAGTGAAGCTAGAGATTTCATTCCTCAACTTGGCGGTCCTTGAGTTGGAGAAGAACTTGGATAAGAAAGCTTTCTTGCATTCATCCCAAGTGGTGATTGTACCTTGAGGCAAAGTTTTCTCCCATTGCCTTGCTCTATCCCCAAGAGAGAAGGGAAATAGTCTTAGCTTGAAGGCATCTTCACTCAAACCATTCATCTTGAATAACCCACAAACTCTATCAAAATTGTCCAAGTGATCTAGAAGATCCTCCATTGGCAACCCATGGAACTTATCTTGTTGAACCATAGAGATGAAAGCTGGCTTCACTTCAAAGGTATTGTTTTGAACCGGTGGAGGATTGATACCATAGCGATTTTGATGTGTATTTGGAGCATCTCCAGCCCCAATAGTCTTCCCTTGTCTAGGCGATTTTTATGTCTTGCAAGCAATTTCTCAATTGCTCATATCATTGCAATATTTGAGATATCAATCCATCTTGGGAGATAATTCAATAAGAATACAAAGTTATGTTTAAGCTAAGCTAAAATGGTAAATGCAAGTCACAAACAAGAATTGAAAGCAAACTATAAACTAGAAGAGACACTACTAGAGNAATTTTTATGTCTTGCAAGCAATTTCTCAATTGCTCATATCATTGCAATATTTGAGATATCAATCCATCTTGGGAGATAATTCAATAAGAATACAAAGTTATGTTTAAGCTAAGCTAAAATGGTAAATGCAAGTCACAAACAAGAATTGAAAGCAAACTATAAACTAGAAGAGACACTACTAGAGCAATATTATGAAACTAGGCCTTAATCACTACTAATCAAGAACTAAACAAGGATTACTACTAAGCAAGATTATCAAATTGACTAAATCGAAACCTAGGGATGGAATCATTGATTTGGGAAACTAAATGGACAACCTTGCAATCATTTAAACAACTAATCAAGCTAACTCTATACCTAGAACACTTAATAAAGACTAGACCATGATGTGTGACACTAATCCCTTTCTTAATCACCCTAATGAACTAATGATGTTTTAGCATTAGGATAATCAACAAGCATTAATTTCAAGTCTAAAT
Source organism: Alliaria petiolata (assembly GCA_020283515.1). NCBI lineage: Eukaryota > Viridiplantae > Streptophyta > Magnoliopsida > Brassicales > Brassicaceae > Alliaria > Alliaria petiolata. The sequence continues at coordinate 62,886,622 of JAHZTW010000004.1, read as the reverse complement.
GGCATGATAAACACTCTAGGCAACTAATGTCTTAGGCTAGAAATGTAAATCTCTTATTAAGTTGGTTCAAGCATTTCATGAAACACTTGGTGGGTGTATGAAATGCCTATGATCCAAAATAGCAAAGATTGGCTATTTCGCATTAGGAACTACTTAATAAGAAGAGAAATGAAAGAATCTATCCTAGATTGCAAGATTGAACCATTAGAAATCCCTAAATCTAACCCATCCCCAAGTTCCTAGAGAACTACTCACTAATCATACTTAAACCCATCAAATCAAAGATTAGAGAAAGGTTAAACATGATTAGAGAAAGATTAAACAAGAAATCTAAAAGAGATATTGCATTAAACTCAAAGATTCAAAGTATAAACAAGGTTTTTCTCAAAGAGGCTAAAAGTTTAGGCTAAGAACAAGAGAATAAAAGTTAAGGCAGAAAATTAGGTCTAAATGGTATTTATAGTGAATAGTGATCGGACCGGGTCAACCCGGAACAAACCGGGTATTGACCCGGTTTTTGGCTTGATAAAGTGGTTGCATCGGTTTGGCAAACCGATGTGCCCTTAACCGAGGTGAGAAAATGGATTTCGTCGGACGCGTCTCGGCCTGTCTGTCCGAGGTCGCTTGACCGAGGTGAAGTCTGGTGGATGCGTCTCGGTTTGCCAGTCCGAGGTGGCCAAACCGATGAGAAGTCTGGTGGCTTCATCCCGAGCTGCTCCGCACGTCCAGACCGATGAAGGCAAACCGAGGCATTCTCTGGTGGTTCATTCTCGGTTTGCCAGTCCGAGGTGCCCTTAACTGATGCAGTGGCATACAACTTCTGTCAATCTTTGTTTCGACTTTTCTTTGATCCGAACTCATCCCCAAAGCTTCAAATGGTTTCTTTAACTCCAAATGTACCTGAGGAACACTCCAAATGCAACAAATATGCAAAGACTATGCAAAGACACCTTAGACTCTAAATGATCAAAATGCAACACAATGATGCTTAAATATACTCCTAGATGATGATAAACTTACACTAAATGGGTGAGAATATGATGCAAAATATAGACATATCACAGGTTCAAGCGAGATCCCTTCCCATTCCACAACAAACGCATTGCGTTTATAGACATGTGGTTCGTCTCTCTTTGGGTTACAGAGTATGAACAATTTAAAATAAAACCGAAGAGGTTTAAATTCAAAGACACCCCGTATGAGAAGGTAGTTAACGGTTTGCTTCCAGAGGATCAATCGACAAATATGAAGTGGATACAAGATGTGCATCACTTGTATATTATTCCACAAACCGGAGGCAGTCACTGGGTGGCGCTGCACGTGGACCCGCGTAAGGGGCATATTGATTGCTATGATAGCATCGTGGGACAAGTAACTACAGAAAGTGAACACAAAGTACTGGAAAGTTGTAGGCCGTTTACGCGGATGATTCCAGTAATGATGAACGATCTAGTTCCTACCACAATCCGTGAACCTAGCTTCCAGCAGTTTACCTTCAGAAGGAGGAGTGTCTACAGGGTCCCTCAAAACGTACAAGTTGGGGACTGTGGCGTGTACGCGTGTAATTTTGTCGAATGTCTAGCGCTTGGTCTCACTTTCGATGGCATCTGTGATCAAAATATCCAGGCTATTCGGGTTAAGATGGCAGCAGATATCTACGATGAGGCACCTGATCTGCTTGCACAGTTTCAATGATATATTATGTTCTCCTTGATACTTATTATGATATTAAAATATTGATATTTTGAACATAATTGTTTGTGGCTGATTTAAGGATTTTACAAACATACTTACCGGCTGATTTAAAGTCAAGTTACGGCTGGTTTGCTAATATCATCTGCGTTAAGTCAGCCATATCGTTAGAGTAACGCAACCAAACCACGATTGAACTTGCGTTAAGCCAGCCATGTCGTTAGAATAACTCAGCCAAACCACGAATATGACATAACTCGGCCAATCCACGAATATTGCATATGTGAATATTTGATACATTCATGTGAAACTATACTTAGATTCCATTCCTAGACAAACTTACATTAAGGATTGCAAGTTATATACTCACTACAAGAATTGGTCAGCAAGCTATACTTAGATTCCATTTCTAGACAAACATACATTAAGGATGTGGATATTTTGTCTCTAAGTTGTGTCAAATAGCAACATAATATATGTATCTAAAATTACAAAAACTAATTTTGTGACAATTTTGTATCTAATTGATTACAGATAACAACAAATATTTTTGTAGCAAATTACTCACAAAATGATCACAAATTTATCGTGGAAATATAGAAAAAAAAATATAAATCTTTAACTATAAATCCCAAAATACAAATTCTAAATCCTAAACCTTTAATTCTTAATCATAAACTATAAATCTTTAACTATAAACTTTGAATAAACATCAAATGATATAAATAAATTACAACACATGTAACTAATTTCAAAAAAATTCAAATATATTTATTTAGTGTAGACAACAAAGAACTTGATTCTCGTTGGTTAATTCTTAGAAACAAGTATCATGCTTTATTTTATTATCAACCATTGATAAAACTAAATCCAAAGGACAAGAATCTCCTCTTTTGTTCATCTTGTATTATTTCTCAATGCTTCTCCTTCTCCGATTGATGCTCGAAAATACCCACATAAGTATTATCTTCCCGTACCTCTTCTATTTCTTCTCCTCTTCGCCTCCTTGCTCTTCGTATTCTTTCTCCTTTTCTTCTGATAAATCATGTTTTTTTAGAATCGATCACCACCAATACTTTGCCGTCAAAACTGCCGTGAAGATCTGATTTTTCCGAAGTAAGTGGGTTCTTGTAGTGACTGTGTCAAATTCTGGATTTAGAGCAGAAGAAATTTGGGAAAGAAGAAATTCGAAGAAGACGATGTCGAAGAAGAGAGATGTCGAAGAAGATAGGTAAAATAAAGAGTATTGGGTTGGGTCAATTAATTAATTTGGGCCGGTTAGGGTTGGGTTCATTTCGTAACTCAGTCGTACGTTATTCTAACGACATGCCTGAATTTTAGTCAAGTTACGGCTGATTTATAGTTAAGTTTAACAATGGAATTCACGGGTATGCTAAAATCAAGTGAAATCAAAAGGCAAAAGAAAAGATGATCATAAATAGATAAAACACCATTACATAGAAGTTCATAGAGAAGACGACAGTACAAAGAAGTTTAACAATGGAATTCACGTTCTGAAACCGACATCATCTGGGCCAAATTTCTCAAACATATCGACCAAATTATTCCACACTATCCTATTAATCCACTCGGGCTTATCGCCACCACGCGCCCATATCCTCTTCAACGCACGCATCTGGTCTCGGAATAACGTTCTAGCACAAAAATTAAACTGTGTCCAAACTGTTGAAGTATGTTTTTGATCCCACGTGTATTTACGCTACAAATAAAGAAAAGAAAAGAAGCTATAAGAGTATAGAACCATATTAGGGTTTTTTTTAGTGCTTACCGCGAGGAGGAAAAACCATCGTGTCTTATAATGGACGGGAATCAAGCGGTACGTCGGCCACTCATGGTGCCAGTTCTGTTGAAGGATCTCTCCGATCGCGACATAGAGAAAGTGATTGAACTTGAACCACGTAACAGTGGTTTTGTCAATCCAGAAACCCGCACTAGGGTATAGAACGTGAAGATTCTCCCGACCAGCAGCGTTAAGGATCGCTTCAACATCTCTGAGAAACTGTCCTGTGATGGGAGGAACAACGTCCATGTCAAAAGGTTGTAACGGAGAGAATGAGGTGGAATATAAGATTTAGGAGAATCTGATATAAAGAGAAAAAAGAGATAGGAAGACGAAAGGTTTCCTAGGTTAACTTATGGTTTTGCGGCAAATTTATATTTCACAGCTGAGTTATAATACTTCACGGAAGACGAAAGGTTGCGTAGGTTAACAAATTAGGGTTTCGCGGCTGAGTTATAATGCTTCACGGCTGAGTTATTATACTTGACGGCTGAGTTATAATACTTCATGAAAGACGAAAGGTTGCGTAGGTTAACTTATGGCTTCGCGGCAAATTTACATTTCACGACTGAGTTATAATACTTCACGGAAGACGAAAGGTTGCGTAGATTAACAAATTAGTGTTTTGCGGCTGAGTTATAATGCTTCACATAAACATAAAACACATAAACCAATAGTAATGTTCGCCATTACCAAATAGGAAAATGAAAATACATGCCAACAATACTACGTCGGTCAAGTTTTCGCATTATGTCCAACTTGTTTACATCGAGAACATGCGTGTTGCTTCCTAGGGCCTTTATTTTCAAGGGCAACTTTCAAAGATGATTTAATCCTAATTTTCTTGGGCCTTCCTGGCTGGTTTACAACAATCAGAGGCAAGCACAGTTGGATAGTTACAATTTCAGGAACAGGTAGTGCTGTATCTGAAGGCATGATTGAATCAGCGTATGCGTTAACCAAATAACCGCTTTTATAGTAAGGACTGCACAGGGATATACGAGACACACCCATATGCTCTGCAGCTGCGATTGCATGGACGCATGGTATTTTTTCGTGGTCGAAACGACGGCATGTGCATCTTTTTGCATCCACATTTACAACATGCAAATATGTTCCATATGTTACCTGTACACGTAAAGCATCAATCGTTTGTACATCCATAAGTCTTGGTGCGGTAACACGGGCCTATTTGAGAGAAGAACCAAAAAAAAAAAATGTTAAGGCTGATTTATCAAAATAATGTCTGATTTATGAGCATTTGACGACTGGCTTATGTTAACAATTACAGCTGAGTTACCTGTAACAGTTTTTCAACACCTCGTGAGAGCGTTGTTAGCTGCGATTTCGCATCCTCTCTCCGTTCAGCAAACCATCTGGTCATCATAGTCTGTATCGATTCTAACAGTCAAACTATGGGAAGACTTCTAGCATTTGACAATGTTTTGTTCATTGATTCCACAATATTCGTAGTCATTAAATTGTACCTTTCACCCGGGAAATGAACACGCGCCCACATTCGGACACCAACTCTTTGGAGGTATCCATGTAGTTCAGGATGAAGCGCTTCAATCTCATTGAACGCCTCAGTAAAATTAGCCAGCCTAAAACACCTTGCCGCTTTTTTTCACTAGAGGGAACAAATGTTTTCCTTTGAATTTCACCAAAATGTTCTTATACAAATGGTAAGTGCAAATTCCACGAGAAGCCAACGGATACACAACACCAATTACTTTCCCTATTGACTTATGTCTGTCCGAGATTATCGCAAGATCCTTATCGTCAGGAATAACAACTTTGAGTTGCGTAAAAAACCAACGCCAAGAATCATCATTTTTAGTGTCAACAATACCGAAAGCTATTGGGAAAATCTTAAAATTACCATCTTGAGCTAGGGCTGTTAGAAGCGTCCCTTTGTAACTACCATGGAGAAACGTACCATCGACAACAACAACTTTGCACATGAAAGGAAACCCAGCAACACTCGCATCAAAAGCAATGAACATATATTTGAATCTTCCACCCTCATCAATTTGAAGATGCGTGACTGTGCCCGGATTTGTCTGTCTTATCATGTATAGGTAAGAAGGCCATTCTTTAAAACTACTCTCAGGAGTCCCCAGATCGATCTGCCTTGCAAACCTAGCGTCCTATGTGACTTCCAATAATCCATCTATTGACACAAACATATTAATAAATCAGCCGAAATGAGAATAACCCAGCCGTATCGTAATTATAAGTCAGCCATAATATATCTATAACTCAGCCGTAAACAATCTATAAGTCAGCCCGTAAACAATCCATAAGTCAGCCAGAATGTATTAATAAATCAGCCGAAATGAGAATAACCCAGCCATAACGTAATGATAAGTCAGCCGTCAACAACCTATAAGTCAGTCGGAGTGTATTAATAAACCAGCCAAAATAAGAATAACCCAGCCGTAACGTAATGACATTTCACCCATAATATATCAATAAGCCAGCCATAAAATAATCTATAAACCAGTCGCAAACAATCTATTACCTTTATACTAAAATGCTTATTGATAATTAGTCCGACACTGCGAGGTTTAACGGACGGACCAACGTCACCAAGAAAGTCCCTGTAAAGAGCTCCCAAAATATCAGGTGTTGCTTGTCGGGATCGATTAGAACGTTCCGTCACAGAACATGTGTGTTCCGAATCGTATATACGAACATAAAAATGCGGCTCATCCCCTTGTTTCGATGCACAAACTCTCCAACGACATCCATCCACCCAGCACTTAATAACCACTGTACTCGGATTTGATACTGGTACATCAAAATCAAATCCATCCCTTACCGAAAGAAGTTTCAGTCGTTTCTCCAACTCGTCTTTGCTCCCGTATCGTTGTCCTACAGCGAGGTTTAGCGAAGACATCTACAACCTTAAAGCCTCCGAGTTCCCAATCGATCTGGTCATTTCAATGTTTTGAGGTCTCTTCTTAGGAGGCATAGTCGGTGAATCTTCGTCTTTATTCTGAGGCTCGCCGTATACAGTAAAGTTGTCATCATCAGATGACGCACCATCAGAGTCGTCGAAAACATCAAATCGGCTTGAAAATTCATCAGCTTCTTCTTCGTCATCTGCTTCTTCGTCATCTGCTTCTTCGAAATCTTCATCGTCTTCTTCGTCTTGGGTTTTACTATAATCATAACAAAAACCATCAAATCCCCCACCATAATCTTCGTATCTAGATTCTACTTTTGAGTCAGAACTGATTGGCCGTTTCATCCTTCGTCTCGATCCATCCTTCCGACTAATTTCGCTAGACTCTTTCTCCGTAAACTCCACACTGAGACGTAGCTGATCGATTTTCCATAGTCTTAGAAAATATTGCAACTGTCGATCATTAGAGACATAAACTGGTGGAGTATCATGCGACATATTTTTCATAGCCTTGTTCGAGAACATGTAGCTCAGCTTTACCTGATGGCTCAACTCCTTCAATCCGTAGTCATCGAGAACCAACTTCACAAGTTTGTCGTGCGTTGTTTCCGCATCTATCTTCACAACTCTACACCCTCTATCGTCGGTGTTAAATACATATTTGTGTTTCTTTACCCAATTACCAGAAACTACAATTACCGAAACCGGATCCATCATATATCGGAGAAGGATGAACGAAAATGAAGAAGAACGAGCAAGACGATGACGAATTGGATGTTCAAAATTTAAGTTATGGATATCTCTGGTGATGTGGAGAACAAGGTGAAGAACAACGACGACCACAACGAGGAAGACGAAGACGACGTTTCGTATTTCTCTGTTGATGATGACATGAAAATATGCATCCGACATCATTTTTTAATTGATGAAATGGCAAGTATGCCACCAATCGAACATGTAAATAACCTGTCTTAAACCAGCCATCAAACAAAACTTTAAGTCAGTCGTAACATGAATACTATTACAGTAATTAAAAACAAAAAAACGGCTGCCAAATTCAGCTGTTTAATGTCGTAACTCAACTGAAAATCTTTAGCTCAGCCGTATCATTTAATAAGTCAGCCGTCAAAGCATGCTATTGTGGTAATTAATCTTTCGCTACTAAATCAGTCGTAATTAGGCCGAGTTTTTCGTTAACCCAGCTCATTACGGCTGATTTATGACACTTACACGAAAATCAGCCGTAACGAAACAATAACTCAGCCAGCCGGAGAAAGTTAATTCAGCCGTGTCGAAACAATAACTCAGCCAAATTTTGACAAATCAACCATCGGGCTATAACTCAGCCGTAACTTATGGCTGGGTTATGCTCGTAAGTCAGTCGTTTTCTCATAACTCAGACATATTTCATTAAGTAAGCCGAAACACCAAGCTGGGTTATATACGTAAGTCAGCTGTTAGCTCATAACTTAGCCATTTTCCTTAAATCAGCCGCAACATACTGTAACTCAGCCGTCATTGCCGCTGTAACGCTTTACGGCTGATTTCATTAATACACGTCAGCGATTTCGGACGTGGCGGCACATTTTTCTGATGTGGAATTAAAAAATAATGGCATTCCTTGTAATTACGTTTTTTCTTAAAACATGTAACAAGGGCACGCTGTGTATGAAAAATATAGGCGAAATATGATAGTAATAAAAAAAAAATTTGTATGTAACTGATCATATCACCTAATTTGTATGATATTTTGAGTAACTTTCTCTTTTCTTAATTATAATTTTTTTTTGTTATTCACCAAAACAACCCAAATATTTATCTTATTAACAAAAAAACAGAATAAAAGTTTGCTTATAAATTACAGAGATTAAATAATAAATTTGACATTTATGAATTAAATTCTTTAAACTAAACACAAACATAATATATAAAACTGACTAAAACAATTAAATTAATTACTGTACAATACTGTTTTATAACTATTAGACACATACATACCACTTTTAAGTTCTCATTCCAAAATACAAATGAAAACGAAATATTATAATTAAAAATTACAAATGGAAGATACAGAAAAAAACATATATCATAGGAGAATACACAAAGTCTTACTTATCAACGAAACCAAAAACATACACCTACACCAAATATTCGATAACAATACAAATTTATTTTAAACGAATAACTTAAATGTGGAATATTTATATCTATGCCAATTTATTTTAAACTTAATTTTACAAGGATGCGAGATTAAAATTTTCGAAATCTGCAAACACAAGATAAAATAGAATATTAGTTTGTTTATGAATTTCTAAATTAAAAAGATTAATTTGACAATTTACAAATTAACTTTCTAAACGTGACGCTCACCTAATATTTGAAACCGTGTAGAATACTGTTTACCAAATATTGTTTACCTTGAAAACCAAAATACGGAGTGGCTTATTACTCATGTAAATAGTGAAAACCAAAATATGCACTGCCAGCTAATGTTTACCTTGAAAACCAAAAATTGATTATATGTAAGTATTTATTCGATACATATCTGCATGAACGCCAAGTTTCTAAATTTTATTTGAATTAAGCAGTAAAATATTTCTAAAAACTAATGATAGATACCGAATAACACATAACTAAACTTGAGAAAAAAATATAACAAATGAATACGACATACTTGTAAGATTCGATTTCAAAATCAAACCGAAGCATTATAATTAAACATTGCAAATAACGAAGCCAAAAACGTACAATACACCAAATTTTTGTCAACAATACAAATTCACTACAAATGAAACACTTAATTCCAGAATCATAAATGCGTCTATGAATTCGTTGAACCACAACGTACAGTTGATATTTTATTGTCACCACGTAATTTAAAAATCATGGACAATAAAATGGTTATAAACACAAGAGATAATACAAACGAAGAACAAATTATTATCAATTAATTAATCTAAAGTCGATAAAATTACTTAGCACGAAAAGCACGAACAACATACATGTCTAAATCTAACAAAACCTCACAACACTTCTTTGGCATCCACTATTTGTAAAATTTTATAAATGTTGCATTGGTGTAAAGGTGTGTCTATCTGGATCAAATTTTATTTTCAACACGTGTGCCTCGTTCTTGTTTTTGAATGAGATCCTCTCTCCTCTCTCTCTCTTCCTCTCTCTCTCTATCCCTCACCCTCTCCCTCTCTCTCTATCCCTCACCCTCTCCCTCTCTCTCTCTCCCTCTCTCTCTCTCCCTCTCTCCCTCTCTTCCTCTCTCTCCCTCTCGTTCTTGTTTTGAAGGAGATCCTCTCTATCTCTCTCTCTTTACTCTCTATATCCCTCTCATTCTCTCCTTTATCTCCCTCTCCTTCTCTTTATTATTCTTGTTTTAAAGGAGATTCCCTCTCTCTCTATCCTCTTTCTCCCTCTATCTCTCTCTTTCTCTCTCTCTCGTTCTTATTTATTAAGGAATTTATCTCTCTCTCTCTCTCTCTCTCTCTCTCTCTCCCCCTTCCTCTATCCCGTTCTTGTTTTTGAAAGAAATCCTCTCTATCTAATCTTCTCTCTACTTCACTTTATCTCTCTCGCACTCTCTCTTCCTCTCTCTCTCTGTCTATGTCTCGTTCTTGTTTTTGCAGGAGATGCTCTCTCTCTATATATTTCTCTCTCTCACTCTACTTTGCTCTTTCTCTCTCTCTCTATCTATCTCCCTCTTTCTCTCTCAAAAGGATCTCCTTCAAATAAAATATTAGTGTTTCAACCCACTCACTTAACAACCGAAAAAGACTCTGGGAAGAGAAAGAAACAGACATATTATTCAAGATCAAGCAACTGAAGCAGAGCTTTGAGCATCGAGCTTTCTTATTTCCCCAAAATCAGTTCGATCGAATCAAACTATGACATGTTTAATCATTCAGGTAAATCTCAATCGGTTTCCATGGAAGAAAATTAATGAATTTACTCAATATACCTTGAATTCGAGCTCCTTGAATAACAACACTCGACGGCTATTCTCTCAATCGACCTCGATAAATATGCGTATACACATATATACACACATATATATATATATCTGACCCAAGAGAACCTATATAAAGTACAAAACATGGATACCAAAATATAAGAGATAGGTATGTCGATATTTTGTGAAGTACATAGCCCTATACTTTCCACATTCGTAATAACGTGACGTTAAATAAATAGAGAAAACAACAAACATAAACCAATGGATCCTTGTTTCATATAACCAAAACAACAATTTTTGTTTTTAAATCTCTTTTTGTTACCTACATGTGATTTTACCATATGTTTGATACCTCCTATTGTGATGTAAAATTCGATCAAAAGGTCTTTCAGATAAGAGTTTAAGTGATCAAATTGTGATATTATATTTGATGTTAGAGGTTTGTCGGGTCTTGCATAGACATGTATGTGATTGGACCAAATCGATTTTGATGTTAACGAAAATTGACTCAAACATTATCTTTTATTAATTCTTTCTCTTTTTCTCCATCGACAGAACTCTCTCTGTGTCTTGTCAGAAATATCTCTGTTTTTTGTTGGGTCTTCTCTTTCTCCCTCTCTTTCTCCTTCTCTTTCATCACTCTTGTTATTATCTCTCTCCCCTCTCGCTAGAACTCTCTCTCCCTTCCTCTATAGAAAATTATACTCCATGATGAATTTTCTAGTATTTTTTTATTGCTTCTTAAAGATAAATGTTTTAAGTTTTCTATACATTTTTACTATTTAATGATAACAAATTATAGATTTTAAAAAAAATTTATTGAAAATAATTAAAAAATTTTAATACTCTTGTTTTAGAGTCATCGGAGATTGTTTAATTTCAAAAATTTATACATTTATGATTGAACATTATTTTTTTCTTAATACAGGTGAAAATTTTAGAAATTTTTTTTTTTTAAACAGAAGGAATATTATTAGGACAATTCTCATATTTACCATGAAAACAAGTTTTTGGGACAAAAATAACATGGACGCACAATTATTTCCACGCGTAACATTTTTCATTAACTGATTGACCATTCTGCCCCTCCTTCCACCAAACTGAAATTTTTCAAATTTTCTCTTCTCTCCGGACGATGAACTACAAACAGATTCCAAACTCTAAATTTCGATATCTGGATTCGCTGGCGAATAGAGATGAAGAACGCTATACTCTCTTTTCCCAATCCAATTACATAGATCTAAGCTCAATTCAGTAAATCAGCTTTCCACTGTTTATACTCTCTTTTCACAATTTGAGATTAAAAAATCCCAAATCAAAATTGAAGATTTTTATCGTTTTTCTTCCTGATGACGTTTCTGTAATCGATAGAGTGAATTATCTTCTTGGCTTTTGGATTTCGTTAGGCTGGAAAGAAGGCTGTTACCTGCGGTGTCACTAACGTAGAAAGTATTGAAAAATTGAGCTTCATAAAGGAACTCCATTTAAGGTTAAAGAAAACAATGTTTTGTCGCGTATTTTATTTGTTCACAGCCCAAATTTAGCCTTATTCTCATGGGAAACGAAATTCTCTATGTCCAGAACTGCTTATGGGCTTGGAGTGGAAACAACGGTTATTGCAAGTACGTGCCTTAGTTCTCTTTTCCAATGCTTGACTTATTGACCTTTTCCCCAATTGCAGTTTTTGAATCTCGCTGTGCAATCTGTTAGGTTTTTGTGTTTCTGGATCCATTATCTTCTTAATACATTTGTAGTACACCTTGAAGGACTACACCAGCTTCTGAAAGGCATAGCAATGATGAAAGAGTTAACCTTACGCACAAGGGACTACTTGGTTTCATTTGGAGAGTGCATGTCCACAAGGCTTTTCTCTGTGTATCTCAATAAAATTGGCCACAAAGCGCGTCAAGTATGTTGCTTTATAATATCCTGATTTTAGCATTACCTTGAGACTTTATAGTTTGAAGTGCTCGTCAGATTGATTAAAGAAATTTGGGTGTGTGCCAATACTCGAAATTCTGTATACTCTAACATGAGTTTGAGTCATGACTTGATGAGTTGTTCGCTTGTTGTTGGCAGTACGATGCATTCGAGATCTGATCTATCATCAGCTTAGGAAGCCCTTCCTAACGTTTTGTACTTGCAGATTGATACAAAACTTTTATACATTTTGTCTCAATTTTGGTCCATGCTCGGAAAGCCATTAGTGTTGCTGGAAAGCTGCTCGCTTTCACTCTAAATAAGTATAGTTTTGGAGGAAAAAATTCAGACTTTATATATGTTGTATGAATGATGATTAGAGAGTGTGGTGTTGTTTAGTCAGATGAATAGCAGGTGTTAACGCACAGTAACCTCATTTGATTTCAGGAAGGTTTTGCGTTTGCACACTGCACAACTTGCAAGGCTCCATATTACCTGAGAGTTCATGGTGCTGGAGATAGTTGTTTAGGAAAGTCTACCTAAACAATTAGGAATAGCTTCCTAAAAGTTTAGTAAAACTTCATAAATGTTTAATAAAGCTTCCTAAAACAATTGAAAAGTTCCAAAAACATTAGGAAAACTTCGTAAAGCTCTTAAAATTATATGAGATTTTTGTAAATGTTTAGAAAATATTCATAAATCCTTGGAAAAACATTTCACAAAATGTTTTAGTAAAATTTCATAACATTTAGGAATGCCTTCCTATAAACATTTAGGAACGCGTCCTAAAAAAGAAGGGATTTACCAACAAAAAATTACATTCAATAAGGTTTTTCTAAAAGTTTAGAAAGACTTCTGAAAACGTTAGGAAAGCTTCCTAAAATTCTAATACTTTTCAGAGTATTTAATATTTTTATTCGGGAAAGCTTTCATAATTTTCTGGAATGACTTTTAATATTTTTTGAAAGCCTTCCTGGATCTTTAAAAAAATTTGTTCAACTTTTTTTCTTGTTAATCATTCTTTAGATTTTTGTTTAGGGTATCACATGAAGCTTATATTGGCTTAAATAACGAATAGATTGGTTTAAACTTTAAGGTGAACTGTTTTAGACGATTCATGAAGCTTTTCTGAAAATTAAGGAATGCTTCCTTATAGTTTAGGAAGCCTTTCCTAATCCTAAATAGTTAAAAATCTGTCCAATGGTTTTTTCTTCATGTAAATGCATATATGGATGATTCATTCTCTTTAAATATTTCACTGCCTTCATTGCTATACAAAATCAGAAATGAGCTAGCACAATGAGCTACGATCAATGTTTATATAAAATATAGTTGTCTGAATTCAAGAAGTCTTTCCTAAATGTGGATGATTGTTTCTTAAAATTTTATATATAATAGAATTAGTATATTTTCGATTAGTATATCAAAAAAATAACCACAATATCATTTATACGTTTTAAGAAAGTTTTCCTTAGTGTGTAGGATGACTTCCTCACTTTGAGATTTTGTATAAATATATGCACAAAATTTCACACTTATACATTAGAAAAGCTTTCTAAAACATTAATAAAACTAGTAATATGGAATTTTCTAAACGGCTAGCAAGCATTTGTAAACCGTTTGACACATACATTTTTTTAGTAAGACTTTCCTACTGTTTAGGAAGGCATTCCAAAACATTTTAGGAACTCAACATACAAACATTAAAAATTCAGGAAAGATTTCTAAACATTCATGAAAGCCTTCCTAAAAATTTAGAAAGATTTTGTTACTTTATTACAAACACATTTAGGAAGACTTTACTGACACGAACTAGTGTATTGTTTGTTGGTGCAACTCACAATAACCAAATTTTTATCCAATCTATACATAAAAAACAAGAACCACGACGAAAACCAAAAATAATCATGTTTAGAATTACCCTCCTAAACATAGGAAGATCTTCCAAAATTATTGCAAATAATTTATATATGGCAAATTAAACGAGGAAGACCTTACTAACTTTATACAATTGCCCTAAATTTTATTATATAAAGTTAGTAAGGTCTTCCTAAACGCTTAGAAAGACTTCCTAAATATTTATTCGATATAGTAATAACATACGGAATCGGTCCATCTTCTGCCACCTCATCTCTGCCGCTGAGATCGGAATCGCTATCCCACTCCATTTGATTTTGCATACAGTAAACACCGAATTAAAAACAAAAACAAAATCTCAAAATTGAAGACAACTGATAGTTAGCATATTTACATCATTTTAACATTCATTTAGTATAGCATTTGCATTGTTTCATGTATATAACTTGTCCATATAGTCTAGTTTGCATCCATTTTAGAGTTAGTGAGTCTTAGCCTAGGTTATTGCATATTTGTTACATTTTGGAGTGTTTTTAGGTACATTGAAGGACTTTGGAAAGTATGGAGGTTAAGCAGTGCTTGGAGGATGGCATGGAACTAAAGTGTACCAAAAGAAGTTGAGCAAAATGTGGACTTGAAGCACAAAACCACTACATGAGTAAAGATCGAGCCGGAAGAAGAGTCTCGGCGGTCTTCATGAAAGTCATAGATAATTTGAGTTAGCTTTCGTTTGGTGGTGGTTTCAAGTCAAACAGTGAAGCGTTTCAAGAGATATGGCCATTTTACCACAGATCGATCGATCTCATTTCGGGATCGATCGATCCATGGAAAACCAGAAAAAACGTGATATTTCAGATCGATCCGAGCACCTCAGAACGACCAAACAAGCTCAGATCGATCGATCCTTATGTGGATCGATCGATCCCTATCCTAAACCTATTGGTTTACTTGCAAAATCAAAGAAAATGTTGGTTTAGACTCGGTTTTACCTAACTACTCCCCCAAAGAACGTGTTTTGGCCTATATATCTGTGTTTTTGGCCATTGTTGAGGCCAAGCTCTCTCATACATTCTCTTAGATATTTTTCATTTCATCATTTTGGGTTTTTCAAGTTTGTAAGCTTCGGTTAAAGACGGATCTCAGATTCTGGCTAGAGAAGTTTTCTTAAACTCTTTGTATTTTTATTTGGTTGATTATGGATATTTCTTGTTCTTCTTGTTGTTTCTCTGTTTCTATGGTTGAGTAATCTCTTAGCTAGGTTGAGGGTTTCAAGGGAATGTAGGAATCGTTGAACTAAGACATAGATAGACACTTATCGATTGTTGTCTTCACCTATTGTTGTGTTCATTGCTTAGATTGAATTGATCACTTAGTCTATGATTTTAGGTTCAATCTATTCATCAAAAGTGTTATAGATTGCTTGATAGAACATAGGTGAGCAAAACGTCTTTAGCCAACAAAAGCTGATGTTAAGACGTTTTGTGAACAAATCAAACCCGCTCATTAATGCTTAATTAGAATTCTAAAGTTCAAACGAAAGTTTAGAATCTTAGGTTGTTAGATGAAGTGATCGATACCACGACAGTGGATCGATTAAACGTTTATGTTTGAGTTCTAGACTGAGCTTATCCATTCTCTGAATAATTGTCTAGTTCGTGATCACCGAATTCCCGTGAATTGCCCTTGACCAGCGCTTCGTTTAATTGATCTTATTACCGTTTTATTTGCTATTTTTGTTTTTATTCCAAACAACAATTCATATCTTTTTCTTAGCTTAATTTAAATCCCAAGAATCATAGTGTAACTGTTGGAATCCGTGGATTCGATCCCTAAATACTACAACATTTGTTGTGCACTTGCGGTAGCTTTTATAGGGTTAAAACTCTGTGTATCAACAACCATAGAAATCGCTTTGAAACCCAGAAAAATAAAAAATTATTGACAACAACTCAAATTTAGGAAGCCGTTATACACATTTAGGAAGATTTTCCTAACACAAGCTATTATATTGTTTGTTGGTGCAACTCACAATAACCAAATTTTTATCCAATCTATACCTAAAAAAGAAGAACCACGACGAAAACCAAAAATAATCATGTTTAGAATTCCTAAACATAGTAAAACCTTCCTAAATTGTTGCAAATAATTGAACTAGTGTATTGTTTGTTGGTGCAACTCACAATAGCCAAATTTTTATCCAATATATACCTATAAAACAAGAACCACGACGAACCCCAAAAATAATCTTTAGAATGACTGATTATAAATTTCACATAATCATTTATTTCTAATTTCACAATAATTCATACATATTTAAGAATGTAACAATTAACATACCTTTTAGAAAGGTCTTCCGAAATATTTAAAAAGCTTCATAATTTAGGAAAGATTCATACTCCCTCTGTTTCAAAAAAAGTGTCACTTTGACACATTTCACACAAATTAAGAAAACTATTAAAAGTTCTGTTTTACCCTTTGTTCACACATTAAATAAAATCATCTCTTTAATTACTACATTAAATTAGTAGGGTCAAAACTGGATTTTTATTTAAAATTTTTGCATTGAAAATGTATAACAACACTCTTTGTGAAACAAAAATAAAATCTTAAAACGATACTCTTTATGAAACGGAGGGACTACATGTTTACGAATGGATTCCTAAATTCGTTGTCATGTCTTCACATAGTTGGATCAGGCGATAAGAAGCAATGAAACCCATGATTTACTGTTGTGAAATTCATAGCACAACATTTGGTCACGACATTAATAGTACTAGGTGAGTACCCGCGTGATGCGCAGGTTTTTTGGTTTTTTTTTCTTCATCGGTAATAAGTTATATTAGGCAAATGAGTATGCCCTTCTCGTGATTCAAAGAAAATCATGGTCTTGAAACAACAATCATCACATAAATGGATTAAAAGGTAAACATTTTAGATCAATTAAAAAAATTGTAGTGGTTTTTGTACCACTTTTTACAACCCGGATCCACGGTGAAACCACCGCTTGAATCTGCATAGTTTAAGAAAGTCAAATACCTAAATATGACAATAAAGAGTTTGATAACACAATTCCTTTTCTAGTAAACGTCTCGTGAAGCTTGGATTAGTAGCACATACTTTTGCCTAACTTAGAAGTTTGACACAAGGCATATGGAGTGAAGTTTTTTATACAAACATGTTTATAATAAATGTGAAGTTTTCTTTGAAGCACAATCAAAACGCGCGGATTTATACCTTTTGTCTCTCTACATGTTTATAAAATTTCAATAGTTAGTAAGCTTTTATACCAAGACTTGATATGATGAAGCAGAAAAACACATAAATATTCCCTTTCTAATGTGATGTGAAGAAGTTGAGAAGAGAGTAAAATCCTTTTGCATATCTCAGCTTCGCTTTAGTAACTCCTCCTATTTGACTCTTAAAACACAAAATTAAGCTTAATGAACACTCTATTTATTATATAATATGTTAATCAAAGCTTGTCGTGGCTTTCTTCTTCTTTGGCAGGTTCAGATTCAGAAGAATTGGAGTCTGAGGTTTTTGATTGTTATTCCTCCTTCGTTGTGTTCTCCTTCTTGGTTGCTTTCTCTGTCTTTGGATTTGGCTTTGGAAACCTATTGGCCTTCGTGACCTATATTTTTAATTTAACCCCAAAAAATGCAACTTTTTAACAAATTAGTGATTCTTTTTTATTTGAGTAATCAATTACTTTTATTACCTTCTTTTGCAGACTAAATACTCTGGCGTACACTTCAACGGACGGGAACACTGACTTGCTACACAGAGCAGTCATGTGACAAGCTAACACTGGCTTGCTACACAGAGCAATCATGTGACAAGTTTTCAAGTTAACTCTTTGTAATTGAAAGATGGTAAAGCGAGAAAGAAAGGTAATGAAGCAAGAACTCACTTTTTCTGCTCAGCTTCATTCTAATCTTCTCTAACCACATTTTTACTTTCTCTGCTTCCTCTGACAGTTGTATTGAGAAACACAATTAGACGCTTGGAATAAGAACACATTTTCAGACCCAATTTAAGAGAAGTAGAAAACCTTGATTGTCGTGAAAAGGTGGGCTTGAGCCTTGTATTTTCTTTTATCTTCCTTTTCTTCTTCTTCTTTTTTCAGCCTCACCTGTCAGAACGTGTTAAACTGATTCAGTCAAACCCAAGACAGGCAAGCACAGGAAAAGGAATGTAATTGAATTTCTTACCCGTAAATGTTCCGCAATGTCTTTTTCATCAACGTTGCAGATTATTTTATCCTGGATATCAACGTTTTCCCGGATATAAACAAGCATGTATGCGTTCAAATATTTTGTGAATTTGAAAGGTGGATTATTGAAACCAGGATTATTCTGCGGTAACTGAAGAGACACCAAATTTGACAGTACATAAAGTGAGAAAAATAAGACTTACAAAGCAAACATAGAAAACCTAGAAAGAGAGTGCTACCTCTTCTTCACCACCATATTGCTCTTCCAGTGCCCTTTTTCACATCTTCCTTCGTTACCCGTTCATCATCAAATTTATACCTGAAAGAATTAGAAGTTTAGAAATTAAAGCACAGACAAAATATGTTCATTAGTGTCATCTGAACCCACACAAGAAAAAACGTAACAAATATTTTACTTTAATAAAAAAATTGGGAGAAAGGGAAATAAGGAAAAACTATAAAGATCACTTATACAGTGAATTTTAGGTGTGTGACTAATATCACTACATAAAGTTTAGAGATGCGGATAGAAGGGTCAAAATAAATCCAGTAACATATCAAATATCATAAGACATGACTTAGACCTTGCTAGCCTAGATGATGAGCAACAAACATTTCAAGCAAGCACATCAGCAACCCAAACAATTACTATTAACATAATTCATGTCGTCTTTCACTCTCATAAACGGAAAATTAACTGTCTATATATTAAGGAAATCTAAGCTACAACAACCAAATTCCCTGAGAAGATGAACCTAGCAGAGGATCAGAAGAACTTGATAATTGAGAAAAATATCCCACCATATTTATGTATAGTCCTGTTTGAATCCACTGTAACTCAAAGCTACAAAAGGCAAGACACAACAAAAATATATACCTGTGAAGTGTGTAGAGATTACAGACACTCTTGTCAGCATCAGGGGATAAATATTTTCCATTCTCTCCGTCGAGATCTAGTTGAAGATGAACATATCTATCATTTATCTGTAAATAAAGCTACGTCAGCACTCACAGGCTGATATTAGCGCAAGCCTAAAATAAAGTCAACACAGTAAGCACTAAATGCTGATTTTGTTTGGTCAGTGGAACTTCAAACACTAACCTTCACCATTGAGTCTCGCATAAAATCATATTTAAACCTCTTGAGCTGAAGTTGAAGTACGGGTGGAAAGTCTATGAAGAGGACAGCTTTTTTTGCACCCTGAAAATAAATAAATTATTCAAATATAAGATTATAAGTGGACTAAGTAACTATGAAAATTAGTCAAATACAATTTTATCAAGTTCGAACAATACTAATTTATAAGGCTTTCTATAAATTCCTAATTTAGTATGCCTGGTAGCATTCAGACGCATTACAAGTCATACACCATATAATATACAGGTAATTATATAGATGGATACCCAAATAAAGACTTTGACAATTGATGAGAAGGAACGAAAGAAGACAGCTTTGACAAAATAAAAACACAAAGAAAGAAGACAGCCAACCTGCAAATCATGTCCTTCGGCATGGTATGTGTTGTCTCCTTCAGGGCGTTCAACTTCAACATACTTGTCAAAAGAAGCATATACATCTTTGCAGCCTTTAACATCAAGCTGGAGGTCTGCCAAAGGACAAATTACACGGCTGTAAAGTTAGTTTGATAAATTATGTTAGCTTCTCAGCTTCTGATAAATTAAGAAGCCAGAAATTTATCAAATTACACGAAGCACTCTCTTTCCCATTTTTTACACTGGCTCAACAAATTCTCACACCCAGTAGCTAATTTCTGGTCCAGGTAAACGAATTTACTCAACGCATGCGTATTCATACTCATTGCCGACTAAATTTAGGCAAAAGCAGGATCAAAATTCAGTCAATAAAATCTCTCAAATGCGAGAAATAAAAAGAGACTCGATACAAATGACTAACCCTAATTCGGTCTATTACATGGTCTTCATCCTTTAATCTACAAACCAGAGAGAGATACTAATTTCGGAGACGACGTTTGTTTGTCGCGCGGGAATGAAGCGTTTGTTGGGAGCGGGGAAAACCAAATGAAATCGAAGTCGAGAGGCGCAATACCTGAGAGAATTGTCGATAAATGACAAATTGAGAATGTAGAAACTGAGAGAGGGATTTCGCTAGGTAGATTTTTTTGTGGCGAGATGTTGAGGTTGAAGTTAACTATAATATTAAGTGCCACGTGGCGCTTTCTCACGTGCTGACGTGGCAGAAGCAGGAGAGAATCCTTCTGTTTTCATATAGTAGATTAGTTCGCTATAAGTAATAGAATTTAGGACATTAATATTTAGGAAGATTTTTATAGGGTTTGAATGCAAGTAATGATGGTTTAAACTTGAAACAAAACTGTTCTTAACTATTTAGGAAGATTTTTTGAAATTTCAGGAGGATTCATGTTATTCTAGTAAGGCCTTCCAAGAAGAATTTCTTACTTATCTTGCTTCACGCCTTCACTTTTAAAGTGATTTTGACACTTTAGTCTTCATTATTACGATGAATTATAGAGTATTATGCAAGTAATTAATGGTGGTTTAAACTTGAAACAAAACTGTTCCTAACGATTTAGGAAGCTTCTTAAAAATTTCTATATCCTCCTTGATCATTTTGTACAGTCACGTTCTTTAGCCTCTGGTTCTAAAATGGCACTACAGAAGAATTCAAAACGTTCTAAAAGCCGTATGTCTATGACGCGGCTCAAGAAATCTGGTGCTTTTAATCTTCCTCGAGATCTCCAAAAGTGAGTCCTTTTTAGATATTGAACTGGCTCAGCCTTTTTAGAGATTGAACTGGCTCAGCCTGTGTATCTGAAATTAAGCTTGATTACCATTCTTGCAGGAAGATTCAATTAGCCACAACTCTTCTCTCAGCAAATCTTCACGGTGCTTTCATGTTTGGTAAGACTATGTTCTCTCACAAAATCTGTAGTATTTGGATTGATCCTTGGCTCTCACTTTCATAAATCAACTTCTCTGCACGCTTGATCACACCTTAATACTTGTCCATCAACTGTTCAAGGAATATAAATATTTTTCATATCGTAATTTATTCCCTCTAATCAGAGCAAACCTATTTTACTTGTGACAGTTGCTGTGATATAAGACTTGGTATAAGTCTTAAAGCAGGCGTAAAATGGGATCTAGAGGCTGGCTTTCACGCACTCTCTTCTAGATCAGTGGATGAACGGTGGTAGAACAAAGGCTTGAATCCACAAGTCTTTAAGCCGATATGGGGTCGAACAAGCTGGCTTTCACGCTCTCTCTTGTTGGACAAATAAAAGGGGAAGTGATGGTGGATCGAACGGCACCACAGAGAGATGGAGGATCTCTGATACTGCACAAATACTCGGCCTTGGTGAATCACACACGCAAGAACACAAGCAAGACAAGACAAGCGGCGGCTTGAACTTTTAGGTTGAACAGCGTTATTTTATTGATAATGTAGGGTAAAAAAAGATACAACTGCTGCAGGGGAGCTTTATAAACAGCTCGTCAGCTAGCCCTAAGGCCGAAAGCATAAAGGAAAACGACAATATAAAGCCTACAGAACTAAACTAAACGCAAAAAGGAAAAATACATCAAAAAGGAAAGTTCATTAAACGGAAAAGAACTAAAAGAACTAAGCCTATTCTCGTGGCCTTCTTCTGGGGCTCGGTCCTAGGGCTCTTGGACGTGCTAAGAACCACTGGGACAAGTCATCTTACCTGCACATATTGTATAAACTGAATATACTTAGTTTTGGCGCGCAATGACCGGAAATGCATTCTTGGTGGTTGTGTCTGGTCCTGGTCTGTTCCATGCTGGTGTCTTGATGATTCCATCCTCTTGAAGTCCAATGAAGTCGAGATGATAGAGATCCTCAAGTGTCTTCCCGTGGTTAGCTCCCAAAACATCTTCTTGCTCCATTTGCTCTCTCTCGGCTTCAAGGCTTGTTTTCGCGGTATCTTGAGGCTGAGATGTGATCTCCACGGNTCATCTGGTGTCCGGAATCCTAGTGAACCGAAGTCGTTTGTGACTGCTTATTTCGAGCTCTTGTATTGCTCTTGTGTTGCTCTCTTGTTGAGCTTGTTGTATTGGAGATTGCTCTGTGAGAGCTTGAGTCTCTGGATCTGTTCTGTGGAACAGGGAGGACGTGGTTGTAACTCATATTCATTTCATATAGTGAATTTTTGAGTGGACTACGGTCCCGTGGTTTTTACTCCTCACATCGAGGAGGTTTTCCACGTAAAAGAAGTTTGTGTCTCGTTTAATTTCTGCATTGATCATAATCTGCCATCGTCGAAGTATTTTTCTCACAGGTTCACACAAGTGCGGAGAACTTTATTCCGCTGCGCCGTTGTTGCGTTTTTGTGTTTTCCCCAACATGTGCTCTGTTTTATTAACAAGAAACGAAATGCAAAGCAAATTTGACGTTTGAGGTTAAAATCTACCCTTCATGTGTTTTCTTGTAGTGAAAACAAAAACCTCAGTTTTAGAACACTGATCTTTGGCTGAGATGCCGTTCTTTCTTTTTATTTTTCAGTAGACAATTTTGCCAGACCTTATCAAAGCATTTAGATCCTCAAGTATTATAAGGTCTGATAGATGACGTGGTCAGGAAGCAACTAAAAACTGAAACTGAAAACAGAGCCTATGAAATTGGAATACTGCGAACAGTTACGGATCAGCTTGTCAAGTTGTTGTGTCTGATGAATTTCGAGCATTCCTCTCTCTTAACACTGCATAAATCGTAATTTGAAAGACATGCCGCAGAAATAGAATATGTAAGAAATCTAGAATACTCCGACGTTTTTCTTTCTATTAAAGCGATGAAAACTAAAAAGTCGTCATTTGGTGCAGATTTTTCCATTACGAATTTACGAATAGACCAAAACAATTACAACACCAGTAATGTTTAATACAAAGGAAAAAGTCAAAACCGAAAATTACAAACACAACACTTGACGAACTAAGTATTATTGGAGTACAGACTCACCAAACGTTTAAAGAAAAAAATTTGAGATGGATGGGCTTAATGAGCATGACTTATGGTGCCACGAGGATTGTTTCGGCGAAATCTTTGCATGAACCATTCGTATCTGTGTGAAATGAAGATATGTCCGATCACCAATCCACAAAACACACCGGGTACATAGGCTATCGCAGCTGCTACCCAGTTCAACACTTCTTCCGGCTCAGACGAAAATTCTTCGGGTTGCTGTGATGTTGCCTCCGGAACATGGATTTTTCCACAAAGATTCTCGAGACCAATGAGTCCGAGGTTGTCCTTGTATGAAGAACAATTTTGCCTTTGAAACTGTGTGCTGCGTGGCACTGGACCTTCTAAAAGGTTGTGGGAAAAGTCCAAGTATGACACAAATGAGAGATTGCCAAGATCACGAGGAATATGACCCGAAAGCTTATTGCGAGAGAGGTCTAATGCCTCCAGATTTGTGATATTTGCCAAGGAAGATGGGATATTTCCTGTGAATGCATTACCTGACAAGTTGAGAAGATACCAGCCCTTCAACAAGCCAATGGATTTGGGGATCCTTCCTTTGAATTTATTTCCAGAAAAATCGATGGCTTTGTAGAAAAGGGAAATTCGTGAAAACTCTGTTTCTACACCTTTATAAACCATATCCATCGAATCTTCAATGTATACTGAATATACCACATATATTTTATCTCTGCTATGCACAACCGATCTGTTTTCAAGTTGCCACGCTGATGACATTTCAAGCCAGTTCAAAAAATAATCTTGAGGCAATGTTCCATTGAAGCTGTTATGCGATATGTCAATGACTCGGAGAGATGGAAACCCAAAATATGCAGAGTGGTTATAGATAGGACCATAAAATGCATTGGATCCGAGCAACAGAACACTTAATGATCCCAAAGATTCCAGCCAAGACGGAAACGTGTTGTTGATCTTGTTTCCTTTCAAATTCAGAAATTCCATCTTCTTGCAATTGATCAAAGATTTTGGAAGCTTCCCCACTAACTGGTTGTGACTAACGTCTAGTGATTCTAACTCTGTAGCACTGATAAAGATATCTGGAAGAAGACCGCTGAAGTTGTTGTTTTTTAGATTTAGAGATGTAAGAGAAGTAGTGGAATTCATCAAACATGAAGGAATAGAACCAGTGAGATGGTTGTTTGACAGATCTAAGACTTGTACTGATCTCAACATACAGATCCATTGAGGAAATACTCCTTGGAGTGAATTTGAACCAAAATCAAAGTGACTTCCATCGAAGACAACTTCGAGTGATTTCTCCAGGCTACTAAAATAATTATGAGAAAGCTTCAACGAAGATAGTCTCCATAAGAAACTCGGTACTTGACCTTCCAATTTATTGTAAGAGAGATCAAGAGTAGATAGTGAGACTAATTTGGACATAGACCTAGGGATTGGCCCAATGAAACTGTTATGGCTAAGATCTAAAACCCAGAGATTGAGAAATTCAGATACAGATTCTGGGATTGGTCCATAAAAGTTGTTATAAGCAAAGTTTATAGTATCTATAGACGATGATGATGTATTTCCAAACTCTAAAGGCCCCTCAAATTGGTTTCCCTCCAAAAAAACCTCTTGTAACGAAGGAATTGTGAACAGGGAAGTAGGAAAATTCCCAAAAAAGGAGTTTCCATTAACATCAATTCTCCTCAAATTGTGGAGTCCACTCATGTTAGAAGGAAACGTGGATTTGAAGTGATTATATCTAAGGTCTAATTCGAACAAGCTAGTTAAATTTGATAGTATACGACGGAGATCTATACTACTGAATTGATTTTCATCGAGGAGTAAAAAGGATAGCTTGTTGAAATTGGCAAATGAAATAGGAATATTACCACTCAAGTTGTTTATGGAAAGCGACAGGGATATTAATTGGTTCAGGTTGCCGATTGAAGACGGAACTTCACCTATCAAGTGATTCTGATCAAGCTTAAGACTTGTGAGACGAGACAAGTTTCCTAGTAAAGATGGAATCTTTCCTATAAGATCGTTGGAACGAAGACTCAAAAAGCTTAGCTGCTTAAGGTTGCCAATTGAAGGCGGAATTTCACCTACCAAGTGATTAACAGAAAGATCTAAATATGCGAGGCGAGACAGGTTTCCTAGTGAAGAAGGAATTTCACCTACCAAATAATTATTAGAAAGATCTAGATCTGTGAGCTGAGAAAGGTTTCTTAGTGAAGAAGGGATCTCTCCTCTCAGCTCGCAAGAGAGAAGGGTTAGGTGACGAAGATGTTGGAGTTTAAAAAGACTACTGTTTGATTTCAAAGAGCGATTGAGAGATTTGCGATGAAGAACAAGAGATATCACCTCACCGGATTTAGCATCGCAAGTGACACCTTCCCAAGAACAGCAATCACTGCTTGTGTTCCATGAACTTAGATCATTAAAAAGAAGTGGGTCCGATGCACTGATTGGAAATTCGTTTTTGAACTCCAAAAGTGCATCCCTTTGAAGAGTAGGGGAAGCAAGAGTGTAAAATAGAAGGGAAGCAGAGAAGAAAAAACAAGATTGGACTGGAATCATCATATCCTTTTCTTTTTTTTTGTAAATGTTTGTGGTAAGTAGTTAGTTGTGCAGTGCTAATGCCGCCTCTTTATAGAGTTTTGGTTTCTGAAGTCAACTCTGTGTAATTTTCTAAGTCTTCCAATCGTTCCACTTAGCTCAAAGCCTTTCGTCTCCCTTGCGACACGGCATTGTAATAAGTGGCAAGGGGGGTAGCTATTTATTTGCTCTCTTAAAACACCCTAGATCTAACCCATCCTTAGATCCTAATGAAACTACTCACTAATCATGGTTAATCCCTTAAATCCTATGAAAGAGATAGAGATAAACATGATTAGAGAGATAGAAGATGAAAGATTAAAAGAGATAAATACTAGATTTGCATAAACTTAAAGAAATGTCTTACAAAATCACTTAGAAACCAAAAGGGAAAGTTTTCTAAGTAAGAACAAGAGATTAAAAGGTACTTAGGAAAAATTAGGTTATTTCCTATTTATAGTGAACAGTGGACGACCCGGGTCAACCCGGAACAAACCGGGTATTGACCCGGTTTGAGCCTGAAAATCGGGCAGCGTATCGAGCTCGCTATTAAGTTTGGGCCAGCATAAACCCAAACTTCAAGTCAAGTTTCTGAGGTGACGCAATCTTCAAGACGCAAGGACGGAAGATTTTCCATCTCTCATTCACGGTGTTATCAAAGGTCAAGGAACCAAGATGAGTACTCAACAACCGGAGTACCTGTTCTTC
>JAHZTW010000004.1:62847142-62857528 GCA_020283515.1 Alliaria petiolata | reverse complement strand
TTGATAAAGTTAGGTTGTTAAAACCAGTGAATCAGTTTGGGGAAAATCGCCTAGTCTCGTTTGCTTAACTTTTGTGTGTTTGATTTCTAGTTAGAACCCCATAGATTTCCCGAGAAGATTTCCAACGTGTTCGCCCCATCTGCTTTTACATCGAGATTTACGCACTTCAATATTTACTTTTCCTGCACTGCTTGCTTGATTTCCTTTTTACAAGTTCTTAAGTTTGATTTCCTTTTCCCGTTGGTCATAGAAGAGATTGACAACCTCCTCTATATAAGACGTGATACTGCTTTCTTTGTTTTCTGCAAAAATCGTTTATATACGGCCTCCTCTATATACGGCGCGTTTCACCTTTTCTCTCGGTTATAATCGGTCCAGTTTAAGTTCTCTCGGCTAAACCGGCCAGACTTTCCTTTTCTCTCAGCAGTTTCTCAAACCGCTCGACCATACTCGCGAGATTTCCTTTTACGACTAGGAAAACCTCAATTTTCATCGGCCATACCCACGGCCCACGGTCCAGACCCTTTGTCTCTCGACACTTAGTCGGTTTCTCTACAACTTCACATTTCCACTCAGACTTAGCCATTTTCTCTCGGCTACAGTCGCGGTACAGTCCACAACTCACATACATAGTCACAAAAAAGACAATCTCTCACGTACCGTAGAACCTCACTCGACTCATGACATATTTACATCGGCCATCCCATGACCCATTCGACCATAATCAGAATTTTTGGTCGCGGATGCTACACTTTCCTTCTTTTATTTATATTTTCAGAACCCATCTTTTATTTATATTTTCAAACCGTCTACTGTTCATCTTAGTTAAAGTTCGTTCATTTTATCTTGCTTTGCATTAGTCCACTGTTCTTTAGATTAAATATTGCATTTTAGATTTAAAGTTTTGGTCTTTACCAACTTTTGGGTTCAAGACTGCATCTTTATGCTTTCTTGGGCTTAAATGTTCTTCATTTACAAACAATCGATTCCACCTAGCTTAACACAAGATAATGGAACTTTTATTGCATCTAAACATCCCATATTGTATTGATCCTTAAGTATTGCAATGACTTGAGCGAGCTTGAGTAATTGTTCACACACAAAATTCTTGATAAAGGCATGTATCAATTTGGTGCCGTTGCCGATTTAGGATTGTTTTAGACATTAGGATTTGGTTTCTAGTTAAGACTAGTTTTTTATTTCTATTTTGGCTACTGATTTTCCAGTTTTCACGTTTGCATTTCAGGTACGCTAGAAGTTGACGTAATCAGTTTTGGTCATGTTGATGAACTTACGACCAAGATAACATCAACTTGATATTTTGTATTGTATAATTTGTGTTCAAGTTGTTCTTTATTTTAAAGAGAATGATTTGAGGACAAATCTTTTTCAAGAGGGGGAGAATGATATGATATTTGACAGCAGCAAAACAAGATCGACGAATCTGATGTTGGAGCAAATTATTTTTAGAAGTCTTGCAACTTTATGGGCTGGATTTAAAGAAGAAAATATCTTATTTGAAGCCTAAAGACTTTCAAGAGAAGCTTCATTTTCGTCCAAAGCAAAGACAACATTTTATTTATGGTTGTTTCTCTCTCCTACATGCACATTAGACTTTGAATTTTGTTTTCTAAGATGTTGTGCATGTTAGGCTACTTTTAGGATAGTTTGTGTTGTATTTTCTCTATTTATAAAGCCCAAAATTGATCAATAAAAATAAGTTTTGTTTTCAGTAAAAATCAGAGAAGTTTCTCTCCTTCAAGATGTAATATCTTGTTATTTTTGGAACTTCATGTTCATGGTGTGTAATATCTATGTTCATGGCTGGTTTAGACTTATCATAGATCCTTTCACAGATCTTTGTAGCGTCTCTCGATCCATCTTCTATCCATCCCTTGTTGGTGCCTCATATCCAGCAAGCTTGTCGATCTCCTTTGGTGCGTAATATCCAGAGAATCGATCCGCCGGTAAATCAAGAGTCTTCCGCAGCTTCTGTGCGACCATTCAATCCACATCTCCTTGTTTTTCGTGGCTTCACAGTCTATTGAATGAAGGCTTATCCTTTTCTACCAACTCTAGAGTGCCGAGTCATTGGGAGGATCGTTTCAGGTATAAACAACATGGAAGCACCGAGGGATGATAATCAAGCGCAACATGTGCAAAGGGTTCATCATCAGGGGAATGGTCATCATGGACCACGTCGTGTCATTGGAGCTGGTGATGCACCACAAACACATCATAACCGTTATGGGATTCAGCCACCACCGGTGAACAACAACCACTTTGAGATCAAACCCGGTTTCATCTCCATGGTACAAGGAGACAAGTTTTACGGTCTACCATTGGGGGATCCTCTAGTCCATCTAGATAACTTTGACCGAGTTTGTGGTCTCATCAAGATCAATGGTGTGAGCGAAGAAAACTTCAAGATTCGACTTTTTCCCTTCTCAGTTGGGGATAAAACAAGGCAATGGGAAAATAATCTTCCACAAGGCACAATTACATCGTGGGGCGATTGTAAGAAAGCCTTTTTGACTAAGTTCTTCTCTACCAAACGAGAATCTTTGCTTAGTACCATCTATAGAGGTGTCTTGCCTAAAATAAGAATGCTATTAGATACAACAAGCAATGGTAATTTTTTGGGTAAAGAAGTTGATCAAGGCTTGGAGCTAATTGAGAATTTGGCACAAAGCGATGGTAACTACATGGAGGACTATGACCGTGCCACTCATTACCAAACCGAAGGTGATTTGGCCAGCAAGAAAGAACTCAAGGCTCTAACCGAAAAGATAGACACGTTGTTGCTTGCATCACAAAAAGAAGTACACTTTATAGGGGAAGCAACCGAGGGGTTTGTGTGTCAAGAAGAGGTTCAACAAGAGTTTGAGAAAGCCAATTGGGTTAGTGGTCAAGATTACCCTAAACCACTAGGATACAACTATGGGGAGCCAATTCCATACAAGGCTAATCAACAAGTCTAAGCCTACCAACCTCAAGGAAACTAACAAAGGCAATACATTCCTTACAACCAACAAGGAGGACATGTTCAAAAAGGAATCTTTCAAAGAAACAATCAAGGTTCCTTTCACGCAAACAAGACTTATGTTCCTCCTACTCTTGCACCTCAACCTACTTCCACAACACATACGCAAGATCTGATACAAAGCATGCTCCAACAAATCTTGTAAGGACAAGCAAATATGGAGTGTACTTTCCATGACCTTGCCTCTCAAATACACTTTATGCACAACAATATCACACAGCTTGAAAACAAGGGTAAAGCTTCCTCATCCAATCCGCAAGGCAATCCATCACTCCCAAGGAGTACATCAATGTCATAACTATAAGGAGTGGCAAAGAATTGCCACCACGGGAAGGCACATCAAGCAATGAGGACATTGAGGCTCAAAATAGGGAGGATAGCCTTGAAAAGGAGCAAGAAATTACCTTTGATGATGTTTATATTCAAAGGAAAAGCAAAGGAGTGGTTCAAGAAGAACCTAAACCGAAGAAGGAAGAGGTTGCCTTTGTTCCACCACCTTACAAGCCCAAATTGCCCTTTCCAGAAAGGTTCAAGAAGCAATTAATGGAGAAATACAAGGCGATGTTTTATAAGCAAATGGCCGAAATCAAGATAAAGATGCCTTTCATAGACGTTTTTCAGCTGTCCCACAATATGTGAAGCTCCTTAAGAATGTGTTGGCAGCAAGAAAGAAAGAAATGAAGGGGGTAATGGTGCTTATCCACAAGTGTAGTGCCATAATCCAAAAGACCATAACAATAAAGAAACTTGGAGATCCGGGTTCTTTCACAATACCGTGTTCACTTGGCTTTTTTTTATTCGACAAGTGTATTTGTGATCTCAGAGCTAGCATCAACCAAATGCCACACTCAATAGCCACGAAGTTGGGCTTCACGAAGTACAAGGCATGTGGAATCTCCTTAGTTTTAGCCGATAGGTCCGTGAGACTCCCGCTAGGCATGTTAGATGATTTGCCTGTTCGGATAGGGAACCATGATGTTCCAACAGATTTTGTGGTCATGCAGATGGATGAAGAACCGAAAGACCCTCTCATTTTGGGAAGACCCTTTCTTTCCACAGCTGGAGCGGTGATAGATGTCAAGAATGGAAAGACCTCGTTGCATTTGGATAGAGATGTCAGACGGGCCAGCACGAGCCCAAATGGCCCAACCCAACGCGATTTCAAAAAAATATTTCGGCCCGGCAGGCTGCGGTCTAAAATCACATAGCCAAGCCCAACTTGCATGTATTTTACGGGTTAGCGGGCTGACCTGCGAATTTTGTTACAAACATGTTTCAATTCGATTTTTGCTTCATAAGTTAGTACAAGCCTGTTTTTTCTAGCGTATATTTACATATTTTGATAAAACAATTATATCAAGAAACAAGTAGATAAGGCAAAGGGTCTTCAAACACATACACGTAAATCTCTTTAACAAAGGGGTTCCTATCACATTCATCAAACAAGAGTTTAAACATTCAGCAAGTGCAATAATCGACAAAAAAGAGTATAAACTTCAGACTTTAGGAATTCAATCTCAGCCAAGAACATAGTTATACACCATATAATCAACACTATTCAGATCAGAACTAAAGCAAGCAGAGCCATTGTGTTAGACCAAAATGGGATTCAAAGCCCCCAAACTAACTTAAAAAAAAATATAGCAACTTTGTGTAGCATAGTTTCCTAGCAATCCCATAAATCAAAGTGATGTCAAACACGATCATCCAAAAACACCTGAAATAATCACATGAGAAGTATCAAGCTCATAGTTTTGAGACATTTTCATTCCTCCAAATCGTGAATCTTTGGACACTAACTTCAAACTCATAGTCCCCAAATTCTTTACTGTCCCTAAATTCTTTACTGTTTCCCCAACTTGGTATTTCAAAGTTAAGATTCTTAATGTGATTACGATTGTACCAGTAAAAATTGGATATTTCCTAAATACATTATCTCAGTTCCTATAATCAACCCATCCAAGACGAGGTTCAAAAATTGAAATTTTTAATCCAGAGACCCTACGAGAGTTGAATCTTCTTTTAAAAATAGTACATTCTGTCAAATTTTAATTCCAACTAAATATGTACTAATCGAAAAGGCGAGCTCACTGAAAATAAAAGTAGAACACTTTGACTTTAATTCCCAAAAAAGTAGAATCCAAATAGCATGGAACCATGGTACATATAGTACAATGGATACAAATATATAAATATATACGAGTATCAAGGAAAGGGAAAGAAACTTAAAGACATTTACACTAGGAAATGAGAAAGATTTTGGGCAAGAAAAGAATGCAATGGAAGTATTAATTTTAAGCCGACCCTTTTGCAGGAAACACGTCTGAGACTCGTAGGTCTCTGTATCTGCCAACACACTTCCATGGTTGTCCAAAGAAACAGCAGAAGAAGAACAAGTGGAGACACTAGTAGAATCACAATAGTGGAGACTCATCAGAATCAGCATCAAAATCTCATGGGAATTGATTTCACTAATGTAAATCGTGAAAATAATGAATTTTGCGTTTTGACCCGCAAAACCGCAAACCCGTGACGGGTGATAACACGCTTTTTACGTGTTAGGAAGTTCAATGACCCACCACTAATCGTTGCAGTATAGTGTATGTGGTATCAATCCATTTGAGGTTGTTTAGTTAACAGATCGGTTATATCGGTGTCACAAATCAAGTTTGAAATGATAAAAGGTTGGGACTTTACTACTAAAAATGACTAAAGACTAGATCTTATGTCACTCAAGACTATAAAATAAATAAATTTAAACTACTTGAGCAAGAAGTAATGGTTTAAACGTTAAAAGAGATAAGCTTTATAAATAAAAGAAGGATCAAAATGGGTTTTATGAACTAGGTGACTCTCAGATTGTTTATCAAGCTAAAGCTTTTGGATCACATCAAGACATGGTCTTAAGATGGTGATTCTTAGGTAAAGGGATCCACAAGACGCTTACCCATGGTGTTTGGGTCTAACCTCTTTGAATCTCTATCACCATAGACTAGCTCTCGTAAAGCGGTATAATAGAAGAAACAAGCATGCTAAATCGTCCCTATTGAACCGTAAGATCTCCTAGACAGATGGTTAGTCTTAGGCTAGGAAAGATCAAACTCTTGTCTACGTATTCATGTCAAGCCGCCTATAGTCTTTAGACTAGATGATCAGACTAGACTAAGCATTGGGAACAATAAACAAGAAAGAATCAAACTTTATGTTCTAGCTAAGCAAGAAATGTAAATCCGAGAGTTCCTTGGCTCTTTTAACCCATCAAAACCCTCAAAGAGACTACTCACTCGCCATTAGAGAAACCTCAAGATCCATATGGATAAGAAGGTTACTCATTGCTTGCAAGATAGTCAAAAAACAAGAAAAGAAAGAATCTTTAACAAGAAATGCTATGAAACAAGATTTGATAACTTCAAAATAACATAAAAGGTTCAAGCTTTTTACAAAGCTTTAATGGTGAAATAAAACTAGAGTTTTGGTTACAAAAGACAGAAAAAAATAAAAGTGGAACGAGAGAGAGAGAGATAAGCGTGGGGGACAATGTCTATTTATACACCAAAGTGGAAAAACCCGAAGTTTTGGGACCACTTGCCCGAAATGGGTACTATTTTGGACTGTAGCGTATCGGCTTCAATTCGTGGAAGCAAGCCGAAATGCTAAGTCCTTGTGTTCTTCGGGTAACCTCCATATCAGGGATCGATCTCGGGACTTTGCCGTTGTGAAGTGCATTGCCTGCTGTCAATATCGGGCTAATGCTGATGCCTTGCTCCGATATCCGTCTTCGAGGAACACCTTGTGGGATCTTCATTTCGAGATGCCTGCTTCGGGATCAAGTCGCTGCTACTCGTCGAGGTTTGCTCATGCGCTTGCCCGTATCGGCTAAGGAGCTATGATCCGTGCCCGATATCGTCTATTTCCTCTTTTTTGATCTCTCCTTGGACCTTCTTCCTCGGACCATCCTCCATACACTTTAGTACCTGAGAAAACACTCCAAAACATGCAAGAATATGCAAAGACCTAACCAAATACATTTAGACCTAACATGAATGGAATCGAAACAAAAACTAAGATAAAAGTGCATGAATGAGATCCTAACTAGCATGAAATGCAAGTGAAAAAGGTGTAAATTGTAGGGATATCAACGGCTCGCCCCGCCAAATCCGCAATACATTTGGGCAAGGATATCAAAATTGACTTTGATATCAACGAGATTATGAAAAAACCGACCATTGAAGGTCAATTTTTCTACATAGAGATGATGGATGAGCTCGCTGATGAGCCACTGGAGGAGTTGGTAAAAGAAGATCACTTGCAAGTGGCCTTAACTCAAGAACATGGAGAATATAGATGCCTTAACAAAGAAACCCAAGCTTATGCACTATGGCTTGATATGCCTAAGGTCCAAGTTGGGGAGGAGCCATTTATGAGTCTGGAGTATGAGAACAAGGTCGATGAGGTTGGGTACATTGAAGATTTGGAGTCACCACGGGAAGGGTATGCAGAGAAAGGATCCAACGCGAGCAGTTCACGGGAGCAGCCAGATCACGCCAGTCTGTGCTGGAAAGATGATCCAAAGAGCTATGCGATCAACCAACGCAGTCAGCCAAGGCGCGTGGAAAATTGGGAGGGAAATGCTAGCTTGGATGACGATTGGTGTGAGCTTAAGGCACCTAAGGTGGAGCTCAAGCCACTCCCTCAAGGGCTACGGTACGCTTTCTTAGGACCCAATTCTACTTACCCCGTGATTTTTAATGATGGTCTAAGTGATGATGAGCTTGGCTCGCTTCTAAAGGAGTTACAAAAGTATAGGAGAGCCATAGGATATTCAATAAGTGATATCAAGGACATCTCTCCTACACTCTGTACTCACATCATTCACTTAGAGGATGAATTTTTACCTCAGTTGAACACCAACGTAGACTCAACCCAAAATTGAAAGAAGTAGTCGAGAAGGAAATCTTCAAACTCTTAGATGCCAGG
Source organism: Alliaria petiolata (assembly GCA_020283515.1). NCBI lineage: Eukaryota > Viridiplantae > Streptophyta > Magnoliopsida > Brassicales > Brassicaceae > Alliaria > Alliaria petiolata. The sequence continues at coordinate 62,849,508 of JAHZTW010000004.1, read as the reverse complement.
GTGATATATCCGATTAGTGACAGCACGTGGGTCTCACTGGTCCATGTGGTGCCTAAGAAGGGTGTTATCATTATGATAAAGAATGAAAATGATGAATTGATCCCAACTAGAACCATGACCGACCATAGGATGTGTATAGATTACCGAAAATTGAACTCGGCCTCTAGGAAAGATCATTTCCCTTTACCATTCATTGATTAAATGTTTGAAAGATTAGTAAACCACCCATACTACTGTTTCCTAGATGGGTATAGTGGATTTTTCCAAATACCTATCCATCCCAATGATCAAGAGAAAATGATTTTTACATGTCCATATGGCACTTTTGCATATAAAAAATGTCGTTTGGACTTTGTAATGCACTGGCCACATTTCAAAGGTGCATGATGTCGATTTTCTCTGATCTTATTGAGGAGATGGTAGAGGTGTTTATTGATGACTTCTCGGTATATGGTTCCTCTTTTGGTGTTTGTTTGTCAAATCTATGTAGGGTCTTAAAGAGGTGCGAGGAGACGAATCTAGTGCTTAATTGGAAAAAATGCCACTTCATGGTTAAGGAGGGAGTTGTTCTTGGTCATAAGATCTTAGAGAGAGGGATAGAAGTGAACAAAGCCAAGATCGAGGTCATGACGAGTTTAGCTCTACCAAGCAAAGTCAAGGGCATAAGAAGTTTCCTAGGACATGCAGATTTCTACCGGAGGTTTATCAAGGATTTCTCCAAGATAGCAAAGCCTTTCACAAGGCTACTATGCAAGGACATTGACGTTGAGTTCGATGGAGAATGTTTGAAAGCCTCTGATATAACTAGAGTTTAGGTTACAAAAGATAGAAAAAAATAAAAGTGGAACGAGAGAGAGAGAGATAAGTGTGGGGGACAATGTGTATTTATACACCAAAGAGGAAAAACTCTAAGCATTGGGACCACTTGCCCGAAATGTGTACTATTTTGGACTGTAGCGTATCGGCTTCAAGTCGTGGAAGCAAGTCGAAATGCTAAGTCCTTGTGTTCTTCGGGTAACCTCCATATCGGAGATCGATTTCGGGACTTTGCCGTTGTGAAGTCCATTGCCTGCTGTCAATATCGGGCTAATTCTGATGCCTTGCTCCGATATCCGTCTTCGAGGAACACCTTGTGGGATCTTCAATCTGGGATGCCTGCTTCGGTATCAAGTTGCTGCTACTCGTCGAGGTTTGCCCATGCGCTTGCCCGTATCGGCTAAGGAGCAATGATATGTGCCCGATATCGTCTGTTTTTTCCTTCTTGATCTCTTCTTGTCCTCAAGGAAAAGCCAACCGGAGGGTGAGGTTTGACAAGAGAGTGTAAATCCGAATCCAAAACGCCATTTAAAAGAAATCAAGCAAAATCAATCTCGACCTAGATGCACATTCAAATTTCCAATTCTCTTTAACATTCATTAGAAAATTTAAAGCGTGGATCCTATTCATGCTTATCAGTCAACTCACTTGGTCAAGGGTCAGGTCACGAGCTAAAAATGAACTCGTAGCGCGAACGGGTTAAGTGTTTAAATGGGATCACTCATGGAAAGAATCTTCTTAATGCAAAATGCTAAGGGTAAAAACTAATAAATGCATACAAGGATGAATTATCATCTACCCAATAACCTACTTTGTTTTCTACCTTAGTCTAATATGTCCCTTCCTAAGCTACCTTTTTCTTAGGAATTTCGCCTTATACCCGTTTCCTCTCCTCGATTCACCTTGTCTGGTCATCCTTGGGGAACTTCTTCTTTGTTGGAGATCGATTTCGGCTTTTCGTTTGGTTCCTTTGTTACGTTCCTTGTTTTTCACCTTTGGTGTTGTTGGTCGGTTTTGACTTTGATGTTTTGGCCTTCTTTACTTCTTTTGGAATCACATTTTCTTCTTTTTGTTTCGAGCCTCCTTTGTAGCCGCCATCTCCTGATATGTGTCCCCGTCTGACTCAGTGAACTCCCATTTCTTCCTTCTCCTTTCTTAGGTAAATATTCGGAACCCACCCTTCCTAGTCTACCCAGAGATATCGGCCTAGCACATCGGTATCAAGCCGTTTCCAGTTATAAACCACCAAACCTATTGTTGAATCAAGTTGCTGATAAGCGATTTCTTGGTGTGTACTTAACAATTACCCAAGCTACTACTCATGTCACTGTAATACTTGAGGATCAATCCATATGGATGTGGTTAAGACACTAGGAATGCATACAACTTCTTAATCTAAGCTAGCAAATAAGTTTTGGAAATAAACTAACAACCTAAGTGATCAAAATAAACCAAAGCAAGCTAATTTACTACTAATCAAGATTATCAAAATACTAAAACGAATCCAAGGATGGGGTTATCAATCTAAGGTGTCCCAAGAATCAATCTTT
>JAHZTW010000004.1:62764932-62830960 GCA_020283515.1 Alliaria petiolata | reverse complement strand
ACTAAAATGAATCCAAGGATGGGGTTATCAACCTAAGGTGTTCCAAGAATCAATCTTTGATGCCAAACAATCACAATATAAGCTAATCCCTAGGCTTAGAACTCAATAGCTAGACTAATCCACTTTCATGGCACTAATCCTTTCATTAATCATCCTAATCAAGATCTAACTTTCATTAGTGAAAAGGAAGTTAACAAGCATTATGAAACAGTTCTAAATTGCCAATAAACACCCTAGACAATCACTTCCATGAGCTAGGAATGTAAATCCCTTGTTTAGTTTGTTGGGTAATTTCATCAAATACCTTGTGGTTGTTTAATTCTCTAAGTCCTAGTTTTAGCATGATCAAGGCTAAACTAGCATTTAGAACACTAAATAATGAGGTAAATGAGGAGATCTAACCCTAGGCATCAAGATTAACCCTTAAAACACCCTAGATCTAACCCATCCTTAGATCCTAATGAAACTACTCACTAATCATGGTTAATCCCTTAAATCCTATGAAAGAGATAGAGATAAACATGATTAGAGAGATAGAAGATGAAAGATTAAAAGAGGTAAATACTAGATTTGCATAAACTTAAAGAAATGTCTTACAAAATCACTTATAAATCAAAAGGGAAAGTTTTCTAAGCAAGAACAAGAGATTAAAAGATCCTTAGGAAAAATTAGGTCTTTTCCTATTTATAGTGAACAGTGGACGACCCGGGTCAACCCGGTACAAACCGGGTATTGACCCGGTTTAAGTCTGAAAATCGGGCTTCGTATCGAGCTTGCTAGGTCTATACGCAGCTCGATACGCTGCTAAAGCTTTCCTCAAGGAGTGTGTCTAGCTTGGTAGCTCGACACAGATGCTTGACACTCCATTCTTCAATCTTCGGATGAGATGTGTATCGATCTTAGCAGTCCGATACGAATGCTCGATACGTTTTTTTCAAAACTCCGGGTGGCCCGTGTTTTGAGCTTAGCAGCTCGATACAATCGTCTGATACGCGCACTCCGTCTCTCCTTCCGAGCTATATTGACCTTGTTAGGTCGACACCAAGGTCGATACATTTCTAAAGTTTGTTTGCTTCATCTTTGGCTCCCTTCTTTTCTTTCTCCTTGTCACCTAACTCTCCAAAAAGCTCCTCCAAGCCTCCATAGTACCTACTTAAGACTCAATTATGCACAATATGCAACATCCTAAGCTAAAACTTGCTAAACTCTAATATGGATGCAATTTGGACTAAAAGTATCTAAATGAATGCATAAATGAATGCAAAGCTATCTAAAATGGGTGCTAAAACATGCTAATTTATGAGTATATCAACTCCCCCAAACTTGCCTTTTGCTTGCCCTCAAGCAAACAAACATGACAAATCCAAGAGAGAGGTTTGAAGGTGGGAGCTCATCATCCAAAAATGCCAACAAATACAATCAACTCAATGTCCTAGTTCTTAATTCTAAGGTGCATTTGAATTCATCCTACTCCAAAAGAGTTAGCCATGCCCATCTCAACAATCAAATGCACTAAGATTTCGATCTAGATAAGCCTCCCTATCAAACCAACTCTTTAACATTCATTAAGTGCAAACCGTGGATCATGACAATGCAATGCAAGTGAATTCATTTGGCTAAGGGACTAGGCCTTGAGATAAAAATGATCTCAACTCATAAGGTTTCAAATTCGCATAAGGGTTTCTCTCTAAAAGGATTAAACTTTATGCATAATGCTAAAGGTAAAAGACAAGTGATGCATACAAGACTAGACTCTCATCTACCCAAAATGCTATCAAATGTCCTATACCCCTCTCATTCATCTTCTTTAAAGCTCACTCAACCCTCTAAGACTACCCTTTTCCCAAGGCTTTTTGTGCCTTGCTAAACCCATGAATCTCATAAACCACTTCTTCTTCTTATAGTACTTAAGGGGAAACTTCTTCAACCTTTAACTCATGGCGAATGGTGTGATCTTTTAATGATCTAGCTCTTCTTTTTACACTTAGGTAGCCATTTTCTCTTTCTTTGGCTTCTTAGCCTCTTTTGATTTTTTCTTTTTCTCTTACCAAGGCTACCTAATTCTCTTTACACTTAGAGCTATCCTTTTCCTTTTCAAACACAAGATCCACCATTTCAAACCATGCTTCCCTTATTCGCCTTTCAAGCCTCTTTCATTCCCTTCATTCCTACTTCCTTTCACAACCCATCATGCCAAAATGCAAGCATACAATCTATTCCACAACACCAAGCAATACCGCGATCCAAACCCCAATTCCCTAAGCTTAAAACTAGCCTCGATATGTGAGAGCTAGAATCTACATGAGAGCCTAAACTTGTCGTCTTAAACCTAACACTTTATGCTAAGTTTAATCAAAATAAGGCCTCACAATCATTTTCACTAGAACATTTGGCTTTTAAGGAGGTAAGGTAAGGCGGGGGTACTACTTGAGCTAGCAAGAGAGTGGTAGAGTGAGTAAGAAAGCTCAAGTATGTCTTTTATCCATGAATTCACTTTCAATGCAAGGCATGATATTTAATTGTCAAATTTAGGTTCAAGTGAGTAGAGTTGGCTATCAATTTCAAGGCCCTATTTCGACCAAAATCTAGTGGCTAGTGAAGTGGTCCAAGCATGGTTCTTCCTTACTTTCAAGATTAGCTCAAATGCAACAAAGAACTACTAACTAGGGCATTGAATTGATTACATGAGTTGGCATTTTACAAGGATAAGCTCATCATTGCTCCCAATGCATATGAATGCAATTCCTACATGCAATGCAACTAGACTCAATCCTAAAATGCAAATGCAACATCTAAATGACTTTCTTTTTTGAAAATTTTCAAAATTTTCAATTTTTTTTTGTTTTTCTATGCCTTAAATGAATGCATGAGACTCAAAATGCATAAAAGGAAAATAAGACTCACAAAACACAATGTCAAATCTCTCAACCTCTCCCCCAAACTTAAATTACACAGTCCCTTGTGTAATAAAAGTCTAGAGGAGACCTCAATCAACATGACATAAAACACAAAATGAAAAGCTAAAAGAAATATTTACAAGAGAGGTGGAGGTACCTCAAAACTGTGAAGAGGAGGATGATCCTAAGGAGAGCGATTGGTTACTTGAGGAGGGAGATCGGCTCGGCTTTCTCTTCCTTGGCCGTGCTTCGTAGGAGGAAGAGCGAGGTGGGTCTTCTTGGACCGGTTTCCTTGGGCGCATCTCGAATGAATGGCGCCTATCAAGGTCCGTTTCACTCTCTTCCTCATCCGCTTCTTCTGCTGCCTCGCTTGTGCCCTCTTGTCTACCCTTTGTTGAAGACTTTCTTCTTATGATGGCCTTTAGCCCCTTTACCGTTTTCTTCAAACCCTTCACAGTCTCACCGAGCTTCTTTATAGCCCGGTCTTGATGCTTGCTCCATCTCTTGAGGAGACCAATGTGTGCGTGGGCCTCTCTCAATGCCGGGCTTGGCATCGGATCTATGCAAGAGGCAAAGTAATACCTCTCGCTACCGTAGACTGGGCTTGGAGCTTGATCCTCGACCTCCATGTCTTCTTCTTCTTCAAGAACTTGGCTTGGATCAAAGTCAAATGTTCCTCTCTTGGTAATGGAGTGAAGAGGGGGACTAATGGCCGGATTGTAGAGGTCCTCATATTGGGGAGCAAAGTCGATGTGGGCAATGTCTTGGAATGAGGTGGCTTGCAAGTTCGGGAGAAAAATATTTGCTTCGGTTTTTGTGTCCACGGCAAACTTGTAGGCAAACCAGCTGCCTAATCTCCCCGAGAGAAACATAGTCCTCCCAAGGTAGAAGATGTCCATCCACTCGGGCTCTAGACTATCCGTCCCTAGCCGATGCCCACAAGCTTCCAGAATCGGGGTGATGATCCCTCCAATGCTGAGCTCGGGGTCCTTATCCTTCATGGTGACAACCCAGTCTTGGTAAGAGAGCAGCTGCCTAACCAATAGGCTGACCATGCCGGTGCCCGTCCTATCTCCTCGGGCTCCTGTGCTTCCTCTTGTGTGAAACCCGATGAACTTTGCAAGACCCATATCCAACAGCTCGAGCTCCTCCTTAGCGACTTTCCCGGCTTCCTTCCTTCCATAGAAGGTGTGAGCAAGAGCTTTGTATGCATACCTCAAGACCGGATGCCTTATCAAATTCCCCGTGCTTCCTCCTGATAACATGCATATTTTACCCATTTTAACCATCATAAGTGAGTGCTTTAATAAGCATTTCACTAAGGTTTTAATGCATAAATAGTAGTTTTCGAGTATTTGTATGTCCAAGACTCTTTTCAGGTAATCTTAGGGAAAAGGGAGCAAAACGGAGCAAAACGGACATTTTCGGAACATGAGCTTTTTTACAGAAGTTTATCACAAGACGGAGACCTTCCCACCACGGGATCAAGCTGAATTTTGGTGACAAGATAGCCTGAACTACTACCTTTCACCTCGAGGTAGTTTGAGTCCAATCCCACGGTTGGATCTTGAGTTATGAAGGAAGCAAGAAGACCCGTCAGACACATCCTCAGAAGAAGCCTGGCCGCGCCAGGAATGCTCAGAAGACCAATGGCCGGCCCATGAACCCACGGTGGCGCGGCCACAACACTTGACGAATCCTGAGCCCGTTTTCAAGCCCAAATCAAGCCTGATAGCCACCAAACTTTGTGGAACCCTAAGTGACGCCTAAGAGGAGCTGAAGACCTATAAATACTCATCTCTACTCATTGTTTTCGTGATTCTTTCAGAACCCTAACCTTTTATTCTCTCTTTGTAACCACCAGAAACCTAGCCGCATAAGGCTTCCCTCGAGGGGGAGAGAGATCTTCTCTCGACCCCTCGAGCTTTCTTTGTTTAATTCAAGCATGCATTCATTGATTTCGTCTCTACTCGCCTCAATCATGTTAGGGTAGATTCGTTTGTTGTGTTCAATAGTTTTCAAAGGGGATTCATGGATTGATTGCTAGGTTGTTAGATCGAAGTTTGTCTTCCGATTCTCTTTTGTCTACCTATCTTGTTTTCGATCTCATACATGTTTGAATAAGTAGCTTGTCAACTGCTTAGTCATATTAGGGTTTTCTGTCTCACCTTATTCGTTCTTATTGCATGAGTCTAGCGTCATGAACTATATTCTGATCGCAAGGTCTTGAGAACGACGAATGTCCTGAATCTCAGATCTAGACCAAAATAGGGTAGAGAGCATCCTTTAAAAGATGTCTGAATGTTTATTGTCCCGATCCTATTGTGTGTTCGTCTTGTACGCAGGATATGAAAGTATACCTGTGGAATGGAAGTTTGCAGATCGTCCTAGTTTTATAAAGTTAGGTTGTTAAAACCAGTGAATCAGTTTGGTTAAATCGCCTAGTATCTCAGAGAACAACCTAGAGCACAACGCCTTATTTGCATGTTTGATGTTACTTTGTTCTGTGTATAGAGTCGATTGACGACCGGCTCTATACAAACTTGCTTTACTGTTTCCTGCATTCAATAGCCACTAAAACCGAAACACCCTTCTCCAAACCCCCCTTCTTGTCTTAGGAACGTTTTCTAACCGTCATTGATTCTGTAGTTGGACAGACACTCTCTGTGGATCGGTACCTTAAGTACTACAATGCACATCTGTGCACTTGCAGGCATTAGGGTTTATAAATTTAAAACTTGAAGAACTGAAGCTCTAAATCCTGTGCATCACCTCCCGGTTTGAACTTGCCCACCGCGATTGTCTCCCACAACCCCTTCAGCTCACACTCATCAATAGTGAGCATCTTCGTTCTCCTCTCTCCTTCTTGGAATCCAAAGACCTCGTTGAGTTGGCGTAAGGTCATGGAGTACATGGTCCTATGGATCTTGAAGTTGATGTAGCCATGACCATGAAGCGGTGGCGAATCCTCTCCATCATAGTAGAAGTGTGCAGTGAGGGAAGAAAAGAACTCACATGTCGCGAGCTTGTAAGCGAGACGAGCCATGGTGATGAACTTGGCCAAACCCATGTTCTTGAAGAGGGCTTGGAAGTCCTCATAGATTCCCAAGGCACGAAGCGTCTGCTCATGCGGGTATTTTGTTGCCTTGAACCGCATGCTCATGTATGCCTTGAGTAGTTCCTCGGGTGAGAGTTTCTTCTTAGGGCCCTCTTGTGTGGCCTTTGCCTTCCCCCTTGAGGCTCTCATGACTGGCTTCTTTCTCCCTCCAAGCGTCAACTGCTCCTCCTCACTACTGACCTCTCGGTCCTCAACTACTTGCCTCTTCCCATGGCTTTTCGATGGTCTTGCTTGAGAGCTTCCCCCTTGTTTTGGTGCACCTCCTTTTTCTCTTCCCATTGCTCCTACAAGAGAGACAAAGCTTGAAGAGAGAGTAAGCAACCCATTTTGAAGATCAAATAGCAGCAACTAGCAAGCAACAATCAAGATCAATGCTAAAGAATCCGAAAATTTTCCCTAGTTTCATACTTAGTAAAATTTTGGCAAATTGAAAAATTCTCAAATTTTTCAAATCATCCAAATTCGAGGGCTACCTATTGTAAAACCATAAGCATGACTAATGCAAACTAATGCAAGTGAAAGCCCCAAAATTTAACAAGGTTCAAGAGTTGAATTTAAATTTTCGGACCATGAACCCTATATGTCAAATTCTCAAAAATTTACCATGGAAATCCTAATGTATCACTCGAAACCTACTCCCTAACCATAATCAAGCAATGCACAAGCCTCTAACAATCAATTCGAACATCCATAATCAAAAATCCCCAAACTTTCCACCATTAGAACAAAAGATGAAAAACTTGGTTTTTGGATTGATTACCTCGTGAGTGGCTTGAAGGATGAACGAAATTGACTTAGAATCAATGAAAGCACAAGAAGTCTAGCAAGAGACACTTGAAATCACTAGGATCGCTTGAAAATCGAGAGAGGGAGAGCCAAAAATCGCAAGAGTGTGTGTGGATGGGGGCTAATTTTCGTGTTTGGGAAAGAAGAAGGGGAAGAACCGGTTTAATTTGAGTGAATTAAACCGGTGAAACCCCGTTGACTTACCTGGAAAAGGGGTGTATCGAGCTTAGTAGTTCGATACATAGCTCGATACACTTTCAGACAGAGCTTTTAAAACTGTATTGAGCTAGGTAGCTCGATACAGATGCCCGATACGGGGGTCAAGCTCTTCCTGGCTTCGCCTGTATCGACCTTAGTACGTCGATACAAAAGCCCGATATGGCTCCGCCAAGATGCCTTTAAGAGCTGTATCGACCTTAGTAGGTCGATACGTAGCTCGATACAGTGCTAAAATTTCCTTGGCAAGCTTTGACACTTGACACTTGAACCGGAATCACACAAAGCTTCTTCAACTTTCAAGTCCCCAAGAGAACAAGAAATCAAAAATTTTCCCGGATTACCAAGCTTCGGGATAACCTTGGACTCATTCTTCACCATGCTTGTTGAATCTAAACCCTCTATCAGCTCTTCAACCTTCTCTATGTTGGCAAGCATCTCCTTGATGAACTTGATTTGACCCTTGACTTGAGACAAACTCTCCATCTTGGGCAATGGTGCACCAATTTTTTTCATACTCCCTCTAAAGCTTGAGAGTACCTTCTTTTGTGCTTTAGTAAAAACCAACTCGGGAAAGGGGAGTGGTCGCTTGTAGACAAGGAGATCATAAGCCTCAACTTCAGTCTTCTTATCCACTTCTCTTTCCTTTTCAACAAGACTTGCTTGTGTAGAGATCACATCCTCCTTGAACTCCTCTTTGCTCAATGGTTTGTCACCAAACGAATGGTCATTTTCAATGACCGCCTCTTCAACTTGGACTTCAATGTTCGCATTGAAAACTGCGTCATCATTAGGACACTCAAGGAGTTGCTCAAACTCAGCTACTACACGCTCATACTCTTCCACATCAATAGAGTAGATGGTATTGCAATATTCCTTGGGATTGGTCTCGGGTTTACCGGGCAAAGATGGTTGTGCTCGTGTAGAGGATGAAGCAATGCCTTTGATTTTCTTTAGTTGCTTGACCTTGGAGCTCAAAGTGTCAAACTTGGAGTTGAAGTCATTCTAAGAATAATCCACCTTGTTGTGGATTTCGGCAATCTTCTTGCTCACATCCATTGCACTACTTGCTTGACCTTGGAGGATTTATTGTAGAACATTCCTCACATCCAAATCTTGTGCAAAACCCGGTGGAGGACCTTGTTTATACTGAAAATTCCCTTGGTTACCTTGGTTGTTCCCTTGGTAGTTGTTCTTGGGAACATAACCTTGTTGTTGTTTGTAGGGAACAAAGGGATTTTGCTGTCCTCCTTGTCCTTATGGAGGGTATACTTGATCTTGAGGATTCTCCATATTGATACTCTTATAGGAGAGATTGTTGTTCCTATAGTTGTTGTTGTAGCCTTGTTGATAACCTTGTCCACCCACATAGTTGACCTCTTCTTGGCAATCCTCATTCAAATCTTGTTGAACTCCTTGGCTCTCATCATAATCCCCCACAAAGTGGACATGCTTTTGTTGAGCTTGAAGCAACTTATCCATCTTCTCATTAAGAGATTTCATCTCTTTCCTCCTTTGGTCTTCGTAAGTACCATCGCTCCTTAATGACCGATCATAGTCTTCACCATAGTTGTCATCACTTTGTGCCAAGTTCTCCACAAGTTCTAGACCTTTTTCTACATCTCTACACAAGAAATTTCCATTACTTGCTGTGTCTAGAAGCATCCTAAATTTGGGGAGAACACCACGGTAGAGTGTATTCAAGAGAGTCTCTTCGGAGAAGCCATGATGAGGGCGTTGTGTAGTGTATCTCTTGAATCTCTCCCATGCCTGACAAAAGCTTTCATTGTTCTTTTGGGTGAAGCCGGACAGCTCATTCCGCAGCCTTGCGGTTCTAGTGTTGGAGAAGAACTTTGTAAGAAAAACCTTCTTGCATTGATCCCATGATGTGATGGAACCTCTTGGAAGTGACTTCTCCCACAAATGTGCCTTGTCCCCAAGAGAGAAGGGAAATAACCTCAGCTTGAAACCATCCTCAGATATGCCATTGATCTTGGTCATATCACATATTCTATCAAACTCATCCAAATGGTCAAGGGGATCCTCCAAAGCTAACCCATGGAACTTGTTGTGTTGCACCATGTAGATCAAACCGCTCTTGATCTCAAAGTTGTTGTTCTCAACTGGAGGAGGTAGTATACCTTGGCGATTGGCGTGAGTATTTGGAGCATCTCCAGCCCCAATGTGCCTTGGTTGGCGTGGAGGATGTTGAGGCACTCTACGAGCTTGAGCCTCATTCCCTTGAGCTCCTTGTGGTGGTACATTGCCACCTTGTTCTTGTGGATTATCCATTCCCAAACGCCTTAGATGTGCTAGGCGCTCTCTTTCTCTTCTCACAAAAGCTCCTCTTGTTACCCGATGAATGTTGTCTAGAGGCTCAACTAGATTGTTGTGTCCACTAGATCTCAAGTTCATACACCTAGAAACAAAGAGAAAACAAAGCAAGAGAGATTAGTAAGCAATAAGTGAAGTAGAAAACTTAGTCTCAAAAAGAAGTAAAATCCTAATGCTTAAACCATATATCCAAATGGCAACGGCGCCAAATTGATAAGCGGTTTCTTTGTGGTACTTAACAATTACTCAAACCCACTCATGTCATTGTAGGTACTTGAGGATCAATCCATATGGATATAGTTAAGACACTAGGAATTCATACAACTTCTTAATCTAAGCTAGAAATAAAGGTTTGAAGTTTAACTAACAACCTAAGTGATCAAATGAACCAAATCAAGCTAATTAACTACTAATCAAGATTATCAAAATACTAAAACGAATCCAAGGATGGGGTTATCAATCTAAGGTGTTCCAAGAATCAATCTTTGATGCCAAACAATCACAATATAAGCTAATCCCTAGGCTTAGAACTCAATAGCTAGACTAATCCACTTTCATGGCACTAATCCCTTCATTAATCATCCTAATCAAGAACTAACTTTCATTAGTGAAAAGGAAGCTAACAAGCATTATGAAACAGTTCTAAATTACCAATAAACACCCTAGACAATCACTTCCATGAGCTAGGAATGTAAATCCCTTGTTTAGTTGGTTGGGGAATTTCATCAAACACCTTGTGGGTGTGAAATTCCCTAAGGCCTAGTTTTAGCATGATCAAGGCTAAACTAGCATTTAGAACACTAAACAAGGAGGGAAATGAGGAGATCTAACCCTAGGCATCAAGATTAACCCTTAAAACACCCTAGATCTAACCCATCCTTAGATCCTAATGAAACTACTCACTAATCATGGTTAATCCCTTAAATCCTATGAAAGAGATAGAGATAAACATGATTAGAGAGATAGAAGATGAAAGATTAAAAGAGGTAAATACTAGATTTGCATAAACTTAAAGAAATGTCTTACAAAATCACTTAGAAACCAAAAGGGAAAGTTTTCTAAGCAAGAACAAGAGATTAAAAGATACTTAGGAAAAATTAGGTCTTTTCCTATTTATAGTGAACAGTGGACGACCCGGGTCAACCCGGAACAAACCGGGTATTGACCCGGTTTAGGTCTGAAAATCGGGCAGCGTATCGAGCTTGCTAGGTCGATACGCAGCTCGATACGCTGCTAAAAACTTTCTTCAAGGAGTGTGTCGAGCTTAGTAGCTCGACACAGATGCCCGATACGCCTTCTTCGAACTTCGGATGAGATGTGTGTCGACCTTAGCAGTCCGATACGAATGCCCGATACGCCATGTTCCAAAACTCCGGGTGGCCTGTGTATCGAGCTTAGTAGCTCGACACAATCGTCCGATACGCGCACTCCGTCTTCCCTGCCGAGCTATATCGACCTTGGTAGGTCGACACCAAGGTCGACACACTTCTAAAACTTGTCTGCTTCATGTTTGGCTCCCTTCTCTTCTTCCTCCTTGTCACCCAACTCTCCATAGAGGTCCTCCAAGCCTCCAAAGTACCTAATTAAGACTCAATATGCACAATATGCAACAACCTAAGCTAAAACTTGCTAAACTCTAATATGGATGCAATTTGGACTAAAAGTAACTAAATGAATGCATAAATGAATGCAAAGCTATCTAAAATGGATGCTAAAACATGCTAATTTATGAGTATATCAACTCCCCCAAACTTGCCTTTTGCTTGCCCTCAAGCAAACAAACATGACAAATCCAAGAGAGAGGTTTGAAGGTGGGAGCTCATCATCCAAAAATGCCAACAAATACAATCAACTCAATGTCCTAGTTCTTAATTCTAAGGTGCATTTGAATTCATCCTACTCCAAAAGAGTTAGCCATGCCCATCTCAACAATCAAATGCACTAAGATTTTGATCTAGATAAGCCTCCCTATCAAACCAACTCTTTAACATTCATTAAGTGCAAACCGTGGATCATGACAATGCAATGCAAGTGAATTCATTTGGCTAAGGGACTAGGCCTTGAGATAAAAATGATCTCAACTCATAAGGTTTCAAATTCGCATAAGGGTTTCTCTCTAAAAGGATTAAACTTTATGCATAATGCTAAAGGTAAAAGACAAGTGATGCATACAAGACTAGACTCTCATCTACCCAAAATGCTATCAAATGTCCTATACCCCTCTCATTCATCTTCTTTAAAGCTCACTCAACCCTCTAATACTACCCTTTTCCCAAGGCTTTTAGTGCCTTGCTAAACCCATGAATCTTATAAACCACTTCTTCTTCTTATAGTACTTAAGGGGAAACTTCTTCAAGTTTTAACTCATGGCGAATGGTGTGATCTTTTAATGATCTAGCTCTTCTTTTTACACTTAGGTAGCCCCTTTTCTCGTTGCCTTTCTCCGATATCCATCTTCATTGAATCCTCTTGCTGGATCTTCCCTCCGGGGTCCTTCTTTCGGGATCAAGTCGCTGCTACTTGTCGAGGTTCATCATGCGCTTGTCCATATCGACCAAAGGGTCGTGATCCATGCTCGATATCATCTGTTCATCCTCCTTTTGAGATCTCCCTTCTTGATTTCTTCTTCGGACCATCCTCATTCTCAAAGCACCTGAGAAAACACTCCAAAACATGCAAGAATATGCAAAGATCTATCCTAATGCATCTAGACCTAACATGAGTGAATATGTGATAAAAACTAAGATGAAAGTGCATGAATGGGGTCCTAACTAGCATGAAATGTCTGCTAGAAACATGCAATTTACAGAGATATCAACACCCCCAAACTTGCTTTTTTGCTTGTCCTCAAGCAAAAGCCAAAGGGAGGGGTGAGGTTTTAAAAGAAAAGATGTAAGTTTAAATCCAAAACGCCATTTAAAGGAAATCAACTCAATGTCTAAGTTCAGGTTTCTAGGACGCAGGTTGAATTCTACCTAACCAAAAAGCCTTAGCCACATTTATCTCAACATCAAGCAAAATCAATCTCAACTTAGATGCACATTCAAATTCCCAATTCCCTTCCACATTTATTAAGAAAATTTCAAAGCGTGGATCTCATTCATGTCTGTCAATTAGCTCACTTGGTTCAGGGTAAGGTCACGAGCTAAATATGAACTCGTAGTGCAAGCGGGTTAAGTGTTTAAGTGGGATCACTCATGAAAGGAACCTTCTTAATGCAAAATGTTAAGGGTAAAAACCAATGGATGCATACAAGGATAGACTTCCATCTACCCGAACACCTATTTCATTTTCTACCTTAGTCTAATTTATCCCTTCCTAAGCTACCCTTTGCTTTGGCGCTTCGCTTTATACCCGATATTACTCCTCGATATTACCCTTCCTGGTCATTTTCAGGGGACTTCTTCTTTGTTGGAGATCGGTTTCGGCTTTCTGGCTCCTTGTGTGCGTTCCTTGTGATTCACCTTTGGTGTTATTGGCCGGATTTGGACTTTGTTGTTTGGCCTTCTTTTGCTTCTTTTTGGAATCCTCTTTTTCTTCTTTTGGTTTCGAGCCTCATTTGTTGCCGCCATCTCCTTTATACGTGTCCCCGTCTGACTCAGTGGTTTCCTTCCTTTCCCTTTTATGTCAATATATCAGCAATCGGAACCCAACCCCTCTTCCTAGTCTAACCAGCAATATCTGCCTCAAATTTCGGTATCAAGTTGTTTCAGTATCTACACCACCTAACCTAGTGCTGACTCGAGTTGTGAGCCAACGTCTACATGAAAATCTAACCTTGTCGGCCTAAACCCAACACTTTTTTGCCTAAGAAGGTTCGAAATTGGTGCAAAGGCCTCACATGCTCTCACGAAAGTGTTTATGGTTTAAAACGAAGGTTTAGGGTTTGGGTGTGGTCTGGTACTTGGACTAGCTGAAGAGTGGTAAAAAGGGAAAGAGAGTCCAAGTGAAATCTATGAGTTAATCGACAGACAAGAA
Organism: Alliaria petiolata; assembly: GCA_020283515.1. Taxonomy (NCBI): domain Eukaryota; kingdom Viridiplantae; phylum Streptophyta; class Magnoliopsida; order Brassicales; family Brassicaceae; genus Alliaria; species Alliaria petiolata. The sequence goes on along the minus strand of JAHZTW010000004.1, from coordinate 62,817,631 downwards.
CAAGATAATTAAATTTTCATTTTAACGGTTCAGGTTCATTAGGGAATCGGTTCAAATCATAATGCATCGAGCTAAGACCGAAATTCACAAGACGAATTCCAAATGTGGTGCTGCCTTTAGCTCAGTCCAATTCAAAATGCATCAAACAAACAAAAACTAAGGTATTGAATTCATGACTTAAAAATGACTATTTACAAGGATTCATCATACTTAACACCTTATGCGAATGCTTATGAATCCTAAATGAATGCATCTAGACTCAATCCTAGTATGAAAATGCAACTACATGAATCTTTTTGTGGGATAAATTTTCTAAAATTTTCAATTTTTTGTGTTTTTCTATGCAGATATGATGAATGCATGATGTCTAATCTATGTGAATGTATGTACTACGTACTCCCCCAAACTTAATCACACAGTCCCTGTGATAGAAGAGAGAAAGAATACGGTCCTAGGAGAATGCAAAAATTCAACCAAAAGGCAAAAAGAAAAAGAAAATGCTTATGTACAATGGTTCTGGAGTGGTACCTCATTGTTTGGTGTGATGTGAGGACGTGGTGTCCTCACTGGTCGAGAAGGAAGGGTTGTCCGATTCCGGTATCGGGGACTGGCTTGCACGCCTCTTCCTCGATATGCTTCCTTCTTGGCAGGAATGCCTTCCTGGATCACTTAGCTCGTGCTCCCTTGGCAAGAACGAGAAGGAATGCCTCTCTTGAGGCATTTGGCTGTCTGCTTCGTCAGACTCTTCTTCTCCTTCTCCTCCTGGTTCTCCGGATGATATATCGGCTTCCTGCCGTGGTGATGGTGTGGACCCCTTCAGCTTCGAGGTGAGCGACTTGATTTGGCCTTTCAGGCCCTTCACGTGTCCTTTAATCCCCTTTACCGTGGAGACTAGCTTCTTAATTGAGTGATCCTGCCATTTGCAGTAACGTTGGAGTACGTTGATCCGATCGTGAGCCGTCTTGAGGGTTCAATGCGTCACACTTATGATCGGGTCGAAATGGTAACAATCCGCTCCATAGAGAGGGAAACCATACTAGTCCGTAGGGTCCTCGTAGTCGTCTTCATTCTCTTGTTCCTCTTCACCGACTATATCGGTCTCCTCCCGATATTCTTCCTCGTAGTCCCCATAGAAGTCAGCTCCATAGGGGAAAAGGTGCCCGTCCTGTGGCTCGAAATCCAGGTGCAGAGGTTCCCTTCTCGTGGTCAGGTACGGGTTGGGAAGGAACATCACGACTGCTCTCTCGGATGGAAGCGTGAACTGATATCGGTGTCCATACCGATATGGCTTCCCGAGAAACTGGCACTTCTTCAAGTACCCGATGTCTATCCAGCGAATCCCGTGTGTTGGCTCCTCGAGGTCAACACCAGCTCCCCTAAGGATGGCAGACACGACTCCTCCACAGCCTACTTGAGGCCTTTCGCTTGGTGTGGAGATCATCCACGACTTGTAGTGGAGGAGCTCCTTGAGCAGAATCGTGATTAGCCCGGTGCTCCGTCTGTTTCCCTTCAGCTCAGTTCCATTTCGGGTCTCTTGGATGATTTCTACCAGACCGTTATCCATTATCTCCAGCTCCTTGGTCAGGACGGCTCCACACTCCTTCCTTGCAAAGAAGGTATGAGCAATAACCCTCTGCACATATCTAAAGGCTGGATGCCTTATCATGGTGCTCTTGTTCACTCCGGGCTTGTAAGTGCCCACTCCAATGTGCCCCCAGAGTGCCTCCAGCTCCTCCCTCTCTATATTGAGGGTCATCTCGCGCATATCGCCTTGGCTGAATCCGAATATCGACTCGAGATCCCAAAATGACATTCGGTGAGTCTCGCTTCCATACTTAAAGCGGATGTAGCCGTCTCCATCTTCCTATGGAGTCTCCTCTCCAAAGGCATAGAAGGTCACTTCCAGTGTTGCCAGGAACTGGAAGGTTGCCTCGTCGTGAGACGCATAGGCGTTCTCCATGAATCTCTTCAGACCCATCGCATTGAAGAGGATCTGGCAGTCTTCGTAGATGCCCATCTCGACCATTGTTTTCTCATGGGGGTAGCGTGTGGCTTTGAACTCCACTCGCCTGAATGCTGCACGCATATCGGCCAGTGTGGGTCGGGAATTTGCACTTCTTCTTCCCGATGCACGGTTGGGTGAGCGAACTGTAACAGCTCGGTTTGAACTTCCCACTTGTCTCTTTCCTTCTCTCTTCTCCGTTTGGTAATCCCTTGATTTTCCAAGAACATCTCCGCTTCTTGTTGCTCCTACCATTGTACCTATCAAACAAAAACACTCGCAAGTGTGTAAGTACGAGGAAAACATCAATAGCAAAAGTTATCTTGCATGCATGTTTAAACTTTAAGGCTACTCTATTCATGACTAGAGAGACTTAAGCAAACATGTTCGATTTTTATACTAAATCGGGATAAATCCTAAATCGTGAAAGGCAAAGAAATTTTTTTTTTTATAAGTTGTTTTTCACGGATTCAGATTCCTAGACAATCATGCATCTATCTAGGGTGAGAAAGGAGATTTCTAAAAATTCGACACTTCAAAAGAGTTTAGCCGTGAAGCTATNAGTTGTTTTTCACGGATTCAGGTTCCTAGACAATCATGCATCTATCTAGGGTGAGAAAGGAGATTTCTAAAAATTCGACACTTCAAAAGAGTTTAGCCGTGAAGCTATCCTCACAAATAGAAATGCTAGAGATTTAGAAAATCCTACAAAAAACCCTAAGTGATTATGCAAACAGTCTACCAAATGTTCCTCCATCAACTCTCAAATCTAAATGCAACACATCTCAACAATCCTAAATCATATCGTGCACGAGTAAATAATTACCTAGAACGATTTTTGCAGATTTTCCTTGGAAGAGAAAAAAATTGCAGAGGACTGAGTTGCGAATTTAAAAGTTAAAAATAATTTTCTGGATTTGAGAGTGATGGGGAATAAGAACGAGAGAGGCGATAGTGATAGCTCTTATAAAGAGGGGACAAGGAGAGAAAAGGGTTTGACTAGGGTTTCTCAGTTTGGGGAATAGCTGTCGGCTAACCCCAACCAAGTATTCTTGTATTATCCGGAAAAGTGGGCCATGAATTTGAGCGCTTTTCACGGATTGGCCAATTCTAAAAACCCCATTACCTGGACGGCCATATCGGGTTAAGTCCGATATGGTAGGATTGTCAATCTGGATATCGTCTTGTTCCCGATATTCAACCCTGGTAAAGATTGTCTGGCTTGGGCTTCGTTCCATATCGGCTACACACCGTTGTGCCTGCTCGACATGGAATGCCCAAGGATAATATCGCAGAGTTAACCCGATATTGCATCCCGTTGTTGTGCTAGACAATCCTCACATTGGTTTTTGTTCCTCTTTGTGTACAAGCGACCCCTCCTTATCTCTCATGGAATCCTGAAAACATTAAAATAGACTAGAAAAAGCATTAATATATACATGGATAAGCTTGGGGTGCCTCCCAAGAGCGCTTTTTTTTAGTCACTTAGCTTGACTTTTCTTGATTATTTTTCAGTGTGAAGAGGGAAAATGAGCACCCCTCGATCCTGTAGGAGGATCCTTACTTTCCTTGATCATAGAGATGAAATCATCCAGAGATACATTGGAGGTTCCCTCTTTGTTTGCCTTAGAACACTCTTGAATGGTCAAATAGGTGTCTTTTATCACCTTAAGGTAAGCAAAGGGTCTAACCTTTCCCTTGTATTTCAGCTTGTATCTCACCTCACCATCAGCGTAGAGAACAGGTTTGAGAGTCATACCTTCCAGAAGATCACCGAGGGTTGGTCTTTTCTCATAGGATTTCTTGCAAGTTATCACCTCTTTTGGTTCTTCTTGAACTTCTTCTGGTTGCCCCTCGAATATTGCATTGAGACAGACCCCATCAAAGCTAGCTCCATCATAGCATATTTCCAAGGATGGATCTTTGGTTTTCTCAATCGTCTTCTTGAGCACAAGGGAGTATGCGTGTTCTTTCTCATTGACCCTTTTTCCTTTGGTATCAAAATGCATTACCAAGCTTCCGGTTAGTCTTAGCTCTACTTTGCCGCTTTTGCAGTCAAACATGCAACCGGCGGAAGCTAGGAATGGTCTTCCCAATAGGAGGGGCTCTTTGACATCTTGATCCATTTCTATCACCAGGAAGTCGCTTGGCAGTAGCACGTTCCCAATCATGAGAGGTAAGTCCAGCAGCTTCCCAACAGTTTTTCTTTCACTCCCATCGGCCAGTGATAACGGCTTCTTGCAGTCGGTATAAGTGTCGTAGCCGAGGCGCTTAGCCGTGGCTAAACTCATCACATTGATGCTTGCCCCGAGATCACACAGACAGTTATCAAAGGTGATTCCTCCGACTGTGCATGGCAGAGTGAACGACCCTGGATCTTCGTTTCATCTTGCTTTACATTAGTCCACTGTTCTTTAGATTAAATATTGCATTTTAGATTTAAAGTTTTGGTCTTTATCAACTTTTGGGTTCAAGATTGCATCTTTATGCTTTCTTGGGCTTAAAGGTTCATCCTTTACAAACAATTGATTCCACCTAGCTTAACACAAGACAACTGTACTCTTATTACATCTAAACATCCCAAATTGGATTGATCCTTAAGTATTGCAATAACATGAGCAAGCTTGAATAATTGTTCACACACAAAAGCCATGAAAAAGGCGTGTATCATGCACCTATTCCATCTTGCTAGAGTATAAAAGAGGAGTTAAGTTCGATGTACCTCAAGCCTCCTGACGAGAAGTTTTGAATCATTAGGTGCGGATTCAACGCAAGATCCTTCGAGTACACTAGGAGATTATAACTTTTTCCGTTGGAACGATCCACTCATAGTGTTCAACTTATTAAGCTTCGCTTCTAATCCCCGCGAGAATGATCATTAGGCTTCATGTTTTGAGTGATTTGTACCTAGCAAAGTTCATAATTTCCGACTAAAAGAAAAAACGTTTTCACTCGAAAAAACGACTCAATAAATGGATGAATGCATGCAAAGACTCATGAAATAAATAGTATTAGTAATATAAAAAACTCGAGACTTAAATCCAACTGTTTCCTGTTTGAAAAAGTCCAGCAGAGGTGAAAAAGATAGCTAATTTCGAGTACAAGCTTATGAAGACTTACTTGAAAGTGGCATGTTGGTTGGGTGGGTGGGTGTTCATGTGATGTTGTGTTTGGTGTAGGACTTCATTTTTATCTTTATATCCTCGTGAACTTCCTGGGATTCGGTTCGGGAAAAAAACTGTCTTGAAATTTGCTCGGGGAATCAGGGCTATTATTGGCCTCGCGACAAGGGGTCGTGGTCGCGGCCAACCTTCTCCGGGCCGTGCCATGGAAGCTGGTGGCCCGGCCAAGTGGCTCCTGGCCGGGCCATGGCTGGTTGAAGTCGCAGCCGAGCTTCCTTGCTCTGGATGGTGGTGAATGATGCTGGGTGAAGATGGATGGTGATGTTGTGGCGTTTGGTGGTGATTGACTTGTCCTTATCGTACTTTGTCAAGTACTTTCGTTGTGCTATACTCGCCTTTGTGTTCTTGACCTCTAGAAGCACCTTGAATGAAAGATGGAAAATCTTCTAGACTTGTTGTTTTGAAGATTGCATCACCTTAGAAACGCGAAGTTTGGGTCGATGTTGCCCTATCCGATGACGTGTTCGGGATCCCGGAAGACAGGTGTTGCTAGCTTTAGACTTTGTTGCCATAAGAAATCCTTGCTTGTTTCGGTAAAAGTCTTGGTCGTGATGAGAAAAACTAGTCTTCAGAAGTTGCATCTTTTTCCTTCTTGGAGCTTGTGCAACGTTCTTAAAGAGTTTAAACGTTGTATCCTTCTTTTTTCTTGCGCATACAAGTGAGGTGAAACTCGTTAAAGAAGTCGAATGAGAGAGGTGGGTCTTTGACTTAGACTTGACTTGGATGAGATCTTGTCTAATCTCACCATCTTTGATGCAATAATAACGTACCGAAGTTATGGAGGTTGAATATGCGGTCTTTGGTACATGTACAAGTCCTTAAAGAGGTTGGGAACACTCAAGACTTGACGGGGTTGAAGGAGGTTCAGTCTAGATGCGGTTTGAAGTGGATGCGTGGAGGAAGTGCAGTGGCCACGGGACGGGGGAGCGTCGTTGCGGCCGCCCGGCCTTGTGCTTGTTGTGGCCGTGCCATGAAGGCTCGTGGTTGCGGACAAGTGTAGTGTCTCCGCACCATCGTGGTCCATGGCGCAGCTAGGCTCCTTCTTCATCTTTTTGGTATTTTCTGAGTTTTTCTGATTTTTTGTGTTTTTGAGATTTTATGAAAGCTGAAAACTTAAGAGAAAACTAAAACTAAAGATTAATAAGTTAGAAAGTAAAAGAAAAAAAAGTACCTAAATGGGTTGCCTCCCATTGAGCGCTTTTGTTTAAAGTAACTTAGCTTGAATTGAGCGGTTTGAGAATTTAGTTGTAGGGTGAATCTGTATTTTAGCTAGACTTTGGCAGTTTGAGAATTTAGTTGTGGGGTGAATCCGACCTTATGCAAGGTCTTTTCGCCTTTGTTGTATCCTCTCTAAAAGAGATGCTGATGCTTTTTGATGCTGTATGGAACCACGAGATAGAACTTTTTCCGTCAATGTTGGCGAAGGAGACACGCCTATTGGGCTAATCCATGATTGCGCCTACTGTTTCTAGAAAGGATCATTCCAAGATGAGTGATGCAGTTTCGTCTTGAGAGATTTTGATAATGTAGAAGTCCACTGGAACTCTACAATCGCTTATTTATGGTGACGTGAACGTCATAGATGACTCCTTTCGCGGTCGTGGTTGATTGGTCCGCCAAATCAATCTTGATTTCAGTAGGATGAGGTTGTTTGATGCCAAGTTTATGTGCTCTCTTCTCAGTGTTGATGTTGACACACGAACCGGAATCGCCCAAAGCCTTGTTGAAGTCGATTCCTTTAATGTTGCAAGAGATGAGGAATTGCCCATGGTCTTGTATATTATGAAGGTCTCGAATTGGTCTCTCTTTTCTTGCTTGATTGAAATGATATTTGATCCATCCTATAAACTCTTTACTCTCAGTAAATTAATGGCCAATCAAGTGCTCCGTATAGGCTTGGTCGAAGATGACTTCGTGAGGGAGGGTTCGGACAAGAGCATTGTGGTTACCAATCAAACACTCTTGCATGTGGCATCTCCAGTAGCTCCTTGATGTTTGAGCATCTAGCCTTATCAAAATAGATACTGGCATTCTCCTTGTTCTCGAAACTATCTCCGAAGAAATCCATCAAATCATATTTCTTCCAAGCTTCATCAAATGTTACATTCTTTGGGATTGATTTTACTTTTTTGTGAAACTCTATCAATCTTTCCCTTATAACGTGTGTAGTAAGAAGTCTTACTAGTTTTGTCAGATTTCCTTTCATGGTAAAAGGTATTCTGATGAGTTCCGGTGATAATTCTCGAGATGTCTCCAGAAAAGGCGTTGCCTCGAACGCAGAATGCGGTTGGATGACGTAGCATGGCGCTTTCTTCACTTCGGTGATTGGAGCTTGCTTCTCCTTGTCGCCTATAAGGGTGCTAACTAGAGAATCGAGTCGTTTTTGCTCTTTGGATAGCTTCCCTAAGGTGGCTTCGTTCTTCTTTTGCATTTTCGTCATGCCTAGAACTTCGTTGTTGATGTTGTTAGCTTGTGATTCAACCTTTCGTTGAGCTTCCTCTAGGTTTTGTATGTTTCTCTCCATACAGTTTGTAATGTCGTAGATAGCTCCGTTGTTTTCTCTTAATTCATACTTCAAGGCACGGATATTGCACAAGCCGCGGGTAAGAGCACACTTGTGATCCGTTAAGTCTTCGGAGGTTCTTGATAACTTGTTGACGTTACCAATGGTGCGATTTTCTAACATCTTCACGCCATTGGAAACTTCTTGAAGTTTGTGAAAAAATTTGCCTTGTATGGAGTCCATGCAACATTGCAAGGATTTCTCGGACTTTGATTGGTAGTCCGTCATAACCGTTATCATCTGAATGAGATTCTCCACTTATTGGTATAAGGGAGGGAACGTGATTTGGGGATCACACTGGATAGGAAAAGGTGTTTGATGAAGACTTATGTCTGTATGTAGCGTTGGTGGCGCAAATACTTCTCCATGTCGAGGCATGAGGCGCTCATTTGGTACCATCATCGGAGGTGGTTTACGGAAGAAGTGCGGTGGGCGAGCATCGCCAAGTGGGCGTGAGTTTGGATGCATGTAAGGGTCGATCCTTGCGTTTTTAATATCATGCGGGTTCCTAACACTCATAGAATGAGAGTTAGAGAAAAAAGTATGTCTTTGAGTTGTAATTCTAACCTTTTTGTTTTAGACCGCGGAATCAAATCCACAGTTGCAACGACGCCAAAAACATGATGGGGTCGAAAGTTGCTATCCCATCTGGACGCTATTTAGGGACTTGTTTGAGTTTCAAATTTATAAGACCCTAAGTTGCAAGTGCACAGTGTGCGTTGAGTACTTAGGGATCGATCCATAGAGAAGACCTACTGCAAAACAAAATGCGTTAGAGCAACTAAAGACGCAAAGAAAAAGGGGTTTGTTTGTGTGTCACGGTTGGGGGCTTGCAAGCATTGAAAATATTGAAAGCGGATTCACGTTTATATAGAGCTTGACTCTCGCTTAAGCCTATAACAAACGGGAAAAAGGAAAATTCGATTTTAGCATAATAGAAAATCAACTTAAACGAAAAATAACGACGAAAAGGAAATCAACTGAAAGTGTGTAATTGAAATTGCGATATTGAAAGTGCGTAATTGAAAAGCGATATTGAAGTTCTTAAATCCGGTAAATCGATGGGAGAAAAACGTTGGGATCTTCTGGGTTTTTACGTGGTTCTAACTAGAAATCAAACAAATTATGGAAAGCAAACTAGACTAGGTGGATTTCTTTAAACTTGAATCACAGTTTTTTTATCTAAATATTTTCGTAAGAAGATCGAATATGTTTTGATTACTCCTTAGGTATGCAGTCGCATCCCACGCCGCAATCAAGCATGCATTAAAAGTTTGTTCTAACATTCACGAATGCTTCGTAGGTGAGCAATTCGCACCCTACGACGTGACGCTCGGTAACCGACTTGGTTTGGTCGAGCGGGCAAGGGCTCATGGCATGCTCAAGAGGTGTTTGGCCATGGTGTGGTGGAGAGAGCCTTGGCCGCGTGGCTAAGGCCTAGTGGCGCGGCGAGATGACTTGGTGATTACTCTTCATTTCTTCTCTTGGCATCTCACTCGATTTTCCATGCTGATCTCAGATTTGACGTCTGTTTGAGCATCCGGAATTCAGATCTGCATTTATCTGCATTTTGCTAAGGTGAGGGTGGTTCCGATCAATTCTTCTTACACTGTATATCATGATAGAAGTGTCTAGGGAGTTCATTCATACCTATGTGTATCTATAAGCATACATGTAGTTGTCGTGATCTATATACATATGTAAAACTATATCTATANTCTTTAAACTTGAATCACAGTTTTTTTATCTAAATATTTTCGTAAGAAGATCGAATATGTTTTGATTACTCCTTAGGTATGCAGTCGCATCCCACGCCGCAATCAAGCATGCATTAAGAGTTTGTTCTAACATTCACGAATGCTCTGTAGGTGTGCAATTCGCACCCTAAGACGTGACGCTCGGTAAGCCGACTTGGTTTGGTCGCGCGGGAAGGGCTCATGGCGTGCTCAAGAGGTGTTTGGCCATGGTGTGGTGGAGAGAGCCTTGACCGCGTGGCCAAGGCCTAGTGGCGCGGCGAGATCACTTGGTGATTACTCTTCATTTCTTCTCTTGCTTCTCCCACGAGACTGCATGGCATGTCCTCAGTAAAAACTTCATAACTTCAGATCTAACCGTTAATTTGCTTTTAATCCACTTGTGTATGAAAGCTAACATTCTCCTCTATTTGGTGCCACACCTCGTGAAAGATCTCGTGGTGGGAAGGTCTTGATATGAAGTTAGACTTCTGGCAGTCAGAATTTGTTCAAAATGTCATATTGCTCCATTTTGCTTTGTTTTGCATCCCTTTTGCTAAGTTTACCTGAAAATAGTCTTGGACATACAAATACTCTTAGTGTTTAGGCATTAAAACCTTATTGAAGTCCTTATTAAAGCATTCACTTATGATAGTAAAAATGTGTCAAAAATGAGTGTTATCATGTACTAAAGCTCATAACTATTTAGCTCTGTCGAGGTTAAGCCAGACACATCCTTACATGTATTGTGCACTAAGTTTCCTACAAAAGGCACCAGTTGATGCTCGTTCGACCCACAAACCGATTCCTTCCTAGGCTTGTTAAAAACCATTCAGAAATTTTTGTCATAATGACATCAATCAAGTGTAATAAGGAGTATTTTCTTTCCTCTTTAAAAATGTTGTTCAAAGATTCCGCACAGGCTGTTTGTGTATATATTGTACCTTTCTCTTGAAAAATAACACTTTGCCCATTTTGTCACATCAGTTGTTTCATCCAGATACTTGGCCGCAGAAGGAGACATTCTCCTAAAATCACTATAAACCCGCAAGAACTCAGCCTTCGTATAAATCTGACTACACTCACTAAATTGTTTTGCAACTACGTCTTTGTTGATGTAATAAACCTGACCTCTCATATTTTGGGACAAATGCTATATACAATACCCATGATGTGCGCTCGGATACAGCTGACCTATTGGCTTGATGAGGCTTGAATTTATGTCACTAATAAATACCAATTCAGAAGAGTTTAGTACAACGGTTTTCAGCATCTCGAAAAACAAGGTGCAACTTGCATCATTCTCACCATCGAGTACACTAAACGCTATGGGATAATGGTGACAATTAGGATCCTGAGCAGTGGCAAAAATTAGGACACCCCCATACCTATTCTTCAGAAAAGTTGCATCCAAAATTATCACTTTCCTCATCACTTGAAACCCTTCGATGCTAGCTCCCTAAGCGATGAATAACTACTTGAATTTCTTTCCTTCATCCAATTTCACTCTAGTTATTGTACCATGATTGACCTTCTCTAACATGTACAAATAACAATACAACATCTTATAAATTTCTTCTGGACTACCACGCACATCATTAACAGCTTGTTTTTTCCCTCTCAACGCGGTGGAATATGAGACTTTCACAGCAAATTTACCCTCAACAAGAGAGATGAGACTTTTAGGAGTTGGGGTGACCATTTGTCATGATCATGCAAAACAGATGCAACTATCATGGTGTGCCTTTTCTTTTACAGTTGCTTGTACTCGCATTAGCCCGAGAGCATGAATGCATCTTTGTGAACACTTTAACCGAAAAACATTCTGATTTTGCAACCTTTACAACTCGTAAATGCCATTTACAACTTCTTTGTTGACATTTTAGCACTAACCTCTTCTGATCCGACTTGATTGCAGTAAAACAAAAACAATTCTGAAATGCAACTCTATCCACCAAATCTTGAAGTGCCTTCTTGTTTTGAAATTTCTGACCAATTTCCATACCCATACCGTTTTCCCATGCCTCAAACTGACTATTTTGTACATCATGTGGAAGCTCAACATATTCATCATGCATAGCGGAGCTATCCTCTCTACTAACATCATCCTCTCTAGTAACATCATCCTCAGTTCCCTCCATTCCCCCATGATGTTGTTCATTGCCTAGGTAGAGAGTCATGTGATATACTCATATATTTCGTACATTCAGCATACATTTAGGATAGACTTTCATTCATATTGCATTCATAATAGGTTAGTTTGTATACTTTATCTCATTTTAGGTCCTAGAACACTTTACATTAGCATTTGCATGGTTGTTTGCATATTTGCATCATTATCAGGTTGTTTTGGGTGCTTGGAGCTGTGGTGAGTGCTGGAGCATGATGAGGTTCAAGGGGAAGCTTAGGAGCTGATGGAAACACTTAGAAGAACTCGGACAAGCAAAGAAGCCACTGAGATCGAGGTGGAGTTCAGACCAAATGACCAGACAATCGAGGAGTCTAGACCGTTTCAACATCCAAATCGAGTTCAAGATCGACCAAGCCTGGTCGTGCGAGTGTACGGACGTGGAGACGCATGCAGAGAAGATCAACCAAGGGATCAGAGTCATCGGTCGATCTGAAGAAGAACGACCACAAGATCGAAGAAGGGAGTCGATTGAAGATTTGGATCGACCAGAAGATCGAGTGAAGCAAGCCGTTCCCAGCTGAAGATCTGACGCAAGATCGACGCCTTAGCTCGATCTCGAGCCTTATCCGGACAGCTCACGATTTACCTTTTGTGAGGGGACCATTTCTCTTTTTAGTATAAAATGTTTTTAGCCCTACTTTGGGGGACCATCTTATCTTTTATTCTGATTGTCTTTCTTCTTTGAGCCTTAGCCACCATTGTTAAAGTTTCTTTAAGCTTTTCTTAGTTTGTAAAACCTTGATCTTTATCTTAATCACAAGTACTTATCTTTTAATCTCTTTCCTAATCACTTAAATATGTTTAGCGCTTCTTCCTTTATGTTTTTGAGGTGTTTAAACATGGTTAGCGAGTAGATCTCTTAGGGTTTTAGGTTGGGGCGATTAGAGAGGTTTAAAAGGTTCAATCTTGGGTTTTTCTTGTTCTTAATCTTAATCTCTTCTTAGATTTGGGAGTTTTAAGGCCTAGAGATGCTCGATGGAGATCTCTTTGATTCTAGGGATTTTCTTATCTCATGAGGACTTAGGGAATCCCTTAAACCCAAATCCAAGAGGCTAGCTCATCCTAACCCACGATGGTGGTAGATTAGGGAGCTAGTTAAGTTATGTTAAGATCTTTGATTCATGCTCATCAATCATCCATTCCACTATACACCATGGGTTAGGAGGGAAGGTTGATGAAAATATTTTTATCATACACCATGGATTAATCTAGCTTTGCTTCTTAGACTTAGAGATTGTTCATTAGAATGTGTAGATTTATATTTTAAAACACCAAGATCAAACCTTGAACCTCCCTAGACATGACTCTCAACCTTGAATCTGTTTTTAGTCTTTTATAAACTTGAAATAATCTCTTAGTTCTTAATGTTTATTGCTTAAGTTGCTAGAAATCACCTAGTTCAATTAATTGTTGCATTTAGAGTTTTAAATTCACAAAGTTTGGTTCTTGATAGTTTTATAATTTTAGAAATTGCCTAGAGTATTGTCTTATAGCCTAGTAATCATTTAGAAGTCATTTAGTTTTCATAAGTAGTTTTTAAAATTTTTTTTCACCTATTTAAATCCGAATATTGCTTATCTTTGTTATGTTCTTGCATTTTTAGTGTCTCTTCCTCCCATTTGGATTGATAACCTCAAGTTTTACAATGATGAATGATGCTTAAGGCATTGAAAAGCTAGGCATAAAAATCTACTTATCATAATGGCACCAGCATTAGCAATAATTTCATAATCCCTTGGATGTAACTCGTCATAGTTCACACCATAAGAACTTCTTCGGACCACTCTTGGAAGTTGCTCGCAACACGGATCTATTCTCGAGACTTTGATCACCTCCACATGCAAAATACATTCAAAAAACATCTACATTGCTCTTTATCCATGGTGGTTATAAAAACATAAACATCATCATCATCCACAATATTTGTAAGTATCTGAGGTCCAATTAACAGTGGAATGAAACTCAATTTCAATTTCACCGCATTTTCATCTATATCAACCTTCTTGCATATTTTAGCTTCTAACATTGACAAAGTTATCTCCAACATAGATGTCTTAAACGATAAATAGTAGATACGACCTTCGTAATTAAAATATATATTTACGTTTTTTGTCATTGTCTCCAGTAAAATAAATATAAAAACTCAATTAACAAAATTTGATTAAATAGAATAATTTTAGTAATACAAGTTCTACTAATTATAATGTTCGTCCTCAGTATAACCAGTTGAACCCAGTTATCATATCCCTGTAAAACAAACTGAATGTCACCTGGATTCTTTCTATTTTACTTACGATTCACTACGATTCAACCATAACAATATATTCATTACCAATCTAGAGTCCTAATCAGCGCATAAAGCATGTTTAAAAACTGAATGTGCACCCAAAATCGAATTCAATAAAATTGCAAATGCAAAACTCTAAATGATTTGAATCACTCAAATGATTTCTACTAACATATTTGTTAGTTTAAGATGAAATGCAAACAGACCTCGATTTGAAAGTTGCAGCTTCAATGGAAACTTTTGATCGGATTGCGACGGCGGCGGAGTAGAATGTAGCGCTCTGATTCGCGCATTCGAGAGAAGCTAGCTTTTTTTAATTTATTGTTTTTGTTTGTTAAATTGATTTGATTTTTATAAATCTATTAATTTAAAATTTTAGAACACAAAACTATTTTCGAAATTCTTTATTTTATTAATAAAAATAGAATCCATAAAATACATGTAAATCAAATAAGAATAAAATAAATTTCTTTCAAATAATTAAGAATTTTCCAGCCCTCTGCTCTGATTTCTCTCTGTGTTTCAATTGCTTTGTGTCTTGTTTCGATTTCATCATCATTTTGATTTTAATTTGCGTTGTCCCCTCTGCGAAGACGTGGCATCTATTTTTTTATGTGTTAATTTTTATTTATGTGTTAATTTTTATTGTTTGGGGTAAACAAAATTAAATGGTGAATATGGAATGCCCACTTGTCCAGTGACATGTACTAGCAAGTCTACAAGCGTGCTCTAATCAGAATTGACATTCAACTACTAGTCATTAAATCATGAATTACGATACCTTTAATCTGAACACTTAGACTAAGCAGACTAGCAAAATATCATTAAACAAAAAGGGGTGGATTATTTTTCAACTGCTTTACTTAGGTTGGTAGTTGAAACTTTTGTTTACAATATTTTTAAAGTTCGATCGTGGTGGAGTGCAAAAATAAAACTACAAAGCAAATGTTATCCAGTAAACATTTGTTAAAAGTAGAATAAGTCGGAAATAATACAGGAAACGTTGAAAGAAGAAACTGTACAAACACATTTTATAAAAATATTACTTTTGAAAATAGCAGTACTTTAAAAAAATGGTATCATAAAAATGGTATTTAAAAAAAATTGCATATATTAACAATGATCATATGTTATTATGTTTTGGTTAATATATGTTACTTTATTATAACATGGAAAAAATCATTTTGCTTAACAATGCAAAATAATATAGTATTCTTTCTGATATTAGGTAAAGATATTTTAGTAATTTTTTGTTTTATTTTAACAACTTTTTTGATGAGTCTAAGAACTGAGTCTTCAAGAATTCACACGAAAGAAGAAAAAGGGGCGGCTGCTTCTTTCTCAGAAGTAAAACAAAAAAACTCTTGTTTTATTTCATCAAAACATAGGGTTACAAGCAGAGAAGGGACATTATATATAGTCCAGCAGTTGGGGACCTTCTAGGGTCGAAAATACATTTAAAAGAAAGGACTTATCTTGTAAAAATAACAGATTCGATAAGAATATAAAAATAAAAGACTCAAATAACTCTAACGGTCTTATTTATGCAAAACAAGGAAAGAAACTCGTTAATTATTCAAATAAATTCAAATGCATACCTTAAGCCATTGAAATGGTGAACAAAGCGGTTTTCTTAAGCCCTTGAAGAATCGACGTTAGCAAAGTTGTAGTCTTTAGTTGCTCTTGAGCGTCTTCTTGTATTTCTTTGGTAAGATTGGCTTCTTAAAGTTCTCCTTCCTCTATGATCATCATGAGAGTCTCCACGGACTTGTTGAACATCTCGCTAAGGTTTCTCGTACATGATCTTGTTCTTGTAGTTTGTCTCATATTGGGTATAGTGATGGTCTCCTCCTCAGTTTCTAGTAAGCTGGTATCGATGTCCTCATCATCTCCACTCTCTTAAAAAGGTTCTGACCTCAGAACAGGTACATCTGCATGGAAAGGAGAAAGATCAGTAATATTAAAAGTAGGAGATAAAGTTGACTCACCTAGCAGTTCAAGCTTGTAGGCATTGTTGTTAATCTTTTCTCGAGGAAAGCTTGGACTTTCGCTGGTTCGGGAATCATTCATGATTCATGTGCAACTAGACTCAATCTCCAGGCTCAAATGAGATGTATTTGCAGTCTTTATCTGCATTCCGCTTGTACTGCTTGGTTTTCTTTTCTAGGTTTTCCTTGACCTTCTGATGAATCTTCTTCACAATATCTGCTCTGGTTTCTCTTTCACTAGACATGACATTTTGAGGCAAAGGCAACAGATCCAATGGAGTAGTAGGAGTAAATCCATAAACCACTTCAAAAGGAGAGAGTTTAGTAGTTGAATGCTTAGCATGATTATAGGAAAATTCAATGTAAGGTAAGCAAGACGACCAGTTCTTTAAATTCTTACCGACTGTGGCTCTCAACAAGGTTGAAAGAGTGTGGTTTACTACCTCTGTTTGTACGTCGGTCTGGGGTGGCAAGTGGTTGAGAAGAGCAGCTTAGTTCCCAACTTTCTCCATAAGGTTTTCCATAATTGGCTTAAGAACTTTGTATCACGATTTGAGACTATGGTTCTTGGTACTCCATGTAAACGCACTACTTCTTTGAAAAAGAGATCAGCGGTTTGAGTAGTATCGTTAGTCTTGTTACATGGTATGAAATGAGCCATCTTGGAGAACCTGTCTGCCACTACAAAGATAAAATCCTTGTGGTTGATCTTTGGCAGAGCTAGAACAAAATCCATAGAGTTGTCTACCCGTGGTAAGTTAGGAATAGGCAAAGGTATGTATAAACCATAAGGACGTGACCTGGATTTTGCTTTCAAATAAGTGATGCACTTAGCACAAAACCTCTCGACATCTCTATTTAGATGCGTCCAATATAAATGTTCCATAAGCACACTCAAGGTCTTATCTCGGCCAAAATGTCCCATGAGCTTCTCTGATCAGTAGTTCTCTCATTGATCGCTGAGGAATACAAAGCCGTTTTTCTTTGAACAAGAATCCATTATGTTGATAAAACATACCATATGCAGCTTTGTTGGTCTCCTTGAAAACTTCTTTAAAGTCTGGATCAGCCTCATACAACGTCTTGATGTATTCAAATCCCATAAATTTAGCATCCATTGGGCTGATGAGAGCTTATCTCCTTGATAAAGCATCGGCCACAATTTTCTCTTTACCTTTTTTGTATTTGATCACATACGGAAAAGTCTCTACAAACTCAAGACACTTCGCATGCCTTTTCTTAAGCTTAGTTTGTCCCCTCAGGTACTTGAGCGTCTCATGATCTGTATGAATAACAAATTCTTTGGACAATAGATAATGTTACCAAGTTTCAAGAGATCTTACCAAAGCATAGAGCTCTTTATCGTATGTGGGTTGGTTAAGTGAACCTCCACTGAGTTTTTCACTGAAGTATGCCACGGGTTCTCCTCCTTGCATTAGGACAGCTCCTATACATGTTCCAGAAGCATCACATTCGATTTCAAAAGTTTTATCAAAGTTAGGAAGTACCCTAAAAACTGCATGGGTGAGGTGGTCCTTCAGCTCGTTGAGTGCCTTCTCTTGAGCTAGTCCCCATTTGAATTCCACATTCTTTTTTATTACTGAAGTGAGGGGTGTAGCAACTTTACTAAAGTTCTTCACAAATCTCCTATAAAAACTAGCCAAGCCATGGAAACTCCTCACATGTCCAAGGGTTGTTGGGGTCGGCCAGTCTTGTATAGCTTTGATCTTCTCCTCATTGGATTTTAATCCCTGAGAACTAACAACAAATCATAATAACACAACTTGATCAGTTCAGAACGTGCATTTCTTAAGGTTAGCATAAAGGTTTTTAGCCTTAAGCGTCTCAAGTTCCTGTTCAAGATGATGTAAGTGATCCTCAAGATTAGAGCTATAGATCAGAATATCATCGAAATAAACAACTTACAGATAAAAGCTCTTAAGATGTGATTCATGAGTCTCATGAATGTATTGGGAGCTTTTGTGAGTTCAAATGGGATACCCACTTCTTAGGTTTTAAACGATGTCTTCCATTCATCACCTTCTTTCATTCTCACCTAATGATACCCACTTCTTAGGTTGATTTTTTAGAAGATAGTTGCTTCATTGAGCTCATATAGCATGTCATCAAGTCTTGCGATAGGATGCCTATATTTGACAGTAATATTGTTGATCGCACGACGATCAACGCACATCCTCCAAGTTTCATCTTTCTTGGGTACTAGAAGAACAGGATCAGCACTTAGGCTTAGACTTTTAGGATATAGCCCTTAGACATCAAGTCTTGCACTTGTTTTTCTACTTCTTTTGCTTCCTCAGCATTCACTCTATAGGCAGCTCGGTTTGGTAATGGGGCTCCGGGGACAAGATCAATCTGATGCTCGATTCCTCTAATAGGTGGAAATCTTGGCGGTATCTCTTCTGGAAAGTCATCAGAGAATGTATCAAGAAGCTCTATAACAGCAGTAGATAGATCTTGCTTTTCTTGACCTGAAAAGAAAAGTTTTCTTAAAGATCATTAGTAGCATCTGTGAGATTCAAGAGATTTCAAAACAGTAGTAGGCGTTACATAAAAATTAGTTTTACTTAGATTTTCACGTTTGGACATAGCCTTTTGAATCTCATACACTTCTTGTGGGGTCAATGGTGCGAGGTTATGTTTTTTGTTGTTGTGCACGAAAGTGTAGTAGTTAGTTCGGCCATTGTGTAGTGCTTTTTTATCAAATTGCCATGGACAACCTAAAAGTATATGTCCAGCTTGCATAAGGACAACATCACACACAACTTGATCCGCATATTTACCAATACTAAAGGGTATTGTTACTTGATCAGATATCTTTAGTTTTGTTTCATCATTGAGCCACTTGAGTTTGTATGGGCGAGGGTGCTTTGTCTTCTGAAGACCTAGCTTATCAACCAAATACTTGCTAGCTACATTAGTACAAGAACCACCATCAATGATTAAACTACATACCATAGAATTGATTGTGCACCGAGAGTGAAAGATGTTCTCTCTTTGGATAATCTCTGGCTCGAAGAGAATACTGAGAGCTCTTCTAGTAACTAGAAGTTATTCAGTATCTGCATAATCCACAACTTCTTCTTCTGAATCTTCAGGTTCGAACTCCTCTTCATCTTGAGAATCGTAATTGATATCTCTGTAAATTGCATTGTTTTTAGCACACATTTCATGCTAGTTAGGACTTCATTCTTGCACTTTCACTTTAGTTTTCATCACATATTCACTCATGTTAGGTTTAGATGCATTAGGTTAGGTTTCTGCATAGTCTTGCATGTTTGGAGTGTTTTCTCAGGTGCTTAGGATGGTCCGAAGAAGAAACCAAGAAGGGAGATCACAAATGGAGGACGAACAGATGATATCGAGCATGGATCACGACCCAGTGTCCGATATGGACAAGCGCACGACGAACCACTACGAGTAGCAGCGACTTAGTCCCGAAAGGAACACCTCGGAGCGAAGATCCAGCAAAAGGATTCCATGAAGACGGATATCGGAGCAAGGCAACGGGAAGTACCCGATTCGAGTAACAAGGAAGGCGAGCCTTCACGACATGATCCCGAAATGACTTGCCCGACATGGAGACTGCCCGAAGAACTAGAAGAGTTAGCATATCGGCTTGCTCACCACGACTTGAGCCCGAAACGCTAAAGTCCAAAATAGTACCATTTCGGGAAAGTGGTCCCAACGTTTTAGGTTTTTCCTCTTTTATGTATAAATACTTGTCTTCCACTTCTTATCCTATCATCACGCTTTCTAGTTTTTTTTTTCTGTCTTCTCTTTCAAACCGAGAACTACTTTGTATTTTCACCATTGAAGCTTGTTTCAAAGCTTTGATTTTTATGCAATCTTGAAGTTTTAAGTATTATAGCTTAGTGTTATTTTCTTAAAAGTTTCTTCCTTTTCTTGTTTTTGACTATCTTGCAGCCTATGAGTTACCCTCTCATCCTTATGGATCTTGAGGTTTCTCGAATGGCTTTTGAGTAGTCTTTTTAGGACTTTGATGGGTTGAAAGGACCAAGGGACTCTCGGGTTTATATTTCTTGCTTAGCTAAAACATAAAGTTAGATTCTTTCTTGTTTATCATTCCCAAAGCTTGGTCTAGTCTGGCCATCTAGCCTAAAGTCCACAGGCGGCTTGACACGAACGCCACGTGCTTGCTTAGCCGGATCCATGAACAAGAGTTTGATTTCTTAGGCTAAGACTAACCATCTGTCTAATAGTCTTACGGTTTAATAGGGACGTTGTAGATGCTTGTTTCTTCTATTGTACCACTATGCGAGAGCTAATCTATGGTGATAGAGAATCAAAGAGTTTAGACCCAAACGCCATGGGCTAAACAATTTGAGGATCCCTTTACCTAAGAATCACCATCAAAAGACCAAGTCTTGATGTGATCGAAAAGCTTTAGCTTGATAGACAAACTGAGAGTCACCTAGTTCATGATACTCATCAAGATCCTTCTTTTACCTTGAAAGCTTATCTTTTTACCGTTCAAATACTTATTTCCTGTTTGATACTCTTAAAATTCTCTTATTTAGGGTCTTGAGTAACACAAGATCTATCTTTTAGTCGTTTTTAGTAGTAAAGGTTTAATCTTTATCTATTTCGAGCTTGACTTATGACACCGATATGACCGATCTGTTCACTAACGCTCCCAAAATGGTTTGATACCCATACACTATACTGCTTTCGGTTGACAGTGTTGGGACATTGACCCAAGTAGCGTACAAAACGCAACTTATCAATTGGCGCCGTTGCCGTTTAGGAGAAAGTTTAGTCATTTCGGTACTAGGTCGTTATAAGGACAAGTTTCAATTTTTACAAGTTATTTAACACTTTTACTCGTATATATCTGTTTTGACAGGTATATGAACCTACGCTCACACGGTACAACAAATTTTTTTTCCCGAATAGACGATATCCACCTGCTCGAACGATCAGCCAGACGAAATCGGGAACAAGCCGAAACTGTAAACCGTGTGACGATGGAAAACCAACAAGGTGCTCAAGGAGCTGCGGGCGCAGCCGGTGCACAAGGACAACAAGGCCACCAAGGACCACAAGGTCCACAAGGCGTACAAGGTCCACAAGGCCAGCCTGGTGTTGCAGCTGCTCCAAGAGCTGTGAGGCAAATCGGTGCGGGAGATGCACCGATATCGACCGCAAGCCGACACGGTATTCAGCCACCACCAGTGCAGAACAACAACTTCGATATCAAAAGTGGTCTCATCTCCATGGTGCAGAACAACCGATTCTTCGGTCTGACCTTGGAAGACCCACTTGATCATCTCGACCAGTTCGACCGTGTGTGCGCCATGACCAAGATCAACGGAGTAAGCGAAGATGAATTCAAGCTGTGTTTGTTTCCCTTCTCACTGGGAGACAAAGCACACGCATGGGAAAAGACTCTGCCCCACAGATCCATCACCTCGTGGGCAGATTGCAAGAAGTCTTTCCTGACAAAGTTCTTCTCCACATCGAGGAGAGCCCGATTGAGAAACGAAATCAGTGGGTTCACTCAGAAATCCAACGAGACCTTTGGTGAAGCCAGGGAGCGATTCAAGGGTTACACCACTCAGTGCCCTCACCATGGATTCAGGCAAGAATCACTCCTCAGTACACTATACCGAGGTGTCATTCCCAAGATTTGGATGCTGCTCGATACAGCGAGCAATGAAAATTTCCTAGCAAAACACGTTGAAGTCGGTTTCGAGTTAGTTGAAAATTTAGCTCAAAGTGACTCCTCTTACCACGAAGACTATGACAGGTCCTACCGTGGCTCCAAAGAAGAAGTGGATGGAAGCCGGAAAGTGATCAAAGAGCTCAACGAGAAGCTTGACAAGTTACTACTTGTCCAAACTCAAAAAGAAGTCCATTTCGTGGAAGAACTCACTCAAGTCCAAGAAGGGGAGGACGTTCAGTATGAAGATGTTAACTACATCAACGCTCAAGGAGGGTATAACACTTGGAGACCCAACAACAACCTTTCCTACCAAAGCACGAACGTCGCAAACCCACAGGATCAGACCTACCCTCAGCAACAAGGAGGAGGAGCAAAACAATTCGTGTCGTACACGAATCAACAAGACTTTGTACCACGGTTCCAGAATCAAAACGGCTACCAGCCACGACAACAAGCCGGTGCACCTCCTGGTTTCCAACAACAACAAGGCAACCCACCTGCTCAAGCTGGTTTCGACTTGGAAGGCACTCTAAAGCAACTTCTCCAAGGTCAAACACATATCCAGGCGGATATACACAAACGTTTTGCTGAAGTGCATAACAAGATTGATGGTGTCCACACGGAACTATCCGGAAAGATTGAAGCTTTGACCGCTCGTGTCAAGACACTTGAAAACAACAAAGGCATTGCATCTACAAGCCAAACAAGCAACCTTCCTGGAAAATCTGTCATGAATCCAAAGGAGTATTGCCAAATGATAACCACTTTCGACGAGGAAAAACGGGATCTACTCGAAATCACTTCTCCAAAACGGGCTCAAGTCGATGAGGACATCGACATCCTAAGAAGGGGAGGGAGTTCTAAAAATTTGGCGATCCCTGAAGAGAAAGCACCATTCCTGCGAGTTTACAAACCGCCAATGACATACCCCCAGATGCATAAGAAGCGTCTCATAGAGGAACAAGAGGCCGAATTGATCGAAACATTGAAGAAAGTTGAAGATCTCTTCAACAATGCCGACGAGACCAAGCCTATTCCAGATTTCCTAGTAGCTGTGAAGGACAAGCTCTATGCTGATGTAATGGAAACAATAGGGAGGAATGCAGCAGCTCGTGAAGAGAAACCTAAGGAAGAAGCTTTAGTAGTGAAGAAGCTCGAAGATCCAGGGTCGTTCACTCTGCCATGCACACTTGGAGGAATCACCTTTGATAACTGTTTGTGTGATCTCGTGGCAAGCATCAACGTGATGAGTCTAGCCACTGCTAAGCGTCTTGGCTACTACACTTATACCGACTGCAAGAAGCCGTTATCCCTGGCCGATGGGAGTGAAAGAAAGACTGTTGGGAAGCTGCTAGACCTACCTCTCATGATTGGGAACGTGCTACTGCCAAGCGACTTCCTGGTGATACAAATGGACCAAGATGTCAAGGAAACTCTCCTGTTGGGAAGACCTTTCCTAGCCTCTGCCGGTTGCATGTTTGATTGCAAAAGCGGCAAGGTAGAGCTGAGACTAACCGGAAGCCTGGTAATGCACTTTGATACCAAAGGGAAGAGAATCAATGAGAAGGAACATGCATACTCACTTGTGCTCAAGAAGACGATTGAGAAGACCAAAGATCCATCCTTGGAAATATGCTACGATGGAGCTAGCTTTGATGAAGTCTGCTTCAATGCAATGTTCGAAAGACAACCAGAAGAAGTCCTAGAAGAACCAAAAAGGGTAATCACTTGCAAGAAGTCCGATGTGAAAGGACCAACCCTCGGAGATCTTCTGGAAGGTATGACTCTCAAACATGTTCTCTCTGCTGGTGGTGAGATGAGATACAAGCTGAAATGCAAGGGAAAGGTTAGACCCTTTGCTTACCTTAAGGTGATAAAAGACACCGATTTGACCAATCAAAAGGGTTCTAAGGCAAGCAAAGAGGGAACCTCCAATGTATCTCTGGCTGATTTCATCTCGATGATCAAGGAAAGTAAGGATCCTCCCACGGGATCGAGGGGTGTTCGTTTCCCCCTTTCACACTAAAAAGTGATCAAGAAAAGTCAAGCTAAGTGACTCAAAACAAAGCGCTCTTGGGAGGCACCCCAAGCTTATCCATGTACATATTAATGCTTTTTCTAGTCTAGTTTAATGATTTCAGGACCCCATGAAAGATAGGGTGAAGTAACTTACACATAAGAGGAGCTAAAACCAAGGTGAAAATTGTTTAGCACAACAACGGGATGTAATATCGGGTTAACACCATGATATCACCCCGGGGCATTTCAGGTCGAGCAAGCACAACGGTGCGTAGCCGATATGGAACGAAGCCCAAGCTAAACAATCCTCACTGGGGTAACATATCGGGAACCAGCCGATATCCAAAACATCAGTCATACCATATCGGAGTCAACCCGATATGGCCGTCCAGGTAATAGGGTATTTTGACTTGGTCAATCCGAGAAAAGCGCTCAAATTTATGGCCCACTTTTTCGGATAAGGCATGAATGCTTGGTTGGGGTTAACCGACAACTATCCCCCAAACCAAGAAACCCTAGTCAAACCCTTTTCTTTCCCATGTCTCCTCTTTATAAAAGCTATCACCTCTCTCGTTTTCATTCCCCATCACTCTCAACCCCAGAAAATTGTCTTTAGTTTGTAATTTCGCAACTCGATTCCGTGCATCCTTCCAAGAGTTTTTGCAAATATCGTGCTAAGGTAAAAATCTGCTATAGAACGATATGATTGAGTATTGTTTAGGATTGTTCGAATTCGCCGCATTAGGGATTTGAGAGTTGATGGAGGAATATTTGGTAGATAGTTTTTGCATAAAACTTAGGGTTTTTTGTAGGATTTTCTAGAATTTTGGCATTTCTATTTTTTTTAAGAATAGCTTCACGGCTAAACTCTTATGAAATGTTAAGATACTGGAGATCCCCTTTTTCCACCTTTTGTTTAATGCATGCTTATCTAAAATCTGAATCTGTGAGAAACAACTTATAAAGAACATTCTTCATCTTCTCGATTTAGGATTTTTCCCGATCTAGTAATAATCGCATATGTTTGATTGGGTCTCTTTAGTCATGAATAGAGTTACCTTAAGATTAAGCATGCTTGCAAGATAATCTTTGCTCTTAGTATTTTCCCCTGTGCTTACACACTTTCAAGTGTTTTTTATTGTTAGGTACAATGGTAGGAGCAAAAAGAAGCGGAGCTATTCTTGGGAGATCAAGGGAATACCAGACGGAAAAGAGACAAGGAAAGAGACCAGTGGGAAGCTCCAGCCGAGCGGCTACAGTGCGCTCATCCACGCGTGCATCGGGAAGAAGGAGTGCGAACTCCCGACCCACACTGGCCGATATGCGTGCAGCATTCAAGCGAATGGAGTTCAAGGCCACACGCTACCCCCATGAGGAAACAATGGTCGAGCTGGGCATCTACGAAGACTGCCAGATCCTTTTCAATGCGATGGGTCTGAGAAAATTCATGGAGAACGCCTATGCGTCTCACGACGAGGCAACCTTCCAGTTCTTTGCAACGCTGGAGGTAACCTTCTACGCCTTTGGAGAAGAGACTCCAGAAAAAGACGGTGACGGTTACATCCGCTTCAAGTTTGGGAGCGAGACTCACCGAATGTCATTTCGGGAACTAAAGTCGATATTCGGATTCAGCCAAGGAGATATGCGATAGATGACCCTCAACATCGAAAGGGAGGAGCTGGAGGCACTGTGGGGGCACATTGGGGTAGGCACTTATAAGCCCGGAGTGAACAAGAGTACCAGGATAAGGCACCCAGCCTTGAGGTATGTGCAAAGAGAGGAATGTGGAGCTGTCTTGACCAAGGAGCTGGAAATAATGGATGATGGCCTGGTAGAGATTATTCAAGAGACCCGAAATGGGAGGGAGCTGAAAGGAAGCAGATGGAGCACCGGCTTGATCACGATATTGCTCAAAGAGCTTCTCCACTACAAGTCGTGGATGATCTCCACGCCAAGTGAAAGGCCTCAAGTAGGCTGTGGAGGAGTCGTATCTGCCATCCTAAAGGGAGCTGGTGCCAATCTCGAGGAGCCAACACACGGGATTCTCTGGATAGACATCGACTATTTGAAGAAGTGTCAATTTCTCGGGAAGCCATATCGACATGGACACCGATATCAGTTTATCCTTCCTTCAGACAGAGCGGCCGTGATGTTCCTGCCCAACCCATACCTGACCACGATAAGGGAACCTCAGCATCTGGATTTCGAGCCGCAGGACGAGCATCTTTTCCCCTATGGAGCTGATTTCTATGGGGACTACGAGGAAGAATATCGGGAAGAAGCCGATATAGTTGCTGAGGAGGAAGGAGAAAATGAAGACGACTACGAGGACCCTACGGACGAGTATGGTTTCCCTCTCTACGGAACGGATCGTTACCATTTCGATCCAATCACGAGTGCGACGCACCGAACCCTCAAGACGGCTCACGATCGGATCAACGTACTCCAGCGGTACTGCAAATGGCAGGATCGCTCAATTAAGAAGCTAGTCTCCACGGTGAAGGGGATAAAGGGACACATGAAGGGTCTGAAGGGCCAGATCAAGTCGCTCACCTCGAAGCTGAAGGGGTCGACACCATCACCACGGCTTGAAGCCGATATGTCATCCGGGGAACAAGGAGGAGAAGGAGAAGAAGAGTCTGACAAAGCAGACAGCCGAATGCTTCAAGAGAGGCATTCCTCCTCGTTCCTGCCAAGGGAGCACGAGCTAAGTAATCTAGGAAGGCATTCCTGCCAGGAAGAGAGCATATCGAGGAAGAGACGTGCGAGCAATTCCCCGATACCGGAATCGGACAACCCTTCCTTCTCAACCAGTGAGGACACCACGTCCTCACATCACACTGAACAATGAGGTACCACTCCAAACTACTGTACATAAGCATTTTCTTTTTTTTTACATTTTGGTTGAAATTTTACATTTTTTTTTCTAGGACCGTATTCTTCCTCTCTTCTATCACACAGGGACTGTGTGATTTAAGTTTGGGGGAGTATGTAGTACTTGCACTCGCTTAGATTAGACATCATGCATTCATCAAATTTGCATAGAAAAACACACAAAAAATGAAAAATTTTGAAAATTCATCCCACAAAAAGATTCATGTAGTTGCATTTTCATATTAGGATTGAGTCTAGATGCATTCATTTAGGATTCATAAGCATTCGCATAGGGTGTTAAGTATGATGAATCCTTGTAAATAGCCATTTTTAAGTCATGAATTCAATGCCTTAGTTCTTGTTTGTTTGATGCATTTGGAATTAGACTGAGCTTAAGGCAGCACCACATTTGGAATTTGTCTTGTGAAATTCGGTTTTAGCTTGATGCATTGCGATTTGAACAATTTCCCTAATGAACTTGAACCGTTAAAATTAAAATTTAATTATCTTGTTCTCATTTGTCTATCAATTCATAGATTTCACTTGGACTCTCTTTCCTTTTGACCACTCTTCTGCTAGTCCAAGTACCAGACCACACCCAAAACCTAAACCTTTATTTTAAGCCATAAACACTTTTGTGAGAGCATGTGAGGCATTTGCACCATTTTCGAATCTTCTTAGGCAAAAAGTGTTGGGTTTAGATCGACAAGGTTAGATTTCCATGTAGACGTTGGCTCACATCTCGAGTCAACACTAGGTTAAGAGGTATAGATACTGAAACGGCTTGATACCGAAATTAGAGGCCGATATTGCTAGTTGGGCTAGGAAAAGAGGGTGGGTTCCGGTTGATGATACATTGACAGAAAATGGAAAGAAGAAAACCACTGAGTCAGACGGGGCCACGAATAAAGAGATGGCGGCAACAAATGAGGCTCGAAACCAAAAGAAGAAAAAGGTGATTCCAAAAGAAAGCAAAAGAAGGCCAATCAACAAAGTCTAATACCGGCCAACAACACCAAAGGTGAAACGCAAGGAACACAACAAATGAGCCAGAGAGCCGAAACCGATCTCCAACAAAGAAGAAGTCCCCCGAAAATGACCAGGAAAGGTAATATCGAAGAGTAATATCGGGTATAAGGCGAAATGCCAAAACAAAGGGTAGCTTAGGAGGAAGCAGTTTAGATTAGGGTAGGAAACAAAATAGATGTTCTGGGTAGATGGAAGTCTAGCCTTGTATGCATCCATTGGTTTTTACCCTTAGCATTTTGCATTAAGAAGGTTCCTTTCATGAGTGATCCCGCTTAAACACTAAACCCGTTTGCACTACGAGTTCATATTTAGCTCGTTACCTTACCCTGAACCAAGTGAGTTGATTAACATGTATGAATGAGATCCACGTTTTAAATTTCTTAATGAATGTGAAAGGGAATTGGGAATTTGAATGTGCATCTAAGTTGGGATTGATTTTTCTTGATTTTGCGATGAATGTGGCTAAGGCTTTTTGGGGTAGGTAGAATTCGACTTGCATCCTAGAAACCTGAACTTAGACATTGAGTTGATTTCTTTTAAATGGCGTTTTGGATTCAAACTTACACCTTTTCTTTTAAAACTTCACCCCTCCGGTTGGCTTTTGCTTGAGGAAAGTAAAAAGGCAAGTTTGGGGGTGTTGATATCTCTGTAAATTGCATTGTTTTTAGCACACATTTCATGCTAGTTAGGACTTCATTCTTTCACTTTCACTTTAGTTTTCATCACATATTCACTCATGTTAGGTTTAGATGCATTAGGTTAGGTTTCTATATAGTCTTCCATGTTTGGAGTGTTTTCTCAGGTGCTTAGGATGGTCCGAAGAAGAAACCAAGAAGGGAGATCACAAATGGAGGATGAACAGATGATATCGAGCATGGATCACGACCCAGTGGCCGATATGGACAAGCGCACGACGAACCTCGACGAGTAGCAGCGACTTAGTCCCGAAAGGAACACCTCGGAGCGAAGATCCAGCAAAAGGATTCCATGAAGACGGATATCGGAGCAAGGCAACGGGAAGTACCCGATTCGAGTAACAAGGAAGGCGAGCCTTCACGACATGATCCCGAAACACTTGCCCGATATGGAGATTGCCCGAAGAATTAGAAGAGTTAGCATATCGGCTTGCTCACCACGACTTGAGCCCGAAACGCTAAAGTCCAAAATAGTACCATTTCGGGAAAGTGGTCCCAACGTTTTAGGTTTTTCCTCTTTTATGTATAAATACTTGTCCTCCACTCTTATCCTTTCATCACGCTTTCTAGTTTTACTTTTCTGTCTTCTCTTTCAAACCGAGAACTATTTTGTATTTTCACCATTGAAGCTTGTTTCAAAGCTTTGATTTTTATGCAATCTTGAAGTTTTAAGTATTATTGCTTAGTGTATTTCAAGAAAGCTTCTTCCTTTTCTTATTTTCGACTATCTTGCAACCCATGAGTAACCTTCTTATCCTTATGGATCTTGAGGTTTCTCAAATGGCGCGTGAGTAGTCTTTTTAGGATTTTGATGGGTTGAAAGGACCAAGGGACTCTCGGGTTTATATTTCTTGCTTAGCTAAAACATAAAGTTAGATTCTTTCTTGTTTATCATTCCCAAAGCTTAGTCTAGTCTGGCCATCTAGCCTAAAGTCCACAGGCGGCTTGACACGAACGCCACGTGCTTGCTTAGCCGGATCCATGAACAAGAGTTTGATTTCTTAGGCTAAGACTAACCATCTGTCTAAGAGTCTTACGGTTCAATAGGGACGTTGTAGATGCTTGTTTCTTCTATTGTACCACTATGCGAGAGCTAGTCTATGGTGATAGAGAATCAAAGAGTTTAGACCCAAACGCCATGGGCTAAACAATTTGAGGATCCCTTTACCTTGAAAGCTTATCTTTTTACCGTTCAAATACTTATTTCCTGTTTGATACTCTTAAAATTCTCTTATTTAGGGTCTTGAGTGACACAAGATCTATCTTTCAGTCATTTTTAGTAGTAAAGGTTTAATCTTTATCTATTTCGAGCTTGACTTATGACACCGATATGACCGATCTGTTCACTAAATGGTTTGATACCCATACACTATACTGCTTTCGGTTGACAGTGTTGGGACATTGACCCAAGTAGCGTACAAAACGCAACTTATCAGTAATCTCCATTAGCCTTGAGAATCATAATTCTTTGGTTTGGGCATTCCCTTGCATAGTGGCCTTTTTCCTGACATTAAAACAAGTTATGTCACGAGATCTTTGAATTGGAGTCTTACCTTTCTCTGGTTTGGTGTTCTTAGACGCCTCATGTAGGGTTGTCTTGAATCTAGATTCTGTTTTAACAGATTTTCCCTTGTCTAGAATTTTCGGAGGTTGTTGATTCCAAGTAGACTTGTTACGGCTAGAGGCAAAAGTCTTTCTTTTGATATGCTGCTCGGCCTGAACCGCAAGGTGTAACAACTCGCCTTAGTAGGTTTGCCGCTCGACTTTCCTGACAATCAGATCTTGAAGACCATCTATGAATTGCGCAATCAAGGTTTCCTCAGAAATATTCAGTCCCCAATCTGATCCTAAGCATTTCAAACTCATCAAAGTATTCTTCAACATATTTAGATCCTTGAATAAGTTTCCGAAAATTCTTCTGCAATTCTCTGTAGTAATATGCAGGGACATATATTTTCCTTAGCTAAAACCTCTTGTCTTCCTAAGTAGTGATCTAGCCATGTGTACGCATTCTTCTTTCAGATACATCTCTGTCCCACCAAACTAAGACGCTTTCAGTGAGTTGAGAAGCAGCTAGAACCATTTTTCTTTGTTTCGAGTAGCTGCAGTACTTAAAAATATATTTCATAAGCCTTTCCCAATCAAGGTAAGCATCTAGATTTACCTTTCCAGCAAACGTTGGTGCCGTGAGCTTCATGTCTCTGTTTCCTTGCCTTGTATCTTCTTCTCTACCCTTGTCACGGTTGTATTACCTCATGGGTATATGATTATGATGGAGATCTGGTGGAAGATCATCTTCTAATTCAGGCATGTCATCCTCTTCCTGATTCACTCGCTGAGCATTCACGTTTCTAATAGGATCTCTGCGAACTGGTGGTGGTTGCTCTATTCTTGTCATGCGATCTCTAAGAATCTGAGAACAAACATCTGAGCAACGTTTGGATCTCCTGGTTCTCCCATGATTCATGTTTATGACTCTGCACACTAGTAAAAACATATCAAGTGCAAGAGGAAGTCGAAAAGACACAAACAGAAACAAGTGACAATCGACTACATCTAGTGCAGGAAGTTGAAAAGACACTTAACTAGTTCTGAATCGCAAAATTGCAAAATATCAGATCCATGATCGAAATACACAATTCTATTGCAAAGAGGTTAAAAAGACAACAACCTACAAACAGATCTACTGAAATTAACAAAACAGAAACAATTTTTTATGGGGTTTCCTTTAGATCTAAGCAACAACAACAAACAAAACGAAAATAAACTGAAACAAAGGGATAGATAAACCTGATTTGGAACGTTTAAGCTCTGAGACCAGATGATGTAGAAACAAGAGGGGGGAAGGGGGGGGGTACGTCTAATTGGCTGTACGGCACTTTCTAGAGACTCGGTAGCAATGGTAGATGGATGGATAGAAGTGATGGTGACTCTTCAGCTGGTTGTACGGCACTATCTGAAGAATCAAAGAGATGGTTGGATAGATGGGTGGATCGAGAGATGCCACACAGATCCGTGAAAGGAACTATGATGAGTCTAAGAACTCAGTCTTCAAGGTTTCACACGTAAGAAGAAAGAGGGGCGGTTGCTTCTTTCTCATAAGTGAAACCAAAAACTCGTTTTATTTCATCAAAACATATTGGGTTACAAGCTAAGAAGGGACTTTATATATAGTCCAGCAGCTGGGGACCTTCTAGGGTCAAAAATACATTTAAAAGAAAGTACTTATCTTTCAAAAACAATAGATTCGATAATGACTTAAATATAAAAGACTCAAATAACTCTTAACGGTATTATTTCTGTAAAACAAAGAAAGAAACTAGTTAATTATTCAAATCAATTCAAATGCATACCTTAAGCCCTTGAAATAGTGAACAAAGTGGTTTCCTTAATCCCTTGAAGAACCGACGTTAGCAAAGTTGTAGTCTTTAGTTGCTCTTGAGCGTTTCTTGTATTTGTTTGGTAAGCTCGGCTTCTTGAAGTTCTCCTTCCTGTATGATCGTGAGAGTCTCCACAGACTTTTTGAACATCTCGCTAAGGTTTCTCGTACCTGATCTTGTTCTTGGAGTTTGTCTCATAGTGGGTATAGTGATGGTCTCCTCCTCAGTTTCTAGTTAGTTGGTATCGATGTCATCATCACATTCGCATCAAACTGCTCCGAGCTAGTTAAGATAGTGTCTAAGCCAGAGTAGTGGCTTGCGTTTTCAATACATTTAGATGAATTTGAGAGGAGTAAGGAGGTGTTTACGTTCTAATCTATCTTGCACATCCTCCACACCAAAATTTTGAAGGCAGACAAGTTAGCACGAAGTGTTCGAGACTACATTTATGAGATCAGTTATGTAAACATAGTACTCACGTTTTGGATCATTGAATCGTTTTAGGTAATAAGGCCTTCGACCCAAAAAAAGGGCAACTATGTTGAAGACAAAAATTGTGAAATTGATTCCCATGTACACTATTTGCATTATTGCTAACTCCCCTCTGTCTGTTCCCTGACTAATAATTTAAAGTATTAAAAAAGTACAATAACTTGATTCAAAATTAATTATACATAAGCAATTAAATCTGTTAAGTCGTATGTAGTTACCACTAATTATGATTTATAAACTGAAATTACCCAAATCCAAATTTTAAAATAATCTAATACACTGCATTAAACATAAAAACCAGACCCGTTAAAGGAGCGATGACTGAAATGCCTCTATTTTCAAACTAATAATCAAAAATACTCTCTTTATAATATTATTATTTTTACTTTATTTTTAAATGAAAAACTGGTGAAAAATCTTTTTACCCTAAAAAATTGATTATTTACCATCTTTTACTTGGGTCAGCCATCCAAACCAATTATAATATGAGTTATTCATCCATCCATTTTTTACCAAATCAACCCAACTAGGCAACTAACATTCCCACTTCAATTTTTACCCTTTTCCTCTTTTCTCTCTCTCTCTCTTTTCCTCTCACCTTCTTGTTTTCGTCGTTCTTCTTCAGGATAACCAACACTTTTCTAAATTCTCTTCGCAAATTTCAAATCTTTTCACCATTTATTTTATTTTATGGGCCGTCTCTTTGCTCTCGAATTCAGGCTATTCTCGAATTCAGGCGGCTCTGGAATCCAGACGGCTCTCAAATTCAATTGTAAGACTTCTTTTTGAAAAATGTTTTTTGTGCAACCTTTACTTTTTCATTCATTTAACCATTGGGATTACATTGGTATGGAGGAACTCTTTGATTATTACAATAAAGCTTGAAAGCAGAAAAGGATAAGGCTGAGTAATCAACATAATATAGCGACACTGAATCCATGAAGATACTCGGATGCGCCAACATAATGTTCCTGGAGAGGCCGGAAATAAGTAACTTGGTCACCTTATATTGTGACGTTGAAAGATTGTCCATACCTTCAAGTCTCGTTGAGTGTAACCCGTTGTATCTCTTGGTTCCATAAAGAGCGCTACACAATATAACAATTCAGTTAGGGAAGTCGAATGTTTTTTCGGTTTTGAAACCGTAGAAAATTCTCATCCCGTGTTAAGGGAAAATGGAAGACTGATTCTCTTCTCAAATGAGGAGGATGGTAGAAGTGATATCTCCTTAAGTCAGGAAGTTGCTAAAATAGCTTTCTTCATAATAAAGCAGATTGAGAAGAAAATGCTTTCACTCATCAAAATTGCACATGGCAACTTGGTAAGAGACGAGGGCTGGAGCGTGAGTATTATGGACCATGCCACATTGAAAGCACGCTTGAATAGTTGCGAGAGGTTGGGATTGGCAGACCAAACGAAGGTTCGCCGGAGAAGTGCTCTGAGCCAGAGAGACTTCTTGCGGCAGAGGGGAGCATCCTGAACAGAAACTTGGTGAAGGAGTGTGCGTCGGTGGACGCGCCAGAGAAGATGAAGAGCAGCGGGGGAGAAAGTGGAATAGCAGTGACGAAAGTAAGGCATGGGCAGAGGATTTGCAAGAACCAGCGGATCAGGAGGGTCAGGACTGAACGAAGCTTCAGAGGCTCCAGAGAAGTTACATCACAGTGGGAAGCGAGCGATCCTGGTATTGAAATCGAGAAATCTACAGAAGAAAGGCTCGTCGTTTTACCCTGAACACACATGGGAAGTTGACGAAGTCGGCAGAAGCATTTCGCGTAGAAGGCTGAGCAGTGTTGAGATGACACGGATGTGGAGCAAGGCTAGCTCTGGCAATAGCTGTCGAAGAGCTTGAGAAGATTTCTTTCCGAAAGGGGGGAAAGGTTCTTCGAGAATCGATGGGATCTCCCAAGAAGTAGTTAATGGTGATGTTCAGATGGAGGAGGAAGGTCGACCGGTGGAGCTCCGGTGGTTGGGATCCATTTTGAACTTAAAACGAAAGTGATGAGCGGCTGCCTCAGAAACCTCGTTTGGGAGAGATGCTTTAGGACTAACTCATTCTCCCTTTGTTTCTTTATTTTACTATGCATAGACTTTAATGAAAATTCAAATCTAAAATTTATATATACATTTTGATACTGTGAATTATTTATAGTTTATTGATTGTACTACATGAAAAAATAAATAAAATTAGGGTTTATACTATGTATTGAAGTCAATGAAATTTTGGAAAAATAAGGAAATTTGGGGTCCGAAATTACGAAATGATAATTGTCAAAATAATTTGTGTTTTCTTTTGATAACCCATGTACTAATGGCACTTCGTAAAAATAAAATATCATTTAAAAACACTCTTCCGTCATCATTAAAAAGAGATGCCAGTCAAGAAGAAAAGGTTTTTTCAAATAGTGCTTCTCATATGATTTTATGTACCCACTATCTCATCCACCATTACATTCAATGATATGTAGAATAATTATGTTGATTATTCCCATTAGAAGAACTAGTATTACTATAGTAGAACTAATATTATTCGGTAAGTTTAAAATGAGTAGATGTATTATTTGGTACAATTATATAGTAAACTTAAACTGAATACAACTAAATATTTTTTAGTACAACTAAACACATGGTATACTTACTATTATTTGCTACAAGGGGTGCATTAAAATTGTATTTTTATTGCAAGATACGGAGGAACATACATATGTGTTTTGATTGCAGGATATGGAGGAACATACCTACGAGAATATCGAACCAATGCCACCTCTGAAATTATGTTTTTCATCGAGTATACCAAGACATGTAAGATGCAAACAAAGTGTGACCTTTACAAAACCGTGGGCAACATAAAGAAACTTGGAGACACATATAGGAGATGGTTTGAAGATCACTCTCAATTCAAACACATCTTCCCCATGGTTTTGCACAAAAATCGTAAAGTGGTGGGTATGCGGATGTTGGTTTGTCATGAATGGTGTTTACATTCGTTATTTTCTAAGAGAACATGCCTTCATATATGGATTATACAGCCATGAATACCCAAATGACTAGGAGAAGTTGGGGAGTTTCGACTTTGTGCAGAGGTAGTTTGGCAGACAGTCAAAAATAGAAATCAAAGATGTGCTAGCCAAACTATTTTTAACAGAAGTAGGTGCAAACTGGTGAAAGATGGCTCTACTTAACTATTTAAGCACTGAGATTAGAGTAAGAACAAAGACAGTGAAAGGACACATAGAGCCTTTCGTACTCAAAATTGTGGATGATCTCAGTTTGTGTGAAATATTTTATGTGGGTATGATTCACCTTTGATGACTATGCGAAAGATATTTCTCATATGCTGATTTATATAAAAGACTATGTGCAATCAACATGGACGTTTCATGTCTTCATATTAGGCATGCGCATTATGGGTATAATGTCAGGTAATAGCGAGTAAGGGTCATCGGGTACACGTAGTTTGGGTATTGAAAACTATTACCCAAAGTATATCCATAAAAATAGGATTCGGGTAATAGCAGGTAAGGGTCAGGTACTGGTAGGGTTGCGTAGTTCAAATCACTATCCAAACGGATAATTTTTATAATAGAAATTACTATTTTAATGGATAAATGCGAATAATTTTGTGTAATAATAAAAAAAATTTTGAATATTTTGAAAAATGTATAACAAAATTAAGAATTATTTATTAAAGTTGAGGAGAAAATGGAAAAAAAAGAGCAAGAATGGATGGCTGAAGTTAATGAAGCCGAAGGGTGAGAAGAAAGAGAAAACCAAAAGATAGATGTTTGGTATTGAAGTTGAAGGTAGGGAAGAAGAAGAACACGAAAATATGGATGTTGTTGTTAAAGCCGAAGGTAAGGAACAAGGACAAGCAAGTAAGAAGGCTAGTGGTGAAGGTGAATGATAATACTCATTTTTGTCCCATTTTTAATGTATAAATACTAGATTTCGAGTATTTGTATGTTCAAGACTCTTTTCAGGTAAACTTAGCAAAAAGATACAAAACGGAGCAAAATAGAGCAAAATGACATTTTGGAAAAAACCGGACTGCCAGAAGTCTAACATCCGATCAAGATCATCCCATGATCTTCCTAATATTTGGGCACCAAATAGAAGGGAATGTTTTCTTTCATACATAAGGAGAATGAAAGGTTAAACTAACGATTAAATCTGGAGTTATGATATTTTTATCGAAAACATGTCATGCAGTCTCGCGGGAGAAGCAAAAGAAAAAATCAAGGTTTGATCACCAAGTGTCTCGCTGCACCACCAAGAATTGACCACGCGGCCAAGGACCTCTTCACCGCGCCACCAGCTATCCAAGCCGCGGCGAAGTACCTCATGGCCACGCCAGAGCCCTCGCTTGCGCGACCACACGAAGTCGGTGTTCCCAAGCCCGTTTGCAATCCCGTCAAGCCCAACTTAATCCCGCAGCTTCTAAACGCGAGATAACACTAAGTGAAGCCTAAGTATCCTTCAATACCTATATATACTCGTGTCTAACCTTTCAATTTCGTGAGCCACCACAAACATCTTAAGCCACAATTCGTTTTTAGAGTTTTTATCGTTTTTTTTTCTTTGTTCTTCAAGGGAGATAGATCCTTCTTGAACCCTTTTTATTTTCTATTGATTAATCAAAGTATTCATTTATATATAATGTCCATGCTTCGATCTATCATGTGTGAGTAGTTTATTTTCATTGGGTTGAGTCCAAAGGGTTTTTACGGGGAATTTCATTAATTGTTTTTATGCTTCAATTCGTTTAAGTCGTATTCTAAAGGTTTCTTTCGCCTAAGCTTGTTTTTAATGCATGGATCTAGATTCATGAACTAGAGACTGATCGAAAGATTGATTAGACCCTCTAATGTGTTGAATCCGATCACCAGAACCAACTAAACCTAGCGCCGCGTCATAGGGTGCAAATTGCCCACCTATGGAGCGTTCATGAACATTAGAACGAACTTGATCCGTTAATGCATGCTTTATTTCATCGTGCGATGTGATTGCATGCCTAAGGAGTAATCAAGGCATAGTCGATCTACTTACGAAAGTATTTAGATTGAAAAAACGTGATTCAAGTTTAGAGAAATCATTTAGTCTCGTTTGCTTTCGATAGATTGTTTAATCTCTTGTTAGAACCTCCTAAGAATTTCCAGAAGATCCCAACGTTTTTCTCCCATCGATTTACCACACTTCATCATCGTATTTCAATATCGCAATTTCAATTACGCACTTTCAATTGATTTCTTTTTCGTCATTATGTTGCTTTTCTATTTTGCTTGAATCGAATTTTCCTTTTTCCTGTTTGTCATAGGCTTAGGCGAGAGACAAAATCATCATTAAATTTATCATTTCTATCGTCATAGTTTTGAAATTAACTACCAGCAAATTTGTGACGATATACATTCGTCGTAAGTTAGATGTTGAGGCCATCTTACGCTACGGTGATTTAATGTCGAGTTTGTTCATCGTTAATTTACAACAAATAGCCGTTGAATGTTTGTTTCTTTATTAACTTGTTGCAAAACATCTCTTATTAAAGACAAAAAAAATATTTGTTGTAATTTGATGCAAAACATGTGTTTTCTTGTAGTCAAAATGCCAATCAGAATCCCTCAACTAGGCTTGAGATTTAAAACTGAAATGAGCGAACCGAACCGAGTTTCGGTCGGTTTGGTTATGATTCAGTTATAAGGAGAGACCTGAACGGTAAGATTATTATTTGAGTTCGGTACAAAACATGTATTTTTTTGTAGTCAAAATGCCAATTAAAATCCTTCAACTAGGCCTGAGATTAAAAACTGAACCGAGCGAACCGAACTTAATTTCGGTCGGTTCGGTTATGATTCAGTTCTAAGAAGAGACCCGAACGGTAAGATTATTATTTGAGTTCGGTTCTTCTACTTCTTCATTGATTCTCCTATTCTTCTTCTCCTTGAATTTGATTCTTCTATTCTTATTCTTCTTCTTCTCCTCTTCCTCTTCGATTATCTTCTTCTTCAATTCTCCTTCTCTTCTTCTTCTTAATCTTAAAATTTTACAATTTTTTTTTAATTAGAACCGAATAACCGGACCGAACCGATTTATCCGGATTTATTAAGTTTGAATAGAATTTTAATTTAAAACAGAAAATTTCGGTTAATTTCAGTAAATATTTAAATCATCCAAATAACCGACTACCGAACCAAACCGTAAAAGAATTTGGTTGATTTAAATAAAATTTTCAAAATGCAAAATAATCGAAAAACCAAAAATAACCAAAGTCCGAAGTCTTAGACCTACTCTCAACTATTGAAACCCTAATTTTCAGAATTGTTTGCATCCCAAATGTTATTTGCTCACGTTTTTTTTTTTATCTAACCCATAGTAAAATGGTTAGTAATTTGAATTTTTAAGTTCTCCTCCGCTTGTTTACTTTTCAATTTACGCGGCTCGAAATTTTTTTTCAACGTTTTTTTTTTATTCTCGATTCAACTAAAATGTTTCATCACCGTTTTATTTTCAATCGCCGTTTAAAGTTTTTAACTTAGATTTGATGGTATTTTAGTTTGTTTTTCATATTATAAAGATAATACAATAGCCACGCCAATGCTACAATTCTGTTTATTATTTTTTTATTGTCGTTAATTTTAATAAAAGGATTAGTTTTTAAAAAAAAATCTGAAATGGTGTATCTTTCAAAAACTAATCATATTTTAAGTTATTTTACAAAATTCCTCTAGATTTTAATAATATTTGTTCTTGTTTTGTTAAAGGATTTGATTTTGATCATACAGTTGAACCTCTATAAATTAATACTCGATTCATTAATACCTCGCTAAATTAATATTTTTTGTCAGTCCCAAAATTAGTTTTTCAACCAAATAATATATCTATAAATTAATAATCACTATAAATTAATATTTTTTTATAAAACCTCACGGTCCCAACGTTATTAATTTATAGAGGTTTTACTGTATTTCTTAAAAGGGTCAATTTGGTTAATAACGAAAAAGAGAAAAAAAAATTACAAAGTAACCAAAATATTAGAAAGAGATAAGGAGATGTAAAGAGGTAAATTGGTTATTGAACAAATGTTATATTCTTAAAACTTGCTAGTATGTTTTTTTAATATTATTCATTGTTGCAACAAAAAAAATGTTTTTGGTAGCGTTGACTAGTTATTTTTTCCTTTTTTTTGTTAATCGTTCAAATAAGTGTATCGTTAAGTTATTTATAATTCTTTTTTTTTCGGAATTGAGATGCTTAAAGACGCCATGAATAGATGGTAGGACACAAAGGGGGATATTATAAAGATAAAAGAAACATTGTCGACACAAAAACAAATTGATCAAAGAAAATCAATAATAAAATACAACGTTTACTACTATACAATTAAAGGTAGGTTGTGAAATGATTATGAGGATATATAAACCAAGTTGGTTAAGAGGCATGTGATAGTATTATTGAAAGTCGCATCTTAACCACCAGCCCAAAGACACGGCTTCGATTTCAAGACATGTGCCCTCTTTACTTCCTTTTCCCAGTTTGCCGTTATATTCATCCGTTTTATAAAATTACATATACATATATAGAAAAAAATTTAGTATAACTCCTAATATTTTTTAAATTCTAAGTTTCAATTATTTAATTATAATAACTTATAAAGTCTTATTTAATTTTTGCG
Source organism: Alliaria petiolata (assembly GCA_020283515.1). Classification (NCBI taxonomy): domain Eukaryota; kingdom Viridiplantae; phylum Streptophyta; class Magnoliopsida; order Brassicales; family Brassicaceae; genus Alliaria; species Alliaria petiolata. Next base: position 62,777,829 of record JAHZTW010000004.1, on the reverse strand, counting down.
TGGAAAGTACAGATCATTCATCCTATAAAATTATTTTATTTAAAAAAAAAACAAATTATTCTATTTCACATTTTATTTGTTTGACAATCATTTTTTATTTACTGCACGGTGGTCATGTGGTCAGGGAGGATCGATGATGGTAATAGATAAAACAATTAATGAGTTGTCGTGCTAAGTAATCATATGCATGTTTCGTTTAATCATAGTTAATATACTACGGTTACCTCTTTAATTATTATCTTGGTTTGTGAAACGAATCTTCAGCATGGGATGGATACGGGAAACTGTTGTGATCTCTTCTCATATGGGCTGTTGAAGTCTTAAAGTCATGTGCTTTGTTCTTCGTCATTCTATTAATGAGGATATGAATGAGGAAGTTTGTGAAAGTCGAATATTGGCAGTTTCAAACCTTACTAAACGATTCATACAATTGATACAATATCACTTAGCACCATATGTATTTTAATGTAGACAAATCTTACTATAGCATTATGAGTCATCAATAATTCGCAGAAAAACTACTCATAATTGGTGAAAATGCCGACAAGTATTATAGTTTGGCCAGCTTCTTCAATGTTTAGAAGTTAATCTGTTTCTGTCGCATTTTTTTGCATTAGTTTTTTGTTTCAAGCTATTTTATTTTAAAACTGATTGTTTGATTCGTAATGATAACTAGGTGATAATCTGCGCATGAAAAATCTATAAATAATTTTATTAAAGTTGATTTTGAAATTGTTTAAAATAAAAATAATTTAATCAGTTTTATATATATGTGAATAATATAATTTAATATTTCAACTTTTTTGACATAATATTTTTAACTTGTTTTCAAGTTTAAATATTTATATTATTTGATTAATTTATATGGTTCTATTAACAAACCATATAAACAAAAAAAATATTTATAAATATAGATATCTATTAAAATCACACATATCGAAGTATTTTTATTGTAACCTAAATTATATTTTTAATTTGTTATAATTTTTTTATTTATTAAAATCACACATATCGAAGTTTTTTTTATTGTAAACATATTTCTACTTAATAAAAAAAGTATTGTGTATATCATAAATTGTGTATAAATTATATTTCATTAAATAATATTTTTTAAACTATTGTTTTATTTATTTTTAAGAAATATATTGTGTAATATGATGTATATCATAAATCATCACATAACCTAAAATTTGATTTTAAATAATCCAAAAATTAAAACATAATTTTTTGTTTATATTAAAAGTAATAAATGGATAAAGACATATAATGTAATTAGTCTAATAAAAAAAAAATTTGTATTAAAATAATAAAAAAATAAATGTGATGATGACACATCAAGAAAATAATACCACTGTAAATATTTCAAAAATAAGTCTATTCCTTAAAAAATATTTCTCTTTCGTTATTGAGTTTTTGCTTAAGATAGTTTTTTTTTTGCAGGTTTTGACCAATCAACTAGTTTTATAGTTTTGTCATTTTTAACGAACTGCTTAAAAAAACTTCGAAAATTTTCGATATTCACGTCATCAGCAAGAAGAAATCACAAGAAATTAAATGCGCAATCCAGCTACAGTGTCAATATTTTATGCTTATATATATCGGCCCTTGAGAGAAATCGTAACAGAGGAAGAGAGAGAAAGGCTAGACTTGGATCTAGACAATAAAGAAAACCATTTAAAAATTTCAATTGTTTATACTAAACTCCACAGATCTCCCATTCTGAGATGGAGAGATAATAACAACAATTGAGACCGAAACATAAAGCAAAAAAATCCGAAACTGTCACCGTTTTCCTTTCTCTTCTTCTCTGCAAAATCTTTCGTCTTTATCTTCTTTCTCTTCTTCCGCTTCTTGGTATTCTAATTTCTCAATCTCAAAAAAAAGAAAAACGAAAACTAATGGGTACTGGTTGGCGACGAGCATTTTGCACTACCGCCCCTAGAAACAGCGACGCGGCAGCCCCGGATCTCGACAAGCAACACACCGGCTGCACGCTCATCCCCAGTCCTAGCCCAAGAAGCTGCGTGAAGCTAGCTTTTCTCTCCGGAGGAAGTAATCCGTCGACTCCCCGACCAAGTTCTAGTCCTGGGCTGCGCTGTCGGACGACGGACGCCAAGACTCCCACGGCGGAGCAAATCCCGACACCAAGATCGGCGACAAAGAGCCCTAGACTATCTTTAAAGGCCAGCTCGAACCCTTCGTCGCCTCGGTCGCCGTTAAAGCTTTCTCTGTTCCGCAACAGCTTCAAATTCCGAGTAAGAAACAGATGGAAAATGAGTCACAAGGAGGAATCAAATCAAATAAATAAAATATGTTTCTGATGATTAATTAACTTTTTTTTTTTGCAGAGTACTTGCGGGATATGTTTGAACAGCGTGACAACAGGGCATGGGACGGCGAAATATACGGCGGAGTGTTCACATGCGTTTCATTTCCCTTGTATCGCCGATTACGTCCGTAAACACGGCAAGCTTGTTTGCCCTGTTTGTAATTCCCTCTGGAAAGACGCTTCTCTCCTCGCTCCTCATCGTAATGCAACTGAATCTCCCATCGAAGACGCCGTTTCCGTCGAGGAAAAGCGCGTCGTCGTCGCCGCATCTTCTCCTAGAGAAAAACCGAGGCCAAAGCAGCCTCACTATTCCAGATTCTACGACGACGACGAACCTTTGCTTTCGCCTCGATTTGTCACCATACCTGAAGCCGATGAGAATTGCGGAGGGGAAGAGGACAATGACGTGGCTCAGTTTAAAGGATTCGTGGTTGATCCAAACCCGTATTTTGCCGTCAAATCTCACGAAATTCCTGCCAATGGTCGAGATTTTGGAAACGTGCAGGTGAGCTTACATGAATCTGCCGTTGTCTCTGTCGGGTGTGGTTACGAGACGCGTGTAGCGGCTCTGCGGGTGAAAGCGCCACCGCCTCTAGCTTCGAGAGGCGGAGTAGGGCGTAGGATATTAGATCCGTCGCAACGTGCGCCGGTGGATCTGGTGGTTGTAGTTGACGTTGGTGGAATTATGAACGGTGCAAAACTCCAGATGGTCAAACGAGCCATCAGGCTTGTGATTTCCTTCCTCAGCTCGGCTGATCGGCTCTCAATCGTCGTTGCTGCGGCGCCTACTCCAAAGAGACTCCTACCGCTAAAGAGAATGACGGAACATGGCAAACGCTCTGTTGGAGCCGTGGTGGATGGGCTCCTTTGCGGTCAAGGTTCGAACACAAGCGATGGTTTGAGAAAAGCGGTTAGAGTGCTTGATGATCGTAGGGAGAGAAACCCAATCGCTAGTATCGTACTCCTATCGGACGGCCAAGGTGTTTCGGGTAGAGTCCACACAAATCAACGGTCCACAATATACCATGTGGGGTCAACACGCTTTGCTCACATTGAGATTCCTGTTACTGAATATGGCTTTGGAGAGAGCGGTGGTTGCAGCCATGTCCCTGCTGAAGAGGCTTTCGCAAAATGCATTGGAGGATTGCTTAGTGTGGTGGTTCAAGATCTTAGGATCCAGATTCGAGTTGGATCAGCATCTGGACCTTGTGAAATCTCAGCCGTTTATTTATGTAATGGAAGACCCACGTTGGTGAGCTCTGGTTCCGGATCAGTCCGGCTTGGGGACCTTTACGCCGGCGAGGAGAGAGAGCTATTAGTGGAGCTTAGGATCCCATCAACGGCCAGCATGGCCCACCAAGTTCTATCAGTTAGAGGTCTCTATAAGGATCCATCAACTCAAGAAGTTGTATACGGACGAGACCAATCACTCCGTGTTCCTCAGGCCGTAAGATCATCTTCTTCTATTATCGAACGGTTGAGAAGCCTCTTCATAACGACACGGGCTGTTGCGGAGTCTCGGAGGCTGGTTGAGTACGGAGAATGCACGAGCGCACACCACTTGTTGACGTCGGCACGGGCGTTGCTAGGGCAATCGGGAACGGCCGAGGCGGCGGAGTACACCAAGGCCGTGGAGGCGGAGCTTGTGGAAGTTCAGTGGAAAAGGCATCAGCTGATGGAGTATCAGAGTCAGCAACAACAACAGCATATTCAACGGCGGAGAGGGAGCGAGAGAGACACGACGATGATGTTGATGGACGAAAACGGTGAGCCGTTGACTCCTTCCCCAGCGTGGAGAGCGGCTGAGATGCTGGCTAAGATGGCTATGATGAAAAAGAGCGACTTGCACGGCTTTGAAAACGCTAGATTTTAATAAATTTTTTTTTTCTTTCTAATTTTTTTTAAAATATATAAATTTTTATTTAGAGAAAACAATGGGAAATGTGTAATAGTCAGAGTGTCATAATAGCAGACGGCGCATTACTTTTTTATTATCAGTTATGATAACTTAACCACATACAAGTAAATTACCCGGAATCGAATCTAATTGAAAGCTATCGAATCAAACTGACACTGATGTAAATATCCAAATTGATCCTAAATTTCTATATCTGAATAATAAGATTTGAACCCGAACCAAATCAAGAAACTAATCGATAACAAAAATATCTCAAATATAATTATATATTTAAAAATATTAGTTATGTTTAGATTTAAAATAACTAAAATACCCAAAATTAAAATTATAAATGGAATATATTAATTATGTTTAGAGAAAAATAACTAAAATATCAAAAAAAAAATAGTTATATTTGTCAAAACTAAAATATTTTTTTTGCAAAATTTAACCAAATATCCGAAATATTTAAAACAGAATTCGGATATTTCCAATAAATTTCGAGTAATTTGGAAATTTAATTCCGAACCGAACTTGAACCGAAAAAGAAAAATATCTGAATGGATCCTAAACCTTTATCGAGTATTAATTTATAAAGTTTCTATTACGTGCAAATTTGTCAGAGAAAGAGGAATGATGCGGAGGATTTAGAGTTTCGTTTCTTCAAGTTTTAAATTTATAAACCCTAAATGCCTGCAAGTGTACAGATGTTCATTGCAGTACGTAAGGTATATATCCATAAGGAGTGCACGCCTAACTGCAAAATCAACAACGGTTAGAAAGCGTTCCTAATATAAGGGGGGGGGGGTTTGTGGTTGTGTGTTTCGCGGACGGTAGCATGCAGGAAAGTAAATAAACGATAAGCAAGCAATCAAAACGTTGGATTCTTCGGAAAATCTCCGGGGGTTCAAAACAGATCAAACAAGAATTAACGCAAAGCAAACGAAATTAGGCCTATTTTCTCTAAACTTGAATGACGATTTTATGATCTACCTACTTTCATAAATAGATCGTTTATGTTTTAACTACTCACTATAAGAAAACATGGCGTTTGCCACGATTTTTTACGAGAAAAATTAATCGTAGTAAATTAGCATTGAATTAACTATGAATTTACGAGGAAAATTATAAACATCGGTAATTCGTCGAAAAGAGGGACAAAAATAAATCGTTGTAAAATCGTCGTTACATTAGGACTAATTAACGACGACACATATTTGACGTGGATTCCTTGGAATTTCGTCGTTAATTTCCGACGAATTGCCGAGAAAGTATTTCGAAGTGAATTAACGACGTATTAGAGAGGAAAATAAGTTAGATGAAAACGTGTTTTACTGGTTTTTTTGCCACGAAATATTCTTTGTTAATTCGTTGGTAATTCGTTGGTAATTCGTTGGTAATTCGATGTTTAAAAAAAAAGCCTATATATAGAAGCAACACTTCATTATCAAAACTACAAAAACAAAAACAAACACTTCTCTCTCTTCACCAACAAAAAAACTCTTCACCAAAAAAAACACTTCTTAAACATTTTTTCAATATCTTCTTTTAAAAAAAAAAAAAAATTCTCTTATATACCCGAAAAAAACTCTTTTTCAAAAAAATATGTCAATATACAAATTACGAAGTTGGATGTATAATCGTAAAGATTCAGAGGGATCACTGACGAAGGAGTTTCAAGATGGGCTAGAAGGATTCATGTATCAGGCGAGAAGTTTGCAAATTACCGTTGAAAGTGGTATGATGTACTGTCCTTGTCAAAAATGCATGAATAGAAAATTTATTCGTATCTCAAAAGTGTGGTCGCATCTATTAAATAGAAGGTTTTTTTCGCATTACTATATTTGGTATAATCATGGAGAAGGGCAGGGGGAAAATGCTGCTAGTAGTAGCGGTAATAACCAAGCAGTTAATATTGATGCTGAGTCAAATAATGTGCATCAAGTTGATGATCATGGTGAATATAGTGATCATGATAGGATTCATGAGATGGTTACAAATGCATTTCATGAAAACACGGATACATTTCTAGCTGCTGGTCATGATAGTAATATTTACGACGAGGAACCCAATTTAGATGCCAAAAGATTTTATGATATGTTAGATGCTGCAAATCAGCCACTCTACGATGGATGTAGAGATGGACACTCTAAATTGTCCTTGGCAGCTAGGATGATGACCATTAAAACTGATCATAACTCAGATGAGGTTTGTATGGATGATTGGGCTGATTTGATTAAGGAGATTTTGCCTGAAGATAATTTGACACAAGGCAGGAAAATGATCCAAGTATTGTTGCCTCTGAAATCGTCACTTGAAGCCGAGATGGTTGAATGACTTGTGGTTTGATAGTCGGGATGAAGTTTGATGACCACAAACTTCAAAGGTTAGACTCTGCTAGCTCAAGGGCTAATCCTCACGAAAGCTTAGAAGATTCTACACAAATCTTCAAGGTTGATTCCACAACACTTAGAAGAAAAGCAGGAACAGAATTTGTTACAAAAGATAACTTTCTTTGAAACAAAATAAAAGGGGTTTTAATTTTTTTAATTCAAAGGTGAATACAAATGAAGAATGAAATGAGCTTTTATAGGCTCAAACACAACGGTCCTAAGAAGCTAAAACAAGAAAAGAAATCACAAAAATTACATGTAAAGAGCTGTTGGAGACTTGATGGGAAAATCAGCTAAATGGGGCAAGTTATGATAATGCTTGAGTCTTGAGATCTTGGGTGTGAATGTGTGATGTCTTGGAACGTCTAGATTCACTGAATAAGTCACCAAAACGCATTAGCAATGAGAATATAGCCGTTGGAGAGTTATTGACCCAAGTGTGAATGCTTCCATATAAGGCAAGTTGCAGATCCTCTGTCTTGCAACTTATATAACTTTAAAACCAGAACCGATATTGATGTGAAACCAATTGGACGAGCTTTCCGGTTGAGTCAAGATTCCACGCCAAGTCGGTTTGTTGCTTAATTCCTTCTGGTTCGGTCGGAATCCTCCATTTAGTACTCCTATGTCCAAATCGGGAAAGCTCCGGTTTACCCAACTTGTAAAATTAATATCTCTTCAACCAAAATGAATTTGGTCTTGATTACAACTCCCCGTGGACCTCTGATGAGTTGAGAATCCAAAACAATTGGATTTGTTTCTTGGTTCATCTTGGTTTGGCCGGAGTGACTCAATAACTGATCGTTGCTCTCCATTGAGTCCATTGGAGTTTTGAATGGGTTTAAAACATGTAAACCAATTTGCCTCATTAAAACCTTTCCTGGAAAACCCATTGGGATAAAACAAAGGATAAGGAAAAAGAGTACAAATGGTCACATTCCATTTGTATGCCTTGGCTTCCATTTGAGCTAAACTCAGCTCGCATGTCTCCTTAGCCTTCCTCAGCTTCATGCTTTCCTCCTTATGGCTCCAGGTTCCGGGCTCCTTGTCAAGTACTGATTTATTAGCATTGATGCTTACATCATAATTTAGCTGCCGAAATTTACTATGAGATACAAAAGCTGGTTTTTAGTCTTGGGTTACCTTCTGAGATGATAGACGTTTGTGTAGACAATTGCATGATTTATTGGAAAGAAGATGACAAGTTGCAGGAATGTCGTTTTTGCCATAAGCCACGATATAAACCGCAAGGTGCTGGTCGGAATAGGGTGCCGTACCAAAGGATGTGGTATCTTCCAATAACTGATAGGTTGAAAAGATTGTATCACTCGGAAATGGGGTGCCGTACCAAAGGACTGCTGCATCCATGAGATGGCATGCTGATCATTTGCAGACAGATGGGGAGGTCAATCATCCGTCAGATGCAAAAGCGTGGAAACATTTTAAGACAGTACACCCCGACTTTGCTAGAGAGAAACGGAATGTATATCTTGGTATTTGCAGAGATGGATTTAGTACATTTGGTATGTCTGGTAGGCAATATTCTTTCGCCTTACAACCTTGCCCCAGACATGTGCATGCAAAGAGAATTTCTATTCATGAGTATATTAGTCCCTGGTCCCAAGCATCCGAAGCGGTCCCTTGATGTGTTTTTGCAGCCTCTAATAGCGAGTTGAAGGAGTTGTGGTTTAATGGGGTTCGTACGTATGATATTTCAAGGAAGAATTTTTTTACGATACGAGCGGTTCTTATGTGGACAATAAGCGACTTTCCCGCATACGTGATGCTATCAGGGTGGACTACGTATGGGCGGTTGTCTTGTCCTTATTGTCTCAATCGAACAGAAGCATTTCAATTGAAGTACGGTAGAAAAACAAGTTGGTTTGATTGTCACCAGCGATTTCTACCCTTGTCGCATACATACCGAAGAAACAAGCGGTTATTTAGAAATTTTTTACGATACAAGCGGTTCTTATGTGGACAATAAGCGACTTTCCCGCATACGTGATGCTATCAGGGTGGACTATGTATGGGCGGTTGTCTTGTCCTTATTGTCTCAATCGAACAGAAGCATTTCAATTGAAGTACGGTAGAAAAACAAGCGGTTTGATTGTCACCGGCGATTTCTACCCTTGTCCGTGTTCCTCCTCATGTATGTGTATCCGGGACAGATTTATAAGCAAAAATTGATAATTACGGTGCACAGCAAACAACCTATTTTTTAAAACTTTTACTAACAAATTAATTTACAAAAAATGTAGGCATCCGAAAACGGAGGTGTTTTGCCTCCGATGACGGAAGTTTTTGCAAAGACACATCGCAAGAAGGCGTCGGGGCTCTCTGTCTCTGACAAGGCCGAGAGGATCTACAACGATGTCACAGCGAGGATTGCCCAGCGAGAGTCACAGATGTCTCAGACATCACCTGGCGGTTCTTCTATGCAATCCGGGGGGTTGACCACTCCCGACATCGATCGGATCTACGAGGAGGTATGTATAATAATATATCTATTATTATTATATTTTGTTATCTAATCATAATTTGTTTATTTTTTAAAAATCTAGGTTGCCCCTAAGAGAAACGGGAAAGTCGTAGGGATGAGATCTATTCATCATGTCCCATCTGCTTCGTCTTTTGCCCCTCAACGGTCCCCCGAAGATGATCCGTTCGTCCTACGTGCCAAGATAGCGACTCTCCAACAAACTCAAACTGAATATCAGGAACAAGTCAAGGCTAAACTTTCGGAGTACGATGCTATCTTCGAGATAATGGCAGTGGGAAATCCCGAGATCGTCGCATTCTTACAAGAGAAGCGGAGACGACGAGCGGCAACAGCACATGCCGGGCCAAGCCATTCGACAGAGGAAGACTTGACCGAGAAAAAACGTGAATCACGCCGCCTTGCGACTCAAGCTGCTGAAGATGTTCGGACTATCCCGAATTTCGATTATGTCGTAGAGTAGTTATATTTTATTTTATTAAAAACCAAATATATTTGTTTTTAATTTTATTTTTAATTTTAATTATAAAATTTTCTTTTTTTTTTATTTAAAATTTAAAATTTTACTAGGTATTTACGACGAAAATAATTTTCCACGAATTAAGGACGAACTTTGTTGCCTTGTTTTTACGACGAAATTTTAATTGCCACGAATTAACGACGAAATATTTTGCTACGAATTTACGAAGAAATTTTAATTGCCACGAATTAACGACGAAATATTTTGCTACGATTTTATGACGATAATTATTTTGCTACGAATTTACTACGATTCTTTTCCCCTCAATTTGCTACGGATTTACGACGAACTCTGTATCTCGCTAGTTAATGACGATTTTACGACGACCCAATTAACGACGATTTTACGACGAAATCTTGGAATCCCAAAATTAACGACGAATCTGCGACGAATTTGCTTTCGCGACGATCAATTACCGACGATTAAACTTTCGTGGCAAATTCGTTGCGACTTCCGATTTACGACGAATTTGCCACGAATTAATCCCTCGTAAAATGCATGTTTTCTTGTAGTGACTCCGTAGGTATTCTTTCGTATCCTACGACGCAATCAAACACGTAATATACGATCAAGATTTTTTTTATAACATTCCCGACACTCTATAAGTGTGCAATTCACACCTCATGACGCGACTACTCATCTAAGATAGATCCGATGAATAAATTCATCACGTTATTGGTTTTAATCAATCCTAAGATCAGTCTATAGTTAGCTACGCTAGATCCATGCAATAAAAACAAATTTAGACGAAAGAAAATCCTAAAATACGGCTAAGCAATCACTAAGCCACTTATCCAAATCATGTATGAGATCGATTAAACAAGACAATTAAACAAAGAAAATCGATGATGCTCTTAACCAACCTACTCTCGTAGTATTAATCGCAAAACATCAAAAGACAAATTTCAATCTAACAACCTAGCGATCAATCCATGAATCCCCTTTGAAAACCCTTAAACACAACAAACGAATCTACTCTAACTTGACTGGGGTGTGCAGAAATGAGATGAATACAAGCATAATCGATTAAACTTAGAAAAGTATGGAGAGTTCGAGAGAAGATCTCTCACCGCCTCGAAAAGGAAAAATAAAAACGTGAAAAAGGCTAATGCGGCTATAAATCTTTGGTCGCTGCGTTTCTATGATGGGACCTATGAAGGATTACGAAAACAATGAGTAGAGATGAGTATTTATAGGTCTAGAGGTCTTCTTAGGCGTCACTTAGGTTTTCGTTGAGTTTGACGGCTATTTAACGGGTTTTCAAACGAGCTCGGGAACGCCGACTTGGTGTGGTCGCGCGAGCGAGGGCTCATGACGCGGCCAAGTGGGGTCTGGCCATAGCTTGGAAATCTGGTGGCGCAGTGGAGAGGTCCCTGGCTGCGTGGTCGAGGCCTGGTGGCACGGAGAGATCACTAGGTGATCAAACCTTCATTTCTTCTTTTGTTTAATTCTCCCGCGAGACTGCATGATATATCTTCGGTAAAAAAAATCATAATTCCATATCTAACAGTTAGTTTGAGTTCAATACACTTGAATATAAAAGCTAACATTCCCGTCTATTTGGTGTCCAAATTTGAGAAAGATCGCGTGGTGGGAAGGTCTTGATCGGATGTTAGACTTCTTGCACTCTGAATTTGTCCAAAATGTCATTTTGCTCTATTTTGCTCCGTTTTGCATCCCTTTTGCTATGTTTTCCTGAAAAGAGTCTTGACCATACAAATAAGAAAACTACTATTTATCCATTAAAACTTTAGTGAAATGTTTATAAAACATTCACTTATTATAGTAAAAATAGTAAAAATATTTCAAATATCGTTCTTTGCGGAACTCCAACTGCCGTTCTTAAACCAAGTTTTTTTTTTTTTTTTTTTAAATTTTATAAGGGAAGATCAAGGAGAGATTGCACCTAGCGCATCTTGTCAGAGTCTAAAAGAGGAGTTAAGTTCAATGTACCTCAAATCCTTTGACGATAAATTTTGATTCATTAGGTGCGGAGTCAACACAAGATCCTTCGAGTACACTAGAGATTAGAAATTTCTCTGGTAGAAAATCCACTCGCAGTGTTCAACTTAGTAAGCTCTGCTTCTAATCCCCGCGAGAATGGTCATTAAGCTTCACGTTCGAAGTGACTTGTTGATGCGGTGGATTTTGTTACTCCAAGTTTTACCCCTAAGATAGCCGCAAGTGCACAGCAATCTTAATAGTATATTAAGGGATCGAATCTACATAGATTGTTGTTTCGCGAAAGTTCTAGGATTTCTAACTTCTTTAAACCAAAAGGAAAGGTTGGGGGTTTGTGTGTCACGATTTTCAGTAGTAATATCAAGCACCAAAAGAGAATCAATAGGTAAAAGGCGTTGGGTTCAGGGGTGTACTCCGGGGTTCATGGATCGGATCAAACAAGCAATATATTAGGTTTTAAATGACTTAGTGGGCTAGGTTCTTAAGCTGAAACGGTCGACTATGATTACCCCGCGCTCAAGGATCTAACCACTCACGTTTGCCTCGCTCTGCGGATATGTGTTATCATCCCACGGTGCGAGTCAAACGCGCAAACATAACATTCACCTATTTGTAAACACTCGTGGTGCGGTCCGTCGATATGCTTAAACATCCTACGGTGCGGTCCGCTCGTTAACCTCTAGATCCAGACAATAAACTCAAGTTCGTGTATCTAGTTGTCCTGGGATCAGTTGCTAATTGATTAGAAAAGCAAGCATGTAATAAGAGCAAGACATAAACGAAGATACCTAATAGAAACTTTATCTCTATCAACTTAGCGAAATCGATCCATGATTAAACCCCTTAGGAAAACCCCCTTAAAACCCAACTAGATGACTACTCGTTCATGGGAACGAGAGACATCCTTCGAGATAAGAAAATGTGCGAATTGTATTGAATAAGAAACAGAGTTAAAAAACTTCTTCAAAGGAAATCCAAATGAAGAGATCTTCTTAAGGTATTGAAAAGCAAAGAACTGAAAACAGTAGATGAAAAGAGAAGGGAAGAAAGGTGGCGGCTGCAGAAGAAATCTCTCTCGAGGTCTTCAACTCCGGGGCCGTCGATCTCTCTCTCTCTCTCTCTCTCTCTCTCTCTCTCTCTCTCTCTCTCTCCGGCGGTGTGAAAAGTGTTTCTGGAAAAGCTTTGTGTCAAGTCACGCCCTTTGTGAAGCCCTAGGGGTCCTTTATATAGGCCTTCATGTCTTCATAAGTGGGCTTTGCGTTTTAACCTCGAGAAATATCAAATAAGTGCAAACGG
>JAHZTW010000004.1:62747027-62764046 GCA_020283515.1 Alliaria petiolata | reverse complement strand
CAGACATGTTGAATGAAGAAAACATCATGAATAAAATACTTTGCATAAAAGAAATCAATAGAAACAAAGGAGTTCCAAATTTGCTCTGAAGGAGACAAATTCTTCTCTCTAAAATCTCTCTAAAAATCTCTCTCTAAAATAATGTGTGTGTTGTAAAGTGTAGCCTAAAAAATGGCTGAAAAACTCTATTTATAGGCCTAGGTTCGCATCTTCAATTCCTTGGAAGATTAGGAAAAGTCTTGGAGATTTCCTTTTCTTCAAAATATGGAAACTTCTCGCTTCTGGAAATTGGAAATCATGGTGTCGATCGACACTCATCGTGTTGCAATTCGTGACTTCATTCCATTAAGCTCCAAAATGTATCCAAATCTCCAATTTTTCTCCAATTGTACCTGAACCTGTAAAGACTCTATATAGACTCGAAAATAGCCAAAATACTCTATAAAAACACTTATATCATGGTCTAAAAATGGGTAAAAACCATGATATATCGCTAGCGACCAGGCGTGGCGCGGCCACTGGTCTTCTGAAACTGTGTGGTGCGGCCATCCTTCTTCTGAGGATGTGCATGAAGGACCTTCTTGTTTCCTTCATAACTTGAGATCCAACCGTGGGATTGAACTCAAACCACCTCGAGGTGAAAGACAGCTGAAAAGGCTATCTTGTCTCCAAATATGAGCTTGATCTTGTGGTGGAAATGTCGTCGTTGGATGTTGAACTTATGTCCCCAAGCACTTGTCCTGGAAGTTTCCGTTTTGCTCCAAAATGTATGCTTTTTGTTCAATTTCCCTGAAGTGACTCTTAAGACTAGGAAACGTGGAAATCACTTTTAAACCATTAAAAATTGGGTTAAAACACTCGTAAAGGATGTTGAAATGATAGATTTTAGGAGTAAAATATGAGTGTTATCAACACCCCCAGACTTAAACCTTTGTTTGTCCTCAAACAAAACGCAGATAAAAGCTCGGAAAGTGGTTTGAAAATATGGGAACTAGCAAAAACTCAGCGACCGTCCTTCTAAACCATAAGTCATCGAACAAGCCTATTCAAGCTCAGCCTAGAAAATTCTCACTATAGTTCCTTCAACACTAGTCCCTTAGAAGCTTTCACTATCTAAATCCCAAGTTCCAGTCAACTAGCTCTCTAAGTAATATTAATATTGGCGTGATCCTTGTCAAGGGATGTAAAGCTGGGTTCAACGAGGTTAGGTACATAAAGGCCTTTATTGGTGAGGTTTAAAGTGTTTCGGGTTACCGTATCTCTGCACTCCTTCTGCAATTCAGCTTCGCAATCTTTGTCTCCATGATGAACACGTCTTCCTTCATCAGTTTGGCATTGTTTAGACCTTCATCCTCGCCCAAAGTCCTGAAGAGATGATTGTCAAGCTCCACAACTTTCTCAGAATTCTCAGCCAATCCCTCTTGAACAACCACCTTGTTCACTTGCTCGTTAGAATCCAGCTCCTTGTCAAACCCATCAGTAATGGCATCTGAATGTTCCACGATTGGATCTTGATCCATAGAAATCTCGACTGAAAAAGATTGACCATTGATGGTGGAAGGTCCCCTTAACTTGTCCATGTCAAAATTCATGACAACATCACCCAAGTCAAGCTCTATTTTCCCTTTCCTTACATCAATAATGGCACCAGCTGAAGCCAAGAATGATATTCCCAAAATAAGAGGATCTGTAGGTTCTTCATCATATTTCAAAACCACAAAGTCTGTGGGAATCATGCAACCTTCAATCTTCAAGGGAACATCTTCTAGAACACCTTCTGGGATTCTTTTGGATCGATCAGCTATGACAAGGGAGATTCTGGTTGGCTTGGAAACAGTCATTCCAAGTCGAACAGCAACTGAGTATGGTATCAAGTTGATACTTGATCCTAGATCGCAGAGAGAACGAGGAAACCTTCCTGTTGAGATTGAGCAATCTAGCACAAAGTTTCCTGGATCAGGTAGCTTCTCTGGAATCCTCCTTTGAATCACAGCACTGACTTGTTCAGAAACCCACATCTTCTTCTTCTTCCTTGGAACTATGTTCAAGAGAATTGCATTCATGTCTCTGGTAAGCAATGCTCCTTCCTCAGGACTCACACCATTGACAACCATTCTCTTGACATATCTTCTTAATGCAGGTGAAAGTCTGACTGCATCAACTAGGGGTAGCTCAATCATCAGCTTATCCATCATCTCCTTGCATCTAGCTTTCTCTCTCTCTTGTTTAGATCTTCTGGGAGGCAGGGGATAGGGTATTTTTGGTTTATACACCTTTTCCTCTTCAAGTTTGGAAGGTTCAGGTTGATCCAGCGAGGTCATGGTAGGGTGTCGATCGACATCCAGCTGGTGTCGATCGACACTGACTTCTTGTGTCGAGGATGCGTGTTCGATCGAGCCCGATTCCTTGAGTTCCTCTACTGGTGTCGATCGACACTGGCTCTGCAACAGTAGTCTCGTCTTCCTCAACTTCCTGAGACTTCTCACTCTCCACGAAATTTTCTTCTCTTCTCACCATGATGGCATTGACATGATGTCTGGGATTTTTATCAGTCTTTCCAGGAAGAAATCCTTCTTGCCTATGAACAGTTTCTGCGGTTTGAGCAACTTGAACATCCAGTTGCTTCATGTGAGCGTTTATGTCCTCAATCTTTCCATTCAGTTCCTGGTACAGTGAATCAATCTTGCCATTGAAATTCACTGTAAGCTTCTGCTGTCCTTCCAAGAGTTTCTCTAGCATAGCCTCCATTTTGTTGTCTTGCTCAGGAGGCTTCTGGTAGGAAGAAGAACCATAAGTTCTCTGGAAGCTGTTGTTCTGAAAAGGCTTTTGGTAAAAGGAACCATAGCCTTGCTGATTGTTGAACCTCTGTCCTTGAAAACCAGCACCATTGATGTAGTTAACTTCTTCTTGCTCAGGCTCACAAGTTTCCACTTCATTAGCAAAATGGACTTGCTTCTTTCCCATCAAGATGTCCAGCTTCTTATTGACTTCAACAATTTGGTTTCCTCCAGCTACTCCTGCGTTTTGTCTTCTCTCGAAGTCTGCGTTCTTGGTGCTGTTACAAGAGGCTAAATTCTCTATAAGCACTATCGCATCTTTTGGAAATCTTGTGTTGAAGTTGCCATTGCTCGCAGCGTCTAAGGCCATCTGGTACCTCCAATCAATTCCGCGGTAGAATATACCGATAAGCTGCGGCTCGCTGAATCCATGATGTGGGCAGTCCCTCTGGTAAGATCTGAACCTCACCCAAGAAGCTTTGAATGCTTCAGTGGGTCCTTGAGAGAATGTAGTGATCTTCATTCTCAGCTCCTCCGATCTCGCATCATCAAAGAAATTGCAAAGGAATGCATTCTTTGTATCTTCCCATGTAGTCAAGGATCCTGGTGGCAACTGCTTCAGCCAGTATGATGCATCTCCAGCAAGCGAGTAAGGGAAAAGCTTGCAGAAGAGATAATCATATGTAACTCCGTTGGCCTTTATGCTTGATGCCAAATCTTCAAATCTCTCAACGTGGTCCATAGGGTGCTCATTAGGAAGACCATGGAAGGGATGCTGAGCCACTAGCGTGTAGTAAGCAGGCTTCAGCTCGAAGTCATTCCTCTGGAATGCAGGAGGACGGATCGCAGCTCTATTACCATAGAACTGGTCTGGGCGGTTGTACTCGCCTAATGTTCTTCCACGTCCATCTTCTGCAGCGGCGATTTGTATGGCTGGTTCTATGATGACGGCGCCAGCCTCATCAAGTCTCTGTCCACGATTGTTTCTTCTATTGCCGTCCAAATCCGTGAAGTTGCCATCTTTATCATGAATCAAAATCACAGGATCTGCCATCTCGGTCTGCGCAAGGTGTCGATCGATGCTTTTGGTGTCGATCGACACTCAGGCAGATGCTCGGTTCTTGCGTTCGAGACGGCCTAGTTCCTGGTTGTCAAGTCTGATTAGCTCCTTTTCCTTGTTGCTCCTGGTATTGCGATTAAGCATACACCTGAAAACAAGAATAAAAAACTAAAATTAGTAACCAAAAACAAAAATAAAAACCTAGAAAAAATTCTAACACTAGAAATCTGTAGGTAACTAATCTCCCTCCCCGGCAACGGCTCCAAAATTTGATATGCTCTCAAATTTACCCTAGAGCTACTCTCTCAAATTAAGAGATCACTGTAGTATTTAGGGATCGAATCCACAAGGAAGGGATAGTCACACATCAAACTTCTAATTTCGAATTAAGCTAAGTGAGAATGCAAAACTAAAAGACAGAAAGTAATTAAAAGACTTTGTAAATTCAGGAGACTAAACGCTAGGTTCAGGGAAATTCTCAGGTGATCTAAATTGCAGGTATAGAGAGAATGTTAGGAATTAATAAGATCTGTTCTCGAACTCGAATCACTAATGTAAAATCAACCAACTCTCGCTGCGAAGATTATCTATGTCTAAACCCTAGAATCCAAATCTCTTTGCAAATTCTAACAATTCAAACAAGCATTAAAGTTCAGGTTCAATTGTTCACAAAACCCTAAACCAAATCTCTTTGTGAATAGGTATTTTGCTCATCTAACATTAGTTCAGGCAATCAATAATACTCTCGCATCTATTAATTAACCTAAGATCAGATTCTAGGTCGCGAAGCTAGAATAAGCATTAAACACAAATCCAGATGAAGAACTCTAATGATTTTATCCTAACAATTTAATTCGACCTAACAATTCATTAATCACCTTTGAAAAACCCTAAACCTAACTAGCAAACTACTCAGACATGGTGAATAAAAAAAACATCATGAATAAAATAGTTTGCATAAAAAAATTCAATAGAAACAAAGGAGTTCCAAATTTGCTCTGAAGGAGACAAATTCGTCTCTCTAAAATCTCTCTAAAAATCTCTCTCTAAAATAATGTGTGTGTTGTGCCTAAACAATGGCTGAAAAATTCTATTTATAGGCTTAGGTTCGCATCTTCAATTCCTTGGAAGATTAGGAAAAGTCTTGTAGATTTCTTTTTCTTCAAAATATGGAAACTTCTCGCTTCTGGAAATTGGAAATCATGGTGTCGATCGACACTCATCGTGTTGCAATTCGTGACTTCATTCCATTAAGCTCCAAAATGTATCCAAATCTCCAATTTTTCTCCAATTGTACCTGAACCTGTAAAGACTCTATATAGACTCGAAAATAGCCAAAATACTCTATAAAAACACTTATATCATGGTCTAAAAATGGGTAAAAACCATGATTTATCGCTAGCGACCAGGCGTGGCGCGGCCACTGGTCTTCTGAAACTGTGTGGTGCGGCCATCCTTCTTCTGAGGATGTGCATGAAGGACCTTCTTGTTTCCTTCATAACTTGAGATCCAACCGTGGGATTGAACTCAAACCACCTCGAGGTGAAAGACAGCTGAAAAGGCTATCTTGTCTCCAAATATGAGCTTGATCTTGTGGTGGAAATGTCGTCGTTGGATGTTGAACTTATGTCCCCAAGCACTTGTCCTGGAAGTTTCCGTTTTGCTCCAAAATGTATGCTTTTTGTTCAATTTCCCTGAAGTGACTCTTAAGACTAGGAAACGTGGATATCACTTTTAAACCATTAAAAATTGGGTTAAAACACTCGTAAAGGATGTTGAAATGATAGATTTTAGGAGTAAAATATGAGTGTTATCAACACCCCCAGACTTAAACCTTTGTTTGTCCTCAAACAAAACGCAGATAAAAGCTCGGAAAGTGGTTTGAAAATATGGGAACTAGCAAAAACTCAGCGACCGTCCTTCTAAACCATAAGTCATCGAACAAGCCTATTCAAGCTCAGCCTAGAAAATTCTCACTATAGTTCCTTCAACACTAGTCCCTTAGAAGCTTTCACTATCTAAATCCCAAGTTCCAGTCAACTAGCTCTCTAAGTAATATTAATATTGGCGTGATCCTTGTCAAGGGATGTAAAGCTGGGTTCAACGAGGTTAGGTACATAAAGGCCTTTATTGGTGAGGTTTAAAGTGTTTCGGGTTACCGTATAGATCTCCGGAAGGTGCGAGATATTATGCAAAACAACAGGAGAAGGTGGAACTGTTGGGATCCACGATTTCCAATCACTCTTCGCACGTACACATCCGCGAGTTCTCCTAGATATCGCCATTCCCCCAGACTTGGTTTCTTGCTTCGGGTTTGAATTGGATGGCGTCTAAAACTTCTCACCATATCGACCGGACTCTGCCTCTTTGAATGTTCCGATTCTCTTAAGACTCTTAGGCATTTTCTTCCCGTTTCTTTTTCTCTATATTTTTTTTTGGAGTAACTCTCCTTTTTTACGGATAAGTACCATCATCACTCCAAGGAATTCAGATCCTTTATCCGAGTCACTTTTTCTATATATATATATATATATATATATATATTTATTATTCTGTTTTTGTTTTTTATGAAACGGGAAGTGCCTTAGTGTAGGAGTCTTAAGGAGAACTAAAATATTACCATTCTTTCGAGTTTTCCAAGGCATGAGTCGTACTCTTGTAGCTAACACTTCCGTCCCTTAACCATTTAATCCTTCGTCTTGAGTGACAAGAAATCGTGTCGTTCCTCCCTCTCCGGCATTTTTGCACATATCTGCATATTGTGAAAACAAGAGAGTTGCATGAGGTATGAAAAGATGGTAAAGGTTTCGGGTATGGTACCAACTGTGTGTTGGCCATTCGGAACTGACAAAGGGTCGTGTTTAAAAATGGAAAAGACGTCTCGAACATTCTGGCTTTTTCGTTGAATGCTTAAATCTGTTGACAAGGAAATTAGAAGTCAGGTTAAAGTCCAATAAAAATAGAGCTAGTATGTTCCTTCCCCTGAAATCTCTGTAGATCGACATTCTCCAGGATTTTGCATTGCCGGCTTTCTAGCTACCCCCCTAGTCTAGTACTAAGACTTGAAATATCTGTTACTAGAAATAGCGTAGAATCACACTGGTCGATTAATATCTTTGGTTTCGTGTCATAATCCCTAAAACCATATCATATATATCGAGATACATCATTCTTACTTCTTAGGGTAAATAAAAATCATAAAAATGACTCAAATAAAACCACAACAAAGCAAAGTCATTAGTACGGATAAATCCCCCCCAGACTTAAATCACATTGTCCCCAGGGTGAAATAGTCGTGAAAGGATGGGACTGACTCAAAATATGAAAAATAAAGCAAAAGTAAAAGATAAGGGTGAAATAGATGGAACCAGGCTCGTAAGCAGGAAGAGTTTCGGCCGAGACGCGAAGTCTTCAAGGCCTATGAACTCAGGGTCTAAAGATCGCCATCTATGTGTCCTCTCTCTCGAAGCTGTCGCACCATCTTCTCAAGCATCTCGTTCTGGCGTGCCAGCTGCTCCTGAAGGGCGGTGATCGCGGGATCAGCTGAGGTGGACGGTGTAGTGGATCGTGAGGTGCTGCGCGTGGAGGAAGATGACGTGTGGTGGGTTATCTGACAGACCGCCTCTCTCCTAGCCTTAGCGGCTATATACTCTCCAATGGTAAATGGTAGGCGTGAGAATTCGGTACAGAACTCCTTATGCTCCGGGATCCACTGTGGTGATCCCTTTGAAAGGCGCGAGACTGTGAGAGACGGTAGATAGACCGTGCCGTTATCTCCCTTCCCCAGGCGGTATCGGTATCTGAAACTATCTGGATCCATGGCTGCGCCTGTCAGGTTCCTGTCCGTCTGAAATTGGAACAAGTCAAACCAAGCCTCGTCCAGTGGCGCCTCAATGCTAGTGTCTACTCCAGCAGCCTCCATGATCGCTGTAATGATGTCTCCATAGGTCGTGAAGGCTGTTTCGCATCTAGGTGCGGTAACATCGTGCTTCACTCGCACGAGTCTCTCTGCTAGGACGCATCCAAGGCATGCTGAAAGTTGCTCGTCTCTAAAAGCGGACTGAAGTAGGACGAGCTGTGGAATGAGAATGCAAGACTGGTTGCTGCGAGAGAAAAGTCGATGTGCTATGAGGCGATGCACAAAACGCACGGCTGGATGTGAAAGGAAAGCAGACGGATGCCTCCGCTTGTCATAAATTCCTCGGCCCATAAGTCCCTAAAGATCAGCGCTCCACTCTTCTTCAATGCTCGTCTCGCTCCTCAAGTCAAAACCAAAAATCTCGCAAAGCCTAGGGATACTCAGCTCATAATCTCTAGAGCCAATGGTGAAATAGAGAATACCGTCTTTCGGATGTGACTTCCTTCCTTTCCGGTAGGACAACTGAACTGAAGATAAGTACTCTTGTGTGAGCTCCTTGTAGGTAGGTCGATCAATCTCCATGAAGGTCTTGAGCCTTAGCTCGTCCAAGTACCATGTAACATCCTCGGTGATGCCCAAAGCGTCTAAAGCGGAGTAATCGATTTTGAGAGTCGTTCTTATCTCCATCTTCTTCATCTCCTTCAAATAATCGATGTTTGGGTCCATTGGCGCTCTAAAGTATCGGAGCTTGCGCTTAGGAGGAGAAGGGTTCAGCTCTCTAGTTGGCTCTTGAGGTGGGGGTGAATCGTCGCGACTTCTGCACGCTATCCGTGATTCGCAGAATCTTCTTTGTTGCTCCTTCACATATCTTCCTAGAGTGGTGTCTAGACTTGGGTTTTTGGGTTGGTACTCAAACTCTATTTTCGGATTTTTGGGTTTCCAAACCAAGAATTTTCCAATAAATCGATTTTGCCAACTTATTTTCATCAAACTTTGGTTCTTAAGTCATACCTAGCATGAATTAAGTTCAAACTAAGTCAATTGTTTATAAATACCTCCAAAACTCATTTTTTAGAGCAAGTTCTAATTTTAACTTTCCAAAGATTTCAACTTTGCCAAAATTGGGTTGCAAAAATCGAAATCTAAGCAACCTAATTCATCAATTCAAGGTTCTTTACCATTATCCAAGCATCCTAAACAATTATCTAGTCAAGCAAGAGAGATCTCAAAATTGAATTCTCTAGGAAATTTTAAAATTAGAGACCATACCTTGTAGATGAGAATGAATGACCTCTAAAAGTTGAATCTCCTTTAATATTAGATGAGTTTAAGCCAAAGAATTTTTAAAAACGGTTCAATTTTGAAAAACCTAGAATCTATCAAAAATCTCCAAGTCTTTTGAAAGAGAAGAAGAAAAGGGAGTTTGATCCTAAAAATTCTCTTTTTGTTTTAAAAAGGTGTTTTTATCACCAAGGAACCTTTAATTTTCAAAAATTTTAAAACGAGGTAACTTACCTTGCGTGGTGGTCACAAATCAATAAAATTCAATAAAATTACATTAACGGAAATGGTTTTTCGGTGCGGGACTGTACCAAAAGGCGGGAAGTTCGGTTCGGGAGGAAAACGTGAGTTTTCCGGGTTGGTCGTCCAGACGACCACTGGCCGCGCCATGGTCCGTCGTGGCCGCGGCCAGACTGCTCCCCTCCATGCGGTCGTGGCTCGTCGCGCAGCCACGGCTCTTCTCGCCGCGGCACGAGCCGGTGCCCGTGCGGCCAGCCTCCCTCTGAGGCTCCTCCTCATATTTTTGGATTTTTCTTGGTTTTTCTATATTTTTTTTGTTTTTCTTCATATGCATAAGTACATAAACTTGCAAAAACTAGTTGTTAGAAATGAAAGAAAGAAAATTGAAAATATGTACCGGATGGGTTGCCTCCCACCAAGCGCTTCTGTTTAAGTCGTTTAACTCGACTTTGTTTGAGGCTTAGGCGATTGAGGAAGTGGCTTCCGGAGTTGTCTCTCCTAAAGCTTCCCATTGTTTCCGTTGCCTCCGTTTCCATTCCTAAGAATCTTGGCTTCTATGATCAATTGCTTGGTCTTCTCGACCGTCTTGGCCATTTATTCTTCACTTAGCTCTCCTAGCTCGGGAGGAATTCGAATTTCGATTCTAGAGAAAGGCCTTGAGTGGAGCTGCCCCACTCTTGATATCATCCCCTTTTTCTCCTCTTTACTCGCTTGGCTTCCTCTTTCTGACCGTGAAAGGTTTAACTCCTTCAGATATAATCTCTTCTGACTTATATGCAAGAAATCTACGAAGTTGCTTGCGTGGTCGATCTTTGCCCCTATTGTGGCCAAGAAGGGTCTTCCAAGTATTAAAGGCTTGTCTTTGTCCTCCCCCATATCGAGTACATGGAAGTCTACATGTACTATCTTGTTTCCGACAAGAAACTGGATGTTGTACATAATGCCATTCGTTTTCTTCCTGGACGAATCTCCAAATACTAGCTGCATAGGTGAGGGGAAATAGGTCGTCATTCCTAACCTTTCAGCGATTGTTGTGGACATGACATTGACATTAGCTCCCGTGTCGCATAGACAATCTTCGAATCTTATCCCTGTGATCGAACATGGGAAGATGAATGCCCCGGGATCTTCTTTCTTTTTTAGTCTCCCAAATGTGCAGTGCTTTGGAATATCAAAAGGTGGTTCAGCCGTTCCTCTCTTTATTGTCGGGAAAAGTGGGACGAATATGCATTTATCTCCCACAACTAGTTCTGGCTCTTCAGCTTCGTCGGTGATCGCAGAGATCACGTTACAAAATCCTTTAGGGTTATCCTTTACCTTTCCGGGAAAGACTCCTGCTTGTCTCTTAATGGTTTCAGCCGTTTGGGAAACTTGCGTGTCTATTTTCTTCACATGGGAAGATAGAGATTCGAACTTGCCGTTCAAATCGTTGTACATGCAATCGACCTTGATGTTGAGATCCTTGACCGATTTCTGCTGAGACAACAGCAGCTGTTGCATCAGTCCTTCAAGTTTGTCCTCTCGTGATGGGTACGGTGCATTTGATGCAACTTGTGGTGCTCC
Organism: Alliaria petiolata; assembly: GCA_020283515.1. NCBI lineage: Eukaryota > Viridiplantae > Streptophyta > Magnoliopsida > Brassicales > Brassicaceae > Alliaria > Alliaria petiolata. The sequence continues at coordinate 62,753,266 of JAHZTW010000004.1, read as the reverse complement.
TTGTTGATTGCTGTAGGGCGCGGGCTGAGAGTTGTAAGGTGGTTTTGGTTGATAGCCTCTGTTACTTCCGTAGTTCAGTTTTGGAACTTGTTCTGAAAATGTCTTCTTTGAGATGGATAAACTTGGTCTTGCGGGTTCTCCACGTTCGGGTTTCGGTAAGAGAGGTTGTTGTTGTTTCTGAAGTTGTTGTTGAATCCGTTGTTGAAGTTCCTGTTCGGATACAAGTTCTGGCCTCCCATAAAATTAACTTCTTCTTCTCTCGAGTATGATTCATCTCCTTTATCTCCTGGGTTAAGTTCTTCTCTTTCTCCCGCGGCTTCACACACATTGATGCTGCATTGCTGTCCTTTGAGTAGCTGGTTCATCATGTTCTTCAGCTCGGCCATCTGCCTGGAATCTGAGTCTGCCGTTCGTGGATTTTATCATAATTTGGACAGTTGTTGCTGTTGCTTACAGCGATGCTCTCGATAAGTGCGCGTCCTTGTCGCTCAGTCTTTGTGGTAAAATCTCCATTGCTGGCCGTGTCGAGTGAGAGTTGGTACCTAGCTTGCAGTCCACGGTAAACCGTGTTTAGCAAGCTGGCTCCAGAGAAGCCATGGTGAGGGCAATCACGCTCATAGTCTTTGAATCGCTCCCATGCTTCAAATAATGACTCGACCGGTCCTTGTTGAAAGCTTTTGATCTTGTTTCTCAGCATATTGGATCGTGACTTCGTGTACAAGTGATTGAGGAAGGCGGATTTGCATTCCACCCAGTTAGTGATCGATCCTGGTGGTAAAGTCTTCAACCATCTATGCGCTTTGTCCCTCAAAGAGAAAGGAATTAGCTTACACTTCAGATAGTCGGGAGGGATTCGGCTAGTCTTTGTAGTGCTGCAAATCTCTTCAAAAAATTCGATGTGGTCCATCGGATGCTCGTTTGATAGCCCGTGAAACTGGTTTTGTTTCACCAAAGAGATGATTTGTGGTTTGATCTCCAGCTCGTCCTCATGAGGGACGTTCACTTGAATCGCAGCTCGATTCTGAAAGTGCTGATCAAGAGTGTCGTGATCAGCTATGGTGCGGTTCCTTACTCGCATTGGCTTGTTGGCGGGTAGAATAGGTCGGTTGGCGTCTCGGTCTCCTGGTTGGACGATGGGGTCTGCTTGGTTCGCGCCATTTCCGATGATCGGATTAAGTCCTCCTTGCTACAAGGCAGGATCGAGTTCTTCTCCATCCGAGTCAGCCTCGGGAATTTGGCTAATCGGGTTTCCATTGTTGTCGAGTTGTGGCTCTCCGTCTTGCAAAACGTGAGGTGCTCGACCAGCGTTGCGAAAAACGTCTTCGCGGTTTCGTTGAACTCGAAGAGCGGCCTCGTTTTCGGCCATGCTGACCTGTTTTCTTAACCTTCGGATTTTTTTTTCGTGCATGTCGATCTTGATGTAGCGGGGCAAAACGTTAGAAGCGTTCCTCCTAGTGGTCATACACCTGAAACATGAGAAGCAGATACAAGAGAATCGTGAGTAATTAACGGAAAAACTTGAAATTCGACGTGGTCTAAAAGAAGAATTAGAAGCTGAAAATTCGCAAAAGCAAACAATCCCCGACAACGGCGCCAAAAACCTGATGTGGTGGGTTTTGTTACTCCAAGTTTTACCCCTAAGATAGCCACAAGTGCACAACAATCACAGTAGTATATTAAGGGATCGAATCCACATAGATTGTTGTTTCGCGAAAGTTCTATGATTTCTAACTTCTTTAAACCAAAAGGAAAGGTTGGGGGTTTGTGTGTCACGGTTCGCAGTAGTAATATCAAGCAACAAAAGAGAATTAAACGGTTGTAAATAATAGGTAAAAGGCGTTGGGTTCATGGGGTGTTCTCCGGGGTTCATGGATCTGATCTAACAAGCAATAGATTAGGTTTTAAATGACTTAGTGGGCTAGGTTCTTAAGCTGAAAAGGTCGACTATGATTACCCCGCGCTCGCGGATCTAACCACCTACGTTTACCTCGCTCCGCGGATATGAGTTATCATCCCACGGTGCGAGTCAAACGCGCAAACATAACATTCACCTCCCTGCGGTCCGTCGATATGCCTAAACATCCTACGGTGCGGTCCGCTCGTTAACCTCTAGATCCAGACAATATACTCACGTTCGTGTATCTAGTTGTCGTGGGATCAGTTGCTAGTTGATCAGAAAAGCAAGCATGCAATAAGAGCAAGACATAAACGAAGATACCTAATAGAAAATTTATCTCTATCAACCTAGCGAAATCGATCCATGATTAAACCCCTTTGAAAAACTGATAAGTAGAGTGTTTCTCTCTTTTCAATACTCAACACTACTCATGTCATTGTAGTATGTGAGGTTATCAATCCAACTTGGAAAGGAAATGACAATAGGAATGCAAGAACAAGATGAATCTAAGCCATATGCGAATTTTGGTTGGTGAAATGGAATTATAAAAACTACTTGTGCAAAGTAAATACATCCAAAAAGACAACTAATCTAAAGAACAATACTTGAGGCAATTTCTAAAACTATAGAGCAACAAAATATCAAAGCTTAAAGATTTAAAACTACAAGTGCAAATATAAAGATATCTAGCAACTTAAGCAATTAAAGATTGGTTCTTGGTTTATCAAATATGAAAGAGAGATTCAAGGCCGAGGGTTTAGATGATGGGAGATTCAAGGTCGGATCTTGGGTCTAGACAAAAGTAAATCTACACAAATATTGAGCTAACTNTCAAATATGAAAGAGAGATTCAAGGCCGAGGGTTTAGATGATGGGAGATTCAAGGTCGGATCTTGGGTCTAGACAAAAGTAAATCTACACAAATATTGAGCTAACTCAAAGACTAAGAAACGATTATAGATCATTCCACGGTTAGTGGTTCCGAACCTTCATCAAACCTTTCCCTCCGAACCCATGGTGTTTGGTGGAAAGGATCGGTTGATGAGCAAGAGAGAGCCTTTCTTAATCTTGGCTTAACTAAACCTGATCTCCACCGTCGTGGCTTAAAAGGAGATAGTTTATTGATAACATGCATATTTTACCCATTTTTACTATCATAAGTGAGTGCTTTAATAAGAATTTCACTAAGGTTTTTATGCATAAACTCTAGATTTCGAGTATTTGGTTGTTCAAGACTCTTTTCAGGTAAACTTAGCGAAAGACGCATATTTTGGAGCAAAATGGACAATTCCGGAAACAATGCTCGAGGACAAAAGTTCAACATCAGATGAAGGCCTTCCCACCACGAGATCAAGCTCATATTTGGATTCAAGGTAGCCTTATCAGCTGTCTTTCACCTCGAAGTGGTTTGAGAACAATCCCACGGTTGGATCACAAGTTATGGAAGAAGCAAGAAGGTCCGTCAAGCACCCGGAAGGACAAGCTTGCCGCGTCACGGCCGAACCAGACGACCAGTGGCCGCGCCACGGCCAGTCGCTCGCGCGGCCAGGCTACTCACGGATTCCCGAGCCCATTTGAAGCCCAACTTAAACCTGCAGCCGTCTTATGCAAGCCAAGACCTAATCCACGACCTAGGGCACTTGAAGACCTATATATACTCGTCGTTTAGGGTTTTTGAAAAGAGGAGATAATTTTGCTTCACGAAATACTCTAGTTACATAATTCTTTTGGCGGCCGCGAATCTCTGATTTGTGGTCTTCACCTTGTTCTTTGAGGGAGATTGATTTGTTCTTGAACCCTCTTTCTTTCTTATCGATTTATACAAGTTATGCATTCATCAATCACGTCTTCTACTTCTTCTTTCATGTCTGAGTAGTTTATTTTCGTTGGATGTTCTTTAAGGGGATCTATGGGGAATTTCATTAACTGTTCTTAAACCGATTGTTTAGGCCAAAGATTAGGGTTTTTTGTCTCACCATATTCGTTCTTATTGCATGAGTCTAGCGTCATAAACTATATTCTGATCGCAGGGTCTTGAGAGCGACGAATGTCCTAAATCTCATATCTATAACAAAATAGGGTAGAGAGCATCCTTCAAAAGATGTCTGAATGTTTATCGTCCCGATCTTACTGCGTGTTCGTCTAGGACGCATGATACGAGAGTATACCTACGAAATAGCTGTTCACAGATCGACCTTGGTTGATAGAGTTAGGTTGTTAAAACCAGTGAATCAGTTTAGGGAAAATCGCCTTGTCTCGTTTGTCTAACTTTTGTGTGTTTGATTTCTAGTTAGAACCCCATAGATTTACTGAGAAGATTCCCAAAGTGTTCGCCCCATCTGCTTTTACATCGAGATTTACGCACTTCAATATTTACTTTTCTTGCACTGCTTACCTGATTTCCTTTTTACAAGTCCTAAAGTTTATTTTCCTTTTCCCGTTGGTTATAGAATAGATTGACAACCTTCTCTATATAAGGCGTGATACTGCTTTCTTTACTTTCTGTAAAAATCGTGACACTTACGCCAAAACCCCAGTTCCCTGCGTCTTTGATTGCCCTGATTCTTCTGTTTTGCAGTTGACCTCCTCCCTGTGGATCGATACCCTAAGTACTACAACGCATGCACTTGCAGCTTAGGGTCCTACAAATTTAAAGCTCGACGAGTCCCCAAATTAATCCTCCAATCTCGGACGACTATTTAGACCCCATCAAGCTTTTGGCGCCGTTGCCGGAGAGGTTGCGTTTCGCTGTCCAAAGCAAAGGTCAGGATCACAACTCAAAGANCCCCAATTCTCTGCGTCTTTGGTTGCCCTGATTCTTCTGTTTTGCAGTTGACCTCCTTCCTGTGGATCGATACCCTAAGTACTACAACGCATGCACTTGCAGCTTAGGGTCCTACAAATTTAAAGCTCGACGAGTCCCCAAATTAATCCTCCAATCTCGGACGACTATTTAGACCCCATCAAGCTTTTGGCGCCGTTGCCGGAGAGGTTGCGTTTCGCTGTCCAAAGCAAAGGTCAGGATCACAACTCAAAGATATTCTTTTTCTTTAACTTCTAGATTTCTTTCTATGAGTTTCAGGAACTACCATACCATGGAGCACACAAGGAGCGATCCTTACATGCCTCCGAACTCACGCCCACCTGCTGAACTCCTACACCATCTTTGGAGACCGCCACCGACACTGCTACCACACGAGCGCTTCACGCCTCACCCACAAGGAGGATTCCCACCTCCTATTATCCATGGAAGTGAAAGTCTCCACCTCCAGACACCACCTCTTGCCCAGAACGATCAGAAAATCACACCTGCTCCCTTATATCAGCAAGTGGAACACCTTATCGAGACGATAACAGTAATGACTGATTATCAAGCTAAGTCTGAGAGATCTTTACACGCCCGGATGGACTCCATCCAGGGTGAAGTCTTCCATAAGCTCCAGGAAGTTGCCAACAACGTGAAGGTATTGGAGAACCGCAGTTTTGGCAGTATCAACAAACTATCCAGAACTTCCGAAGACTTGGCGGATCACAGAGGGGTCCTAAACCGCGGATTAGGCGACGTCCGCGCCCTGAGATACGAGTTCGACGCAACTCGCGGGACCACCTACAGCATCATGGGCCGAATGGAGAAGGACATCCAGGAGTTGGAACACGCCCATCACAAGGTTGAGTCACAAGTCGAGGACTTGAGAGACGAGGTTCAGAACATGGCGAAGTCTCAAAAGAAGAATGAAGCCATCTTGGCTAGACTGTCCAAGGAACAGAAGCGGCTCGACGGGCTCATCAATAAGCTTATAGGAGAAAGGGGAGAACACGAAGCCCTAGCCGTTGGAATCGAGAAAGCACCTTGTTGCTTCATCCAGCCTCACCCGACGTACGAACTTACCCCTCGGGAAGAGTCACCCGAACCCGCTGAAGACGGACCTACCACAGGCATCATCGCCAACGTGGAGAGACCTCTTGCCCTGCATATCAAGAGGGTAAGATTAGTGGAGTTCCACAAGAAGGTGGAAGTAGTCCCAGTAAGCATAGGATTCGATGAAGCATGGGAAAGCTATGGCTTAAAAATAATATTTGAAGACAGCCTAGAGAGCAGGAACGAGATCAAAGTTCACTTTGGTCAAGCGAGACGTTCGATCACCTCTGCCAGAGCCGCCTACTTCTCCCGCGCTGAGAAATACGAGAGCTACACCAATAGGATCACTCGAGAGAACCTCGACGAGTTCAACAAGGTAGTTTGAAGCCTTCCATCAGGTATCACGTTCATTGAAGCATGGACAGAACATCTTATTGGCCACTATTTCTGTGAAAGCAACGAAACCATGCTGGAGATACAAGA
>JAHZTW010000004.1:62724646-62737383 GCA_020283515.1 Alliaria petiolata | reverse complement strand
TTGAACATCTCGCTAAGGTTTCTCGTACCTGATCTTGTTCTTGGAGTTTGTCTCATAGTGGGTATAGTGATGGTCTCCTCCTCAGTTTCTAGTGAGCTGGTATCGATGTCATCATCACATTCGCATCAAACTGCTCCGAGCTAGTTAAGATAGTGTCTAAGCCAGAGTAGTGGCTTGCGTTTTCAATACATTTAGATGAATTTGAGAGGAGTAAGGAGGTGTTTACGTTCTAATCTATCTTGCACATCCTCCACACCAAGAATACGAAGGCAGACAAGTTAGCACGAAGTGCTCGAGACTACATTTATGAGATCAGTTATGTAAACATAGTACTCACGCTTTGGATCATTGAATCGTTTTAGGTAATAAGGCCTTCGACCCAAAAAAGGGCAACTATGTTGAAGTTGTGAAATTGATTCCCATGTACACTATTTGCATTATTGCTAGCTCCCCTCTGTCTGTCCCCTAACTAATAATTTAAAGTATTAAAAAGTATAATTACTTGATTCAAAATTAATTATACATATGCAATTAAATCTGTTAAGTCGTATGTAGTTACCACTAATTATGATTTATAAACTAAAATTACCCAAATCCAAATTTTAAAATAATCTAATACACTGCATTAAACATAAAAACCAGACCCGTTAAAGGAGCGATGACTGAAATGCCTCTATTTTCAAACAAATAATCAAAAATACTCTCTTTATAATATTATTATTTTTACTTTATTTTTAAATGAAAAACTGGTGAAAAATCTTTTTACCCTAAAAAATTGATTATTTACCATCTTTTACTTGGGTCATCCATCCAAACCAATTATAATATGAGTTATTCATCCATCTATTTTTTACCAAATCAACCCAACTAGGCAACTAACATTCCCACTTCAATTTTTACCCTTTTCCTCTTTTCCTCTCACATATTCTCTTAGATATTTACAATCACACATATATAACACGTGGTTTTATCCTTAGTTAGGTACAACCACTTTTTATTATTCTTGTTTTCGTCGTTCTTCTTCGGGATAACCAACACTTTTCTAAATTCTCTTCGCAAATTTCAAATCTTTTCACCATTCATTTTATTTTATGGATCGTCTCTTTACTCTCGAATTCGGGCTATTCTCGAATTCAGGCGGCTCTAGAATCCAGACGGCTCTCAAATTCAATTGTAAGATTTCTTTTTGAAAAATGTTTTTTGTGAAACCTTTACTTTTCATTCATTTAACCATTGGGATTACATTGGTATGGAGGAACTCTTTGATTATTACAATAAAGCTTGAAAGCAGAAAAGGATAAGGCTGAGAAATTAACATAATATAGCGACACAGAATCCATGAAGATACTCGGATGCGCCAACATAATGTTCCTGGAGAGGCCGAAAATAAGTAACTTGGTCACCTTATATTATGACGTTGAAAGATTATCTATACCTTCAATTCTCGTTGAGTGGAACCCGTTGTATCTCTTGGTTCCGTAAAGAGCACTACACAATATAACAATTCAGTTAGGGAAGTCTAATGTTTTTTCGGTTTTGAAACCGTAGAAAATTATCATCCTGTGTTGAGGGAAAATGGAAGACTGATCGATTCTCTTCTCAAATGAGGAGGACGGTAGAAGTGATATCTCCTTAAGTCAGGAAGTTGCTAAAATAGATTTCTTCATAATAAAGCAGATTGAGAAGAAAATGCCTTCACTCATCAAAATTGCACATGGCAACTTGGTAAGAGACGAGGGCTGGAGCGTGAGTATTATGGACCATGCCCACATTGAAAGCACGCTTGAATAGTTGCGAGAGGTTGGGATTGGCAGACCAAACGAAGGTTCGCCGGAGAAGTGCAAAACATGTGTTTTCTTGTAGTCAAAATGCCAATCAGAATCCCTCAACTAGGTTTGAGATTTAAAACTGAAATGAGTGAACCGAACCGAGTTTCGGTCGGTTCGGTTATGATTCAGCTATAAGGAGAGACCTGAATGGTAAGATTATTATTTGAGTTCGGTACAAAACATGTGTTTTCTTGTAGTCAAATTGCAAATTAGAATCGCTCAACTAGGCCTGAGATTAAAAACTGAATCGGTTATGATTCAGTTAAAAGGAGAGACCCGAACGGTAAGATTATTATTTGAGTTCGGTTCTTCTTCTTCATTGATTCCCCTCTTCTTCTTCTCCTTCAATTTGATTCTTCTATTCTTCTTCTTCTCCTCTTCCTCTTCGATTATCTTCTTCTTCAATTCTCCTTCTCTTCTTCTTCTTAATCTTAAAATTTTACAATTTTTTTTTAATTAGAACCGAATAACCGGATCGAACCGATTTATCCGGATTTATTAAGTTTGAACAGAATTTTAATTTTTTTTTTTGTGCAAAAAACAGAATTTTAATTTTTTTTTTTTGTGCAAAAAACAGAATTTTAATTTAAAACAGAAAATTTCGGTTAATTTCAGTAAATATTTAAATCATCCAAATAACCGACTACCGAACCAAACCGTAAAAGAATTTGGTTAATTTAAATAAAATTTTCAAAATGCAAAATAATCGAAAAACCAAAAATAACCAAAGTCCGAAGTCTTAGACCTACTCTCAACTATTGAAACCCTAATTTTCATAATTGTTTGCATCCCAAATGTTATTTGCTCACGTTTTTTTATCTAACCCATAGTAAAATGGTTAGTAATTTGAATTTTTAAGTTCTCCTCTACTTGTTTACTTTCCAATTTACGCGGCTCGAAATCTCTTTTCAACGTTTTAACTTTTTGATTCTCGATTCAACTAAAATGTTTCATCACCGTTTTATTTTCAATCGCCGTTTAAAGTTTTTAACTTAGATTTGATGGTATTTTAGTTTGTTTTCATATTATAAAAGATAATACACTAGCCACGCCAATGCTACAGTTCTGTTTATTTTTTTTTATTGCCGTTAATTTTAATAAAAGGATTAGTTTTAAAAAAAAATCTGAAATGGTGTATCTTTCAAAAACTAATCATATTTTAAGTTATTTTACAAAATTCCTCTAGATTTTAATAATATTTGTTCTTTTTTGGTTAAAGGATTTGATTTTGATCATATTTCTTAAAAGGGTCAATTTGGTTAATAACGAAAATGAGAAAAAATTTTACAAAGTAACGAAAATATTAGAAAGAGATAGGGAGATGTAAAGAGATAAATTGGTTAGTTCATAGGTTTTATTTTATTTTGTGGTTATTGAATAAATGTTATATTTTTAAAACTTGCGAGTATGTTTTTTTTTAATATTATTCATTGTTGCAAAAAAAAAAATTGTTTTTGGTAGCGTTGACTAGTTATTTTTTCCTTTTTTTTTGTTAGTCGTTCAAATAAGTGTATCGTTAAGTTATTTATAATTTTTTTTTTCCGGAATTGAGATGCTTAAAGACGCCATGAATAGATGGCAGGACACAAAGGGGGATATTATAAAGATAAAAAGAAACATTGTCGACACAAAACCAAATTGATCAAAGAAAATCAATAATAAAATACAATGTTTACTACTATACAATTAAGGAGGAATTGATAAAAATTACCTATTATTTGGTTTTTTTGACAAAAGTAAACTGCATATTGCATGTTTGGTAAAAGTAACCTATAGGGGTAGTGAAATTACAACTCCCTCCCTTATGAGCAAACAAAAAACGTTCTCCACAATGACGATTTTAACCCGCGGAAGACTGCTTACTCATAAAGCAGACTTCGTTTGTAGACTTCTTTACTTATAAAGAAGTCTACTCCGTAATTATTTATTAAATTTTAAATATAAAAATCATTAAAAAAAATTTGATAAAAATTTTGTATACATAAACTAAACCTATACATTTTACATCTTTAAAAAACAAAATTTCATACTAATGATTCAATTTAAATCAACAAAAATGAATTAGGTTAAAAACCAATACAACCATACGTAGACTTCTAAAGCAGACTTCGTTTGTAGACTTTTTTACTTCTAAAGAAGTCTACTCCGTAATTATTTATTAAATTTTAATTATTAAAATCATAAAAATTAATTTGATAAAAATTTGGTATACATAAACAAAACATATACATTTGCATATATAAAAAAAAAAATTCATACAAATGATGAATCAATTTAAATCAACAAAGTCAAATTAGGTTAGAAACCAATACAACCCTATGAAGTCTGCTAAAAAAGTTTACTAAAATAACTAAATTTTAAATTTTAATTATAAAAATTATAAAAAATATTTTGATAAAAAAATTATATACATAAACAAAACATAGACAATTCACATCTTTATAAAATAAAATATATTGAAAATGAATCAATTTATAAGTTTCATGAGTATACGGTTCAAAAGGGTTAGGGTTTGAGGTTTAAAGTTTAGGGTATAAGAGAGTGATTGTTAGGGTAATGGGTAAATTCTATATAAATCATATGTTATGTTTCGGTTCATGATTTAGGGTTCATATCTTTGTTATTTTAACTGTAAATTGTGAATATGCTAACAAAGTTAAGGTTTCATATAAATTTAAATCTAAAATATTCGATTTAGGGTTTAGGGTTAAGGAGACTTCATTGAAAGACTTCGTATGTAGACTTCAAAAGAAGTCTACTTCGTAATTATTTCTTAAGTTTTAATTATAAAAATCATAAAAAATAATTTGATAAAACAATTGTATACATAAACAAAACATATACATTTTGCAAATATAAAAAAAACAAAATTTCATACAAATGAATCAATTTAAATCAACAAAGACAAATTAGGTTAGAAACTAATACAATCCTGAGAAGTCTTCTCAAGAAGTCTACTCAAGAAGTCTACTGAATAACTAAATCTTAAACTTTAATTATCAAAATTATAAAAAATATTTTGATAAAAAAATTATATACATAAACAAAACATGGACAATTGACATCTATATAAAATAAAATTTCATGAAAATAAATCAATTTATAAGTTTCATGAGTATACGGTTCAAAAGGTTTAGGGTTTGAGGTTTAATGTTTATGGTATAAGAGATTGATTGTTAGGGTAATGGGTCAAATTCTATATGAATCATATTTTATAGTTCGGTTAATGATTTAGGGTTCATATATTTGTTATNAGTTAAGCAGCTCTCCAAAGTCCAATCAAGTTAAGCAGCTCTCTAGAGCCCATGCGCTTTGAGAATCCAGAAACAAGTTAAGCAGCTCTATAAATCCAAACAGGCTAAAGCAACTCTCTTGGCCCAAGCGCTTATTCTCTTCACCAGCTAAGCAGTTCTCCACCTCCTGCTTGAAGAGAACCATTAAAAAACAGAATGGGGATAACTTGTTGCTTCCCACGCTTTGCTTCTGCCCATCATGTCTCAAAGAAAACAATCAATCTCACCCATCATCCTTGGCCGCGCCTCTGCTCTCTACATGAAGGGAACCTTTTTAACCTTTGTTTACTTAAGCTTTTACAATGCCCATGCTAGGACTCTCCTATAGAAACTATCTCACTTCTCTTGTAACAAGATAACTTATATCTGAGCAATAAGAAACATAAGTTCCTTCTCTCTTCTTATGCGTTAGTGTGTTATATCTAACAACTAAGAAACCGTTGCTTGTGAGTAATATCAAGTAATACCTTTCTAGTTCATAAGGCCAATTCCGCAAGCCTTATAAAACTATCCACCCCATTTCTCTTGCTTTTCTTTCTCACGCAAGTTAAGCAAGCTCCCCTTTCATTCCCTTAGCCGCAGATTGCTCACCCTTGGGAGAATCACTTCAAGTGGTATCAGAGCTACAATCTGCAAGTTAAGTATTCTATCTGTAAACTTCTTTTCATTTATCTTGCAACAAATCAAAAAAAATATATATATATATATATATATATATATATATATATCTATATTTAAGACTTTGTTCTTGCTTATATATTCTATAAGTATAAACAAGACAAAACAGTTTAAAAATCTTCTTTTTAAGTTAAGCGTTTGTTTCTCTTAGAACCTCTTTACGGTTTTCTTTTCTTTTCTTACTTGTTTCAAACACAGGGAAAACATGCTGTCACAAAACATGCGCCCCTCAAAACAACAAACTCCTCATTGAAGCTGTCACAGCTCAACTAAAAAAAATGTTGGCCACCGAGATTGAAAATCTTAGACGAGAGCTCAAGACTAGTACCGAGCAATCTACTCAACAAACCGAGCCAAGGAGAGAACCAGAAATATTTCCCCAAAATGAAAGAGCCCATCGAAGGCAGCCTAGAGACGAAGCTGCCAATGATTATTATTAACATGGCAAAAGTTCTTCTCATACCAACCAAAGAAGACCAATAACAGATCGTGAAATCCTACCAGATAACTTTGGTGGACTGAAGATAAGAATACCACCATTCCATGGCAAGAACGAGCCTGACACTTATCTTGAGTGGGGGAAGAAGATCGAATTGGTGTTCAACTGCCAAGACTATACTGATGTCCAACGAGTAAAGGTGGCAGCAACTGAATTCTATGACTACGGTCTTAACTGGTGGGATCAGCTTGTTACTTCTAAAAGGCGCAACCAAGAGTATCCCATAGAGACGTGGGGAGAAATGAAAGGTTTGATGAGAAAACGCTTTGTTCCAAGTCATCACCACCGTGAGTTACATCAGAAGATAAGGAGGCTTGTTCAAGGAAACCGTGGAGTAGAAGACTACTTCCCAGAGATGGAAACTCTCATGTTAAAAGCAGATGTCTTTGAGGATAGAGAAGCAACCATGTCAAGATTCATGGGAGGTTTAAATAGAGATGTTCAAGACCGATTAGAGATGGAACACTACTTGGAGTTGGAAGAACTACTTCACAAAGCGATACTGGTGGTGGAACAACAACTCAAGAGAAAAGGATCCATAAGGCCTACTTATGGCTCTGGAGATACACTTACCAAGTCCTTCTTTCCCCGAGGAGAGAAGCCAACTTATGCAAAGGATTTCAAACCTTCTATCATTACACGAGTGGAGAACAAGTCATACCGCCCCTCTCCAAACAACAAAGGAAAGGCCGAGGTTACTACTTCTAGAGCCAGGGATGTCAAGTGCTTCAAGTGTCAAGGAAGAGGCCACTATGCAAATGAATGCACTAATAGACGAGTGATGATTCTCCTTGATAACGGCGAGTTTGAGTCTGAGGATGAGGAGGCCGAAGCTAGTGACTCTGAAGATGATTTTCAAGAAGAACCACCTAAAGGAGAGCTACTGGTATCAAGAAGAACTTTAAACTTACAAACCAGCCAGGAAGAGCAAGAGCAGCGAGATAATCTATTCCACACTCGGTGTATGGTACAAGGCAAGGTATGTAGTTTAATCATAGATGGAGGAAGCTGCACCAATGTGGCGAGTGAAGTCATGATCAAGAAGCTAGGATTAACCACCAAGAAGCATCATGCGCCATACAAACTCCAATGGCTTAATGATGAGGGACAAATGAAAGTTAATCATCAAGTGGTGATTTCCCTAGCCATCGGTAAGTATGAAGATGCGGTCCTGTGTGATGTATTGCCTATGGAAGCTGGTCATATTCTGCTTGGAAAGCCGTGGCAATCTAACCGAAAGGTAGTCCATGATGGCAATACCAATCGCCATAGCTTTGAATTCCAAGGTAGAAAAACCGTGTTGTTACCCATGACACCAAAAGAAGTCCGTGGAGATCAATTGCATCTTAAACGCCAAGGTGAACACGTATCAAAACCCTTAAATTTCTTTGTGAAATCTGATGTTGTTAAGAAAGCTTGTTTTTCAAAAAAACCAATGCTATTATTCATCTATAGGGAAGCTCTCTTGGGCTTAACACACCTTACACCGGCTCTGCCGAGTGAGATGGTTTCTCTTTTACAGAACTATGAGGACGTGTTCCCTGAAGACAACTCTGTGGGATTACCACCAATCTGTGGCATAGAGCATCAAATCGATTTTGTTACAGGAGCCTCTCTTCCCAATCGCCCAGCCTATAGGACCAATCCTATGGAAACCAAGGAGTTACAAAAGAAAGTAGATGAGCTAATGGAAAAAGGTCACATTAGAAAAAGAATGAGCCCGTTGATATCTATGTAAATTGCATGTTTTTAACACATATTTCATGCTAGTTAGGACTTCATTCTTGCACTTTCATCCTAGTTTTCCTCACATCTTCACCCATGGGAGGTGTACAACGTGCAAACAGGCTAAGTCAAAGGTCCAGCCTCACGGTTTGTATCTTCCTTTACCAATTCCAAATCATCCTTGGATAGACATATCTATGGACTTTGTTTTAGGATTGCCTAGAACTAAGACAGGAAAAGATTCGATTTTTGTGGTAGTTGATAGGTTCTCAAAGATGGCTCATTTCATTGCTTGCCATAAAACTGATGATGCATCTCATGTAGCAGATTTGTTCTTTAAAGAAATCATTCGTTTACATGGAATGCCTAGGACTATTGTATCTGATAGAGACACCAAGTTTCTTAATTACTTTTGGAAGATTTTATGGTCCAAACTAGGAACTAAGTTACTTTTCTCTACAACTTGTCATCCACAAACGGATGGGCAAACAGAAGTGGTTAATAGAACCTTAGGAACCTTGTTGTGTGCCTTGGTTAAAAAGAATCTAAGATCATGGGAAGAATGGTTGCCTCACGTCGAATTTGCATATAACCATGCCATGCATTCTGCTTCTAAGTACTCACCATTCCAGGTTGTTTATGGGTTTAATCCTCTTTCTCCATTAGATCTAATGCCTTTACCATTGAGTGAAAGAGTTAGTACAGATGGAAAACAAAAGGCTGAATTCGTGAAACAAATACATAAGCGACCTAAGAAGAACATAGAAGAAAGGACCAAGCAATATGCTGAACACGCAAACAAAAGCCGGAGGCCTATGAGTTTTGAAGAGGGCGATCAAGTATGGGTTCACCTAAGGAAAGAACGGTTTCCACCTGAAAGGAAATCCAAGCTAATGCCTAGAATCGACGGTGCTTTTACCATTCAGAAAAAGATGGGCAATAATGCTTATCAACTTAACCTCCAAGGTAAGTATAATATCAGCCCCAGTTTCAATGTATCTGATCTAGTTCCTTATTTTGCAGATGAAATGGATTTGAGGACAAATCCTTTTCAAGAAGGGGAGAATGATGTGATAATAGACCAGACACAACAAGCAGAACATGATGGTGAATCTAGCGAGCAACTAGAACCAGAGATAGCAAATAAAGATGTCCCAAACATACCCATTGGTCCTATGACACGATCAAAGACCCGTCTACATAACCATACCATTGAAAGACTTCTCCATAACACTACCCTTACCATCGGTCAAGATATCCATCCCAAAGGCGTTTCTCCACAAAACGTCTTGATCCTTATTTAAGGGATCTAGATTAGCAAATGGGATAGTAATGAGTCATACTCTTTTTCCCTTGTAAAGTTTTATCCCATTGGGTTTTCTTGACAAAGGTTTTTAATGAGGTGCTCAGTTACTAAATCAAACTCCATTTGTTAATGTCCAATAAAATGCTATACTCCAAAGAGATCATAAGGAGTAGTTAGCAATTGTTTTTCTTCTCTTTCATTTTTGTAAACTTATAAAGCATTGTAAAAGAACAAGGACACCAAAGGGGGAATTGGTTTCTGGATTGAAAGGGGCAGGCGAGCAGTCCAGCAGCTAATCAAGCTCAAACCGTTTTTGCTGATTCATGGGAAAAGGCTAAGCAGCTCTCCAAGTCAAATCAAGCTAAAGCAGCTCTCTAAGCCCATGGGTTTTATGAAACAAGGCAAATCAGCTCTCCAAAGTCCAATCAAGTTAAGCAGCTCTCTAGAGCCCATGCGCTTTGAGAATCCAGAAACAAGTTAAGCAGCTCTATAAATCCAAACAGGCTAAGCAGCTCTCTAGGCCCAAGCGCTTATTCTCTTCATCAGCTAAGCAGCTCTCCACCTCCTGCTTGAAGAGAACCATTAAAAAACAGAATGGGGATAACTTGCTGCTTCCCACTCTTTGCTTCTGCCCATCATGTTTCAAAGGAAACAATCAATCTCACCCATCATCCTTGGCCGCGCCTCTGCCCTCTACATGAAGGGAACCTTTTTAACCTTTGTTTACTTAAGCTTTTACAATGCCCATGCTAGGACTCTCCTATATAAACTATCTCACCTCTCTTGTAACAAGATAACTTATATCTGAGTAATAAGAAACATAAGTTCCTTCTCTCTTCTTATGCGTTAGTGTGTTATATCTAACAACTAAGAAACTGTTGCTTGTGAGTAATATCAAGTAATACATTTCTAGTTTATAAGTCCAATTCCGCAAGCCTTATAAAACTATCCACCCCATTTCTCTTGCTTTCCTTTCTCACGGAAGTTAAGCAAGCTCCCCCTTTCATTCCCTTAGCCGCAGATTGCTCATCCTTGGGAGAATCACTTCACTTCCCGAATAAGCTACCTTGGCCGCTTGAACTTGCTTTCCCTTTCTCAAGCTGGCGAATCTTGTTGTTCATGTTGGTGAGCTGTGTAGATACCTCGGTAAGAGAGGAGTCCAGCCTATTGTTTATATCCACAAATTTCTGATTATTAGAAACTTGCCCTTGAAGTAGTTGTTGGAACATAGCTTGTACCGGATCTTGTTGTGGAGGTTGCACTTGTTGCTGCTGTGGCACGAAACTTGGAGGGTAACTCTTGATCCCTTGCTGTTGTTGCCCTTGGTAGTTGCCTTGTCTCTGCCCTTGATACCCCTTGTTTTGTGTAAACCCAACTTTGTTGTAAGGAACAAATGGTTTCCCTTGTTGTGTAGGGTATACTTGATCCTTGGGGTTTTCCACACTGGTGCTACGGTATAAGAGATTGTTGTTGCCTTGATACCGTGGCACATAGCCTTGTTGCTTAGTGTAGTCTTGGCCAGCAACCCAATTCGCCTCCTCTTGGCATTGCTCCAACTCTTCCAAAACATCCGAAGCCTCTCCCACAAAGTGTACTTGCTTTTGATTTGCAAATACCAACTTGTCAATCTTTTCATGGAGTGACTTCATCTCCTTCTTGTGTGCCTCAAGATCAGACCCTCTAGGTGCTCTATCATAGTCCTCGCTGTAGTTTCCATCACTCAAAGCAAGGTTCTCAATAAGCTCCATACCCTCTTCCACATTTTGGCCAAGAAAATTTCCTTTACTAGCTGTGTCTAGAAGCATGGGGATTTTGGGAAGAGCCCCTCTATAGATGGTTCTCAAGAGTGTTTTCTCAGTGAAACCATAATGAGGACATGCAATGGTGTAATCCTTGAACCTCTCCATAGCTTAACTAAAGGTCTCATTCTGCCTTTGTGTGAAACCGCTAATCTCACTCCTTAGGCGAGCTGTTCTTGTGCTTGAGAAGAACTTGGACAGAAACGCCTTCTTGCAATCAGCCCATGAGGTTATAGTGCCCTGAGGTAGAGTCTTTTCCCAATGCCTTGTTTTGTCCCCAAGTGAAAAAGGGAAAAGCCTAAGCTTGAAGCTATCCTCAGAGATCCCATTGATCTTGATCATCCCACATACTTATTCGAAGTTGTCTAGATGCTCCAAGGGGTCCTCCATGGAAACTCCATGAAATTTGTTGTTCTGCACCATTGAGACAAAGCCTGGCTTTATCTCGAAGTTGTTGTTTTGCACCGGAGGAGGAGTGATGCCGAACCTATTGTGGTGAGTGTTTGGTGCATCGCCGGCCCCAATGATTCTTGGCTGCCTAGATGGATGGTTGGGGTTTCCATTACCCCTACCAGCTGGTCCTTGTTGAGGTTGAATGTTATCTTGATCGTCCATACCTGCTCGATCTACTTCCTCAAACTCTTCTTCTTGTTCCCGTTCCCTTCTTAATCGTGCACTTCCAAGTAAATGAATGTTGTCAAGAGGCTGAAGCAAATTGTTGTCACTTCTAGACCTTAGATTCATGTACCTGAGAACACAAATAGAAAGGTAGAAAAATTATTAACCAAATATTTAAAAACAAAAAATTAGGGGGGAATTTCAAAACTACCACCTTCTAGATGTCACTTTTCAGAAATACAACAGAGAGCTTGACATTTAATTATACCATTTAATGAAATACAAAATGACCAAATTGACCTTGAATTAAAAAAAACTGATACACTACAAACCTCTCACCATTCACCATAAACCGTCGATTTCATGTCCCTCGAGACGACGAACATGGCGAAAAGCAGTTCCGCTTCTGTTGATTTGGAAGACATACAGACCGTCGATCTCATGTCCGACCCTCGTGAGCTATAGCGAGCTTCAAGCCCTTCCCTCGTGATCTGAATATCTTAAATTTATTGGATAATAAGAGTGTCACTTTTAGATACTAGATTGAAGAATCTTCAGGACCGATGTTCGATCGGGCATGCTAGGTATTGAACCCTTTACTTGGACACACAGAGAGGCAGATGCAGCTGTAAGACCCGAAAAACAGAACTGAATATGAGACACAACTGATATGGATTATGGGTTATGAAGCAAGATTCTTGGAGTCAGTAACTAATTTACCAGCAAATCGCAAGCATTCCTCATGAGACTTGCCCTATACCATGGTTTTAAAAATGGTTTTAAAACACTTTTAAATCCTTATTCATTTAAAACGAATTAGTCATTTAAAACATTTTGATTCATTTAAAAACACTTTTAAATCCTTATAAAAACTTTAAAAATGATTTTAAAACACTTTTAAATCCTTATAAAGACTTTAAAAATGAATTAGTCATTTAAAAATGATTTTAAAACACTAATTAGTCATTTAAAATGATTTTAAAACACTTT
>JAHZTW010000004.1:62670465-62681652 GCA_020283515.1 Alliaria petiolata | reverse complement strand
TTTTTTTTTTGTAAACGAATATATTGAAAAAGTGTTTAGAAAGTGTTTTTTTGGTGAAAACGTTTTTTTTTAGGTGAAGAGAGAGTTTGTTTTTGTTTTTGTAATTTTTCTAATGAAATGTTGCTTCTATATATAGGCTTCTTTTTTTTTTTTTACATCGAATTACCAACGAATTACCAACGAATTAACAAGGAATATTTTCGTGGCTAAAAAACCAGTAAAACACGTTTTCACCTAACTTATTTTCCTCCCAAATACGTCGTTAATTTACTTCGAAATACTTTCTCGGTAATTCGTCGGAAATTAACGACGAAATTCCGAGGAATCCACGTCAGCCATACTTCGTCGCTAAATCGTCGTAAATTTACGACGATTTAGCGACGAAGTATATTTTCGTCGTTAATTCGTCGTTAATTCATTGGAATTTACGACGATTTTACAACGATTTATTTTCGTTGCTCTTTCCGACGAATTACCGACGTTTTTAATTTTTCCTCGTACATTCCTCGTAAATTCGATGCTAATTTACCACGAATTTATTTCCTCGCAAAAAATCGTGGCAAACGTCATGTTTTCTTGTAGTGGAAGAGAGATGAAAGAATGTAACATAGATTGCAAGATTGAACCATTAGAAAACTAAATCTAACTCATCCCCAAGTTCCTAAAAAGACTACTCAAATCTAACAAATCTCATGCAAGAAGTGTTAGTAAACATGATTAGATGAATAGAGAAAGAAAGCTTAGAAGAAACAAGAATCAAATTGCATTAAACTTAAAAGAAATCTTTCAAATCTCCTCAAAACCACAAAGGGTCGATTTTCTGTTTAAGAACAAGAGAAGATCCCTAGAAATTAGGTTTTTTATGTATTTATAGGGAAGAATGTCAAACCGGGTTAACCCGGAACAAACCGGGTTTTGACCCGGAGGAGCAGTCTTGCGGAAATCGCCATATCTCCCTAACCACAGGTCCTAATGACATTAATTCACATACACATGAAAGCTGATTCAATTATCTACAACTTTCATGAAGAGCTCTGAGGCTGAATCAGAATGGAAAGCCTTCATCTGATCCGATCTTACAGTCGCTTCAGGCAGTCTGGCGCCGCATCGATTTGTTGTCCTATGTGCACAGTCCGATGTGCACAGTCCGATGTACTCCCTTATGGTCTTGCATCGGTTTGTTGTCTTATGTGCACCTGACCGATGCAAATTCTGGTCGTCTTGCATCTGTTTGTTGTCCGATGTACCTCAAACCGATGTGATCTCTGGTTACTCTGATTCGGACAGTCTTGCAAGAATCGCCGTATCTCCTGAACCGCTAATCGTAATGACTTGATTAGAAATCTCACTGGATCCTCTACAACTTTGAAGAAGGCTTCGGAGTCTGAATCGAAGTGAAAGGCCTTCGTCTTGACACATACATTTCGCACCTCCAAATGCTCGATATGCTTCTAAAAGACTTATGCTTCTCATTTGGCTGCTTCTCTTCCTCCTCTTGATCATCCATGAAACTCCACATGGTCCTCCAAGCCTCCAAAACACCTAATAAGGACTCAATATGTACAAATATGCAACAACCTAAGCTAAAACTCACTAAACTCTAATATGGATGCAAGAGAGAATAAAAGTGGCTAAATGAATGCAAAAGTACATGCAAAACTATCTAAAATGAATGCTAAAATATGTTAAAATATGAGTTTATCACTTTCTATGTAGACATTGTCAAAGGTGATCTCTTGATCATTCTCCCCTTCTTGAATCATAATGTCCTCATTGGGCTTTTCTATAGACCGTTATGCTACTTCCTTGCCACTCCTTAGAATGATTGCGTTTGCATATTCCTTAGGATTGGCTTCACACTTCGTGATGTGATAATGGACCAGACACAATAAGCAGAACATGATGGTGAATCTAACGAGCAACTAGAACCAGAGATAGCAAATGAAGATGTCCCAAACAAACCCATTGGTCCTATGACACGATCAAAGACCCGTCTACTCAACCATACCATTGAAAGACTTCTCCATAACACTACCCTTACCATCGGTCAAGATATCCATCCCAAAGGCGTTTCTCCACAAAACGTCTTGATCCTTATTCAAGGGATCTAGATTAGCAAATGGGATATTAATGAGTCATACTCTTTTTCCCTTGTCAAGTTTTATTCCATTGAGTTTTCTTGACAAAAGTTTTTAATGAGGTGCTCAGTTACTAAATCAAACCCCATTTGTTAATGTCCAATAAAACGCTATACTCCAAAGAGATCATAAGGAGTAGTTAGCAATTGTTTTTCTTCTATTTCATTTTTGTAAACTTATAAAACATTGTAAAAGAACAAGGACACCAAAGGGGGAATTGGTTTCTGGATTGAAAGGGGCAGGCGAGCAGTCCAGCAGCTAATCAAGCCAAAACCGTTGATATATCATGGTTTTTACCCATTTTTGGACCATGATATAAGTGTTTTTATTGAGTCTTAGTATTATTTTCGAGTCTATTTAGAGTATATGCAGGTTCAGGTACAATTGGAGCTGAACTGGAGATTTGGATTCATTTTGGAGCATAATGGAATGAAGTCACGAAGTTGGATTGAAGATGCACGCTTGGTGTCGATCGACACTAGCTGGTGTCGATCGACACCGACTTTCCCGAAACCAAAGACGTGAAGTTTCCAGAATTTTGAAGAAAAAGGAAATCTCCAAGACTTTTCCTAATCTTCCAGGGAATTGAGGATTCGTGCCTTAGCCTATAAATAGAGCTTTTATGCCATTGTTTAGGCACACACTTTATAATTTAGAGAGACAAAGAGAGAGTTTAGGTTTTGAGAGCTTTAGGGAGATAAATCTGCACTCTGTTCTTGAGAGATTTGGAACCCTTGTATCTCTTCTATTCTTTTTATGCAAATTACTTATTCTATGATGTTTGCTGCATCCATGTCTGAGTAGTTTCATAGTTAGGTTGTGGGGTTTTCAAGGGATTGATGATAGGTTGATAGAATTGGTTTTCTATTGGGATTATTTGCTTGTTCTTCATCTTAGATTGTTTTAACTCTGAAATTTAGGATTGATCACCTAGATTTCGAAACCCTAGGTAATTAAACAGATGCGAAAGTGTTGTTAATAACCTAGCGACCAGATCTTTAGATGAGCATTGAATCTATTCGCAGCGACAGTTGGTTTAGGTCTTTGTGAACAAAATCGAACCTGAAATTAATGCATGTCTTTGTTTTAGAACTCGCAGCGAAAGTTGGCTTTCTAGGTTTAGACATTGATAACATCTGCAGCGAAAGCTGGTTTGTTTGCTTTTCGTGTTTCGAGTTCTAGAACAATTAATCCTAAATAGTAATCAAACCTTCAGCCTGAATCTTCCTGAGATACCTCACCGCCTAGCGCTTTGTCTCCTGATTTTAAAAACCAGAATCGAATTTGCCTTGTTTATTTTATTGCTTTTTACTGCTTTCCTACTTTACTCTTAGCTTAAAAACTGAATTAGAATTTGTCTAGTTACATCAATTCTCTGTGGAATTCGACCCCTAAGTACTACATTGATCTCTTAATTTGAGAGAGTAGCTCAGGGCTAATTTGAGCATATCAAATTTTGGCGCCGTTGCCGGGGAATTGATTTCTATCTAGACAGATTTCTTGTTTGGAATTTTTGTCTAAGTTTTAACTAACTATTTTACTAACTACTTTACTTTCTTTTGTTTCAGGTGTATGCAGAAACGCTCCACCAGAAGCAACAAGGAAGCAGAGCTAACTTTGCTTAACTTAAAGGCACTTGCGGAACTAGAGCGTATGAACCGAAAATCTGCAAGAGCGTCGATCGACACCAACAGTATCGATCGACACCCTTCGCAGACGAAGATGCCAAACGCTATAGTTTTGATGCAAGATGTCGCAGGTCTGCTACGAGACCGAGAAGGGAACCGGCGCAATGAAGAAGGGGCGCGTCTTGATGACAATGGGGCTGTAATCGTTGAACAAGTCAATGACGTAGAGGATGAGTGCACCCTTGGCGACTACAACAGGCCAGATCAGTTCTACGCCAATAGAGCTGCAATCCGCCTACCCACTTTTCAGAGGAATGACTTTGAGCTGAAGCCCGCATACTATACTCTTGTGGCTCATCACCCTTTTCATGGTCTTCCTCATGAGCATCCAATGGATCATCTGGAAAAGTGTGAGGATCTGGCATCGAGTATTAAGGCACATGGAGTGACTGAAGATTATCTCTTCTGCAAGCTCTTCCCATATTCTCTTGGAGGAAATGCTGCGTACTGGCTGAAGCAACTGGAACCTGGTTCTTTGACCACTTGGGAGGAGACCAAAAACGCATTCCTCAACAACTTCTTTGATGATGCAAGATCCGAGGAGCTCTGTATGAAGATTTATACCTTTTCTCAAGGACCTAGCGAAGCATTCAAAGGTTCTTGGATCCGATTCAAAGCATACTAGAGAGATTGCCCACATCATGGATTCACTGATGTTCAGCTGCTGGGAATTTTCTTTAGAGGGATAGACTGGAGGTACCAGATGGCTCTAGATGCTGCGAGCAATGGAAAATTCAACACTAGATCACCAGCAGAAGCAGTGAAGCTGATTGAGAACTTGGTATCTAGCAATAGTACCAAGAATGCAGATCTTCAAAGGAAAGCATCAGCTGGCGCAAACGATGGAGGACAAATCGCAGAGATGAAGGCAATGCTAGGATCTATGCACAACCTTCTAGTGGGGAAGAAACAGGTCCAATTTGGAAGAAACAGGTCCATTTCGAACCAACTGTAGAAGCTCAAGAGGAAAACTGCAATTTCGTAAATGAAGGTGGTTTTCAGGGGCAGAGGTTTGGTAATCAACAGGGGAACAGATTCTACAATGGAAATAACCAGAGAAGCTCTTTCTCTGGAATTCAGAAGCTTTTATTCTCCAAGATCCCAGTTTCAAAAGACCGAGTTTCAGAAGCCTTATCAAAGCACCAACTACACCAGAAACTATGGGTCTTCCTCATATCAAAACCCACCAGCTCAATCTTCTGCAGATAATGATATGAAAGCAATGATGGAACAGCTTTTAGAAGGACAACAGAAGATGACAGTGAGCTTTAATGGAAAGATGGACGCCATGTACCAAGACTTGAATGGGAAATTCGAATCTCTGAACAACCATGTCAAGAAATTGGATACTCAAGTGGCTCAAACTGCAGAATCTGTGAAAAGGCAAGAGGGATTTCTTCCAGGGAAAACTGATACAAATCCCAGACACCATGTCAATGCCATCACTACAAGGAGCAGAAGCAAGCTGGAAACAGAGCAGAGGAAGGATTTGAGTGCTGAAGACATTGTGGAGTTGGAGGAAATTGAAGAAGAAGCTGATGAAACCTCTGCAGAGCCAGTGTCGATCGACACAGAGGAGCGTCGATCTACACCAGAAGAGGATCGCGAAGTGGTCGAGACACAAAACCCGTGTGTTGATCGACACCAGGCGGGTGTCGATCGACGCCACACCCAGACGACTGCAGAAGCACCCAAACCTGTAGAAACTTCAGAGGAACGAGTTTACAAACCCAAAATCCCATATCCCAGAACCCAGAAGAAGACCAAACAGGAGCTAGATGAAGCCAGATGCAAGGCAATCGTGGATAAACTCATATTAGAGATTCCATTGATTGATGCTTTGAAGATTACTCCTGTTCTTCGGAGATATGTGAAGAGAATGGTGACTAAGAACTTGGGGCTTGAAGAAGGAGTTGCTCTAATTTCAGAACAAGTAAGTGCAGTAATTCAGAACAAGTTACCAGAGAAGATCAAGGATCCTGGAAGTTTTGTTTTGGATTGCTCGATTTTTGCAGAGAGATTTGAGAGATCTCTTTGTGATTTGGGAGCTAGCGTCAACCTCATGCCACTCTCAGTTGCTAAAAGTCTTGGGATGACTGATTTTAAACCAACAAAGATATCTCTCATCCTCGCAGACAAGACCACACGAATACCAGAAGGTGTATTGGAAGATGTTCCAATCAAAGTTGGTGATTGCATGATCCCAACTGATTTTGTGGTGCTGAAGTATGGAGAAGAACCCAAAGATCCTCTTATCTTGGGTAGACCTTTCCTAGCAACAGGAGGAGCTATCATTGATGTCAAGAGAGGCAGCATTGCACTGAATGTGGGCGATCTAGTCATGAAGTTCGACAAGGACAAGCTGATGAAGAGGCCAACAATAGATGGGCAGACCTTCTTTGTAGATTCACTCACCCATCTAGCTGAAGACATTTTCCATGAGATGAATCATGAGGATCCTTTGGAGAGTATACTGGTCAACACCACAGCAGAGACACAACATCTCGACGAGGTTAATGAGGGGTTCAACAAGATGATGAACACAAGAGAGCAAGTCTTGCAACTAGTCGCACAGGAGAACCTGTGTCGATCGACACCCACTAGTGTCGATCGACACCCTGCGAAATCAACCAAAAACGCAACACTTGGCGAATGGAGTGAGGCCAAGGCACCTAAAATTGAGCTTAAACAGCTCCCTGCCGAGCTAAGGTACGCGTTTCTTGGTCCTAACTCCACTTATCCTGTTATTGTCAATGCTACTTTGAACAATGCAGAGCTCACGTTACTGCTAAGCAAGCTGCGTAAATTTCGCAAAGCTCTTGGCTATTCTCTTGATGACATTTCAGGAATATCACCAGACTTGTGTATGCATCGCATTCATCTTGAGGACGAGACCAAGACATCAGTAGAGCATCAAAGGAGGCTGAATCCGAACTTAAAGGAGGTCGTGAAGAAGGAGATTCTGAAGCTTTTGGCCGCAGGGATCATCTATCCTAACTCGGACAGCGCCTGGATCAGCCCAGTTCACGTGGTTCCTAAGAAAGGAGGCGTCACAGTGGTAAAGAACGAGAAAGAGGAGCTGATTCCTACACGAACTGTGACTGGACACAGGATGTGTATCGATTACAGGAAGCTGAACGCAGCCACAAGGAAGGACCATTTTCCATTGCCTTTCATCGATCAAATGCTGGAGAAGACCACTTTTACATGTCCTTATGGTACATTTGCATACCGCAGAATGCCATTTGGACTTTGTAATGCTCCTGCGACATTTCAGCGCTGCATGATGTCTATCTTCACAGACATGATTGAAGATTGTATGGAAGTCTTTATGGATGACTTCTCTGTCTATGGGTCTTCCTTCAAAGGATGTATGGAAAATCTCTGCAAGGTGCTAGCTAGATGTGAAGAGAAGCACTTGGTTCTAAATTGGGAGAAGTGTCACTTCATGGTTCAAGATGGCATTGTACTTGGACATAGAGTTTCAGCTGCTGGGATTGAAGTGGATCGCGCCAAGATCGAGGTGATGACAACACTGCAGGCGCCAAATTCAGTGAAGGAAGTGAAAAGTTTTCTAGGCCACGCTGGGTTTTACAGAAGATTCATCAAGGACTTCAGCAAGATTGCAAGACCCCTTACTGCTTTGCTTTGCAAGGATGTGAAGTTTGAGTTTTCTGCAGAATGTCACTCATCTTTTGAGCAGATCAAGAAGGCTTTGGTGAGCGTTCCAATTGTACAACCACCACACTGGGATTTGCCTTTTGAGGTAATGTGTGATGCTAGTGATTTCGCAGTAGGCGCTGTACTTGGGCAGAAGAAGGACAAGAAACTTCATGCCATCTATTATGCAAGCCGAACACTTGATGAAGCACAGCGAAATTATGCAACAACTGAGAAGGAATTATTAGCTGTGGTGTTTGCTTTTGAAAAATTTCGACCATACCTTGTTGGGTCCAAGGTAGTGGTTCATACTGATCATTCTGCTCTCAAATACTTGATGTAGAAGAAGGATGCAAAACCCAGATTGCTGAGATGGATTCTGCTCCTTCAAGAGTTTGATATTGAGGTGAAGGACAAGAAAGGAGTTGAAAATGGAGTTGCTGATCATCTATCCAGAATCAAGATAGAGGATGACGTGCCAATTGATGATTTCTTGCCAGAAGAGACTATCAATTCGATTGAGACAGGATTGAAAGGAAGAAGTGCAGAATCGGAGTCAGTGTCGATCGACACTGACCAGCATCGATCGACACCCTTCAAGGACGACGAGCACGACGCGAAAACCCGTGTGTCGATCGACACACCTAGTGTCGATCGACACCACATGCAGATGATGGAACGGATTTTGAAGGCCATGAGTGACGCGTTTAAAGAACCAATGATGGTTGTTTCTACTTGTCAGAGACCGTGGTATGCTGATATTGCCAACTACCTTGCTGCAGAAGATGAACCAACTGGTCTTAAGGGGTATGAGAAGAAGAAGTTCTACAGGGAACTTAGGAGGTATTATTGGGATGAGCCTTATCTGTACAAGCATTGCTCAGATGGAATCTACAGAAGATGTATTGCTGAAGCTGAGGTGCAGGACGTGCTGTTTCATTGCCATGGTTCGAATAATGCAGGTCACTTTGCAACATTCAAGACAGTTTCAAAAGTTCTTCAAGCTGGATTCTGGTGGCCAACAATGTTCAAAATGCTCATGCTTTCATCTCTGGATGTGATGCTTGTCAAAGGAAAGGGAAGATCAGCAGGAGACATGAAATGGCACAAAACTTCATCCTTGAGATTGAAGTCTTTGATTGCTGGGGCATTGATTTCATGAGACCTTTTCCCTCTTCTTATGGGAATAAGTACATCTTGGTTGCTGTGGATTATGTGTCCAAATGGGTTGAAGCAATTGCCAGTCCAACCAATAATTCTTCTGTGGTACTTAAATTGTTTAAGTCCATTATCTTCCCCAGATTTGGAGTACCTCGGATCGTTACAAGCGATGGTGGCAAGCACTTCATTAACAAGGTCTTTGAGAAGCTGCTGAAGAAGTATGGTGTCCAGCATAGAGTGGCTACTCCTTATCATCCTCAGACAAGTGGGCAAGTTGAAGTCTCGAACAGGCAGATTAAGGAGATTCTGGAGAAGACGGTTGGCGCCACAAGGAAAGATTGGGCTGTGAAACTGGATGATGCGCTTTGGACTTACAGAACAGCCTTCAAAACGCCACTTGGTACTACACCATTTCATCTGCTTTATGGGAAAGCTTGTCATCTTCCAGTGGAGCTCGAATACAAGGCAGCATGGGCAGTGAAATTGCTGAATTTCGACATCAAGTCTGCCGCAGAAAGGCGCCTGATACAGCTGAATGAATTGGATGAGCTCAGACATCATGCTTATGAGAATTCAAAGCTCTACAAAGAGAGGACAAAAGCCTATCATGACAAGAAGATCATATCCAGGCAATTCGAACCGAATGACCAAATACTCCTTTATAACTCTCGTTTGCAATTGTTTCCTGGAAAATTGCGCTCTCGTTGGTCAGGTCCTTTCACAATCAAAGCTGTCAAGTCATATGGAGCCATAGTCCTGATCGACCCAAACGGTAAAGAGTTTACAGTCAATGGACAAAGGGTGAAACATTATTGAGCACAAGCCGAAATTCCAGAAGCACAAACGATGCCTCTGGCTGACGCACCCATCGCCTGATCACCTGCCAAAGTCAAACTAATGACTGTAAAGAAGCGCTTAGTGGGAGGCAACCCACTGGTAAGTTATTTCTGACTGAGTTTTTCTTTCATTTTTGAGTCAGTTTTCAGTTTGATTTGGAACTTTGGTTGAGTTATGAGATTGTACTAGATATTGGTGCTTTTAATTTTGTTATGAGAGTACTCTGACAGTGGAAGCTTTGGAGAACTCGGATCAACACTTTGATAGGCCCCAATCACGATTTTAGGAAGTCAGAATCCGACTGCAGACACAGTGTCGATCGACACCTATCTGTGTCGATCGACATCCCGCGCGAACACAGGTAAGTGTTTTCTCCTTGCTCGTTTCATGGTTCCTTTTCATTTATTCTTCCAACTTCAGGCTTAATTACACTGGGGACAGTGTTGTTCAAGTCTGGGGGAGGAAAATACTGATATAATTTGCTTTACTTTGGTTATTAAGAGTCAGTCAAAACTTTGTTTTATTGAGTCAAAATCAGTGAAATTTTCAGATTTCATAAGAACTAACCACATAAGA
This sequence comes from Alliaria petiolata, assembly GCA_020283515.1. Lineage (NCBI taxonomy): Eukaryota > Viridiplantae > Streptophyta > Magnoliopsida > Brassicales > Brassicaceae > Alliaria > Alliaria petiolata. Next base: position 62,671,592 of record JAHZTW010000004.1, on the reverse strand, counting down.
TTGACACTTGATGAACCATTGCCATAGCAGTTGATTGCAGGTTTTACTAGGTAGAAAACTGCGAGTGGATCAGTCTAGCAAAAAGGGTTCAGATTCCTGCTTAGAGCTTGGTATGCATTGGACTTGATTCCTCTTTCAGCACTGACAAGATACGAAATCTGCAGTCCCTCCTTGATCTTCCCTTGAAAAAAAAGTGTCTAAGTCTAGGAATAGTGCAAAGAACCTCATGAGCCTGTCTCCTAACAAAGAACAATACTAGTGAGTACTCTTGAACCCGTCTCCTCACAAGGAACACAAGTAGAGAGTAGCACTATTTCCCAAGACTTCAAAAGAATAAAAAAAAGAGAGTCAATGAAAAGATCTTAGAACACCCTGAAAATGGGCAGCAGTTGACTAAGGGAAGAGAAAATAGGAGAGTTGTATAAGGAATATCTTGTTCAGGCACTAAGGAAGGGAAAGAATCTGTAAGTCCTTTGGTCATTACTGTTGTCTAGAGTTCGAAATTCTTAAAGCAGAAGGGATTTGAACTTGATTTGGGAGATTGCTAAGCTTGTGGTAAGTACACTGAAATACTACCTAAGGTTAGCTTTATGGTATGTGGATTCAAGAAGTTTTGGTTCAATGTGGCGTTCTAAAGGTTAGCTGGATATTTCTGTTTTCAAACCTCGACTCTATACTTTGTTTCTCTTTTGCTTGAGGGCAAGCAAAGGCTAAGTCTGGGGGAGTTGATATATCATGGTTTTTACCCATTTTTGGACCATGATATAAGTGTTTTTATTGAGTCTTAGTATTATTTTCGAGTCTATTTAGAGTCTATGCAGGTTCAGGTACAATTGGAGCTTAACTGGAGATTTGGATTCATTTTGGAGCATAATGGAATGAAGTCACGAAGTTGGATTGAAGATGCACGCTTGGTGTCGATCGACACTAGCTGGTGTCGATCGACACCGACTTTCCCGAAACCAAAGACGTGAAGTTTCCAGAATTTTGAAGAAAAAGGAAATCTCCAAGACTTTTCCTAATCTTCCAGGGAATTGAGGATTCGTGCCTTAGCCTATAAATAGAACTTTTATGCCATTGTTTAGGCACACACTTTATAATTTAGAGAGACAAAGAGAGAGTTTAGG
>JAHZTW010000004.1:62650951-62669419 GCA_020283515.1 Alliaria petiolata | reverse complement strand
TTGCTTGCTAAGTGTGTTGATATCGTGTTAGAATTGTTAGCATGAAAGCGTGATTATTTGCTGGCTAAGGTGTTACGGGATGACCGTATTCACTAAGCATTTATGGTAATGCTTATGCCTCTCTTATGTGTTGAGTGTGCAGGTAAAGATGTTGTCCAGGACCGTTAGTCCTGAAGGCGGACTCGAAGGCAGTGAAGAAAGGAGTGGATTTAGGATTGGGTTTGGGGGTTTTAAACGTTTAAGTGTTGTTTTGGTTATTGGCTTTGGTGTTATTTCATACTTAATCGAATTTGGCTAAGTTAGTCTTGGATTTATTTTATGAACCTCGTTTATACTTTGGAATTTGAAAGAATTATGCAATGAGAATGGCTGTTTTGAGAATCGAATTGTTATTTAAGTTAATGATAAAAGTTTGAAATTCCGCATAAGTGTGTAAGTTGGCCGTAGGTTGTTAGGACAGACTGACCGCGGTATGATTACCGGGTCGGGTCGCCTCAGGCACCCCTGAATAACGGACCGGAAGGCTGCCATGAGATAAGCCCGTGGAGAAGCTGATGAGAGATATTTCTACGTCAGTGAGGCCAGCTGTGAAGAAACTTGTCTTTGACCGGCTTATGGCAAGCCCATATAGCTTCTCAAAGAGATGAAGGATTTGAAGAACATTCTGCACCGACTCCACAGAACCATCAATGAAGATGAGCAGGTCATCCGCAAAGCAAAGGTGAGTTAGTTTCATTTTTTCCCATCTTCAGCCCTTTTATTTAGCATAAGGGATAGGCAGTTCATGACGATGACAAACAAATAAGGAGACAAGGGGTCTCCCTGTCTGAAGCCCCTTTTGCCCTTGAAATACCCCTGAACCCGACCATTGTAGCCCACCGTAAAACTCGGAGTACACATACAAGCTTCAATCCACCGAATGTATTGTCCAAGGACATGAATTCCTCTTAAAGCAGTAATAACAAATTCCCATCTCACCGTATAAAAAGCTTTGGCTATGTCGACTTTAAGTGTTATCCTTTTCTGACCCCGGTCTTTGTGATAACCATTAACTATTTCAACAGCGAGGACCGTATTTTCCATGAGAAGACGATCTTTCACAAAAGCCGTTCGGTTCGGCAGGATGAGGGAGGGCAAGATAGGTTTCAATCGAGAAACCAAGAGTCTAGAGATGACTTTATATAATGTGTTCAAACACGAGATAGGCCTATAGTCACCAATTGAAGAGGCACCTGGGAATTTTAAAACAAGAGTCAAAATGGTGGAGTTTGTAGCCGCTGGCATGAACCCCGAGGTGAAGAAATGACCAATAGCCCGAGTCACTTCTGATCCAACAATACTCCATGCATAACGATAAAACCCAGAGGTAAGACCATCTGGCCTGGAGCTTTTTGGGGATTAAGCTTAAATAGGGTTCTTGTTATCTCGTCAGGGGAAGGCATTGAGCACATGTTTCTGCCATGATAGATAGAAACGCTGAAGGAAGAAAAAGACCTTAACCAAGCAGGGGAAACTTGTGATGGAGGAAGCACCGACGGAGCGAGGATAGAAGTGAAATGATTTATAGCATGCAAGCTCATTGTTAAGGGATCCAAAATTACGAAGCCAGAAGCTAGAGTGAAGGATCTTATGGTGTTGCAACTAGTTCTGACCTGGAACACCCTGTGAAGGTAGGAAGTATTCAGATCACCCTCCTTAAGCCAATTAACCCTTGATTTCTGCCTGAAATAAGCTTCCTCAATTGAACGAAGGAAACTCCACTTCTAATGCAATCCTCTTTCTTGCCGAAATAGGAATTCTGAGGGGGAGTGAAGCGCTTCTAACTGAATTACCTGAAGATTGTGGTGAGCTTCCGTTACTCTAGTCTGAATCTGAGAAAAATTATCCCGATTTAACAACTTCAAGCAATTTTTTATAAGCTTTAGTTTCCAATATAGGTTTGCCAGATCTCACACCGGGGCAGCAGCATGTAACCAAGCATCCTCCACCAGTTTACAAAAATCTGGATGCTTAGTTAGGTAATTAAAAAACTTGAAGGGCTTTGTACCAGCCAGGGGGAGCTGAAAAGAGAGATTAGTGATACAAGGGGTATGATCTGAAATATATGGGGCCAGAAATGTGGCAAAACTATTTGGAAAAGCAGATATCCAAGCACTGTTTACTAACAGCTTGTCAATTTTTTTCCGCCGTAGGAAAGATAGGTTGTTTGTTGCTCCAAGTGAAGTAAGATCCCTGGAAGCGAAGGTCAAACATCCCTATTTGGAGTAAACAATCTCTAAAATCACTCATGTTTGAATTGACTGAGCTCACCACCAGAGAAGAGTGGTCATTAGGATGAAGTATCTGATTGAAATCACCTCCAAGAATCCAAGGATGAGATTCCAACAAGAGAGTGTCATGAAGAATAATCAACTCCACCTATAGATCAGCTCTTTCTTCACAAAGGTTTGAGGCATAAACCGCAGTAAATTAGAATTTCTGGCTGCATGGTACTTGGACTTCACAAGTTATTGATTGACGAGATTGACTGATAACCGAGATGACGACAGGTGGATTCCAAATTAGGATGATTCTTCCATCCAAGTCTGATAAGTGGTTCGAGGTAAATGACCACCCCTGACACACTTTAGACATAATGAGGTTCAAGTTGTGTTCTTTTATATGACTTTCCAAAATTGCTCCAAAGTAGGTTGGTTACTATTAAGCCAATTGCAAAAGGGCCGATGCTTATCCGGGTCATTTAGACCTCGGACATTCCAAAAAAAATTTCTTATACACATTTAAGTTGATTTCAGGACCACTTACGCGGAAGAAATAGGATCCTCTTGAGAGACAACAGCAAAGTCCGCATTAACCACATTAGCTAGACGAGATAAAGAAGTAGAGCCAGCAAATAACGGTTTGCAGGGCCAAGGTAGATGAGGCTTAAACTTCTTTGGGGTGAAGAAGTGGTCATGCTCATAGGGAGGACTATGTGAATAAGGAACACTGGATGGAGTAATTGAAGCGGGTAGGCCAATAATAAATCTGGGAGCTTTATTTTCACCTTCAGAAATAGTAGTACGCTCCTCCATCACAGGAAGAGAGAATCCGTTGAGGTTTCCACTCTCGAATGATAATCCTTCTCCGCATTCAAAATATATACACCTTCAACACCCATATGAGGAATGTCAGTGTTTGCGTCTGAAATACGAACATCATTTGGACCGCCCACAAAAGGAACCACTTCTGCAAGACTGCCCAGTAAAGAATCTTCATGAGGAGAGCTAACATCAACCACACTGGGGGGATCAGCTGGCGAAGCAAGGCTGCCCGAGCCATCCACCAATTCAGCAACTGTGGAGGCACACTTCTGAACAACAACATCATCAGAAGCAGTATTAACAATACCATCAGAAGGGCCAATGTCCAAAATAACTACTTCCGACACTGATTCAGGTCGTAAAACCGTAGGTAAGGTTTCTGAAGAGAGGAGAGGGTCTCATTTTCAATTTCCATAACTTCGGTATAATTAATTAACGAAGCTTTTACGCTAACCGTTTGATTTTCAGAAACCAACTGCTCTTGGAGGACCAAATCAGAGCCATATGTAGCCTTTGAAGATGCAGGACACGGGACTGATGGCACAAGCCCCTTTAACACTTCTGAGGCACGGATTGAAGTTTTCTCTTCTGTTACTGGTGATGGTGACTTTGGAGGGACCCAATTAGGAGGAAGCAGGAGGCAATTTTTAGCGATATGTCCTAATTCCTTGCAGTGGGAGCAAGTAGCAGGGATCCAAGGGTAATCAACTTCAACCATCTCAACCTCACCATTCGTCCTTACCAATTCAATAACACGGGGAAGAGGCTTGGAAAGGTCAGCTTCCTCCTTTACATGGAAAATGAGAAGATTAACAAGATTTATGGTGAAATCATCTGTCTCCTTTGGCTCTCCAATAAGCCCTGCTACCCAGCCTAAACCTTCAAGAGTACGAAGATCAAGAGTGATGTGATAATGGACCAAACACAACAAACAAAACATGATGATGAACATAATGAGCAACTAGAACCAGAGATCGTGAATGAAGATGTCCCAAACATACCCATTGGTCCTATGACACGATCAAAGACCCGTCTACATAACCATACCATTGAAAGACTTCTCCATAACACTACCCTTACCATCGGTCAAGATATCCATCCCAAAGGCGTTTCTCCACAAAACGTCTTGATCCTTATTTAAGGGATCTAGATTAGCAAATGGGATAGTAATGAGTCATACTCTTTTTCCCTTGTAAAGTTTTATCCCATTGGGTTTTCTTGACAAAGGTTTTTAATGAGGTGCTCAGTTACTAAATCAAACTCCATTTGTTAATGTCCAATAAAATGCTATACTCCAAAGAGATCATAAGGAGTAGTTAGCAATTGTTTTTCTTCTCTTTCATTTTTGTAAACTTATAAAGCATTGTAAAAGAACAAGGACACCAAAGGGGGAATTGGTTTCTGGATTGAAAGGGGCAGGCGAGCAGTCCAGCAGCTAATCAAGCTCAAACCGTTTTTGCTGATTCATGGGAAAAGGCTAAGCAGCTCTCCAAGTCAAATCAAGCTAAAGCAGCTCTCTAAGCCCATGGGTTTTATGAAACAAGGCAAATCAGCTCTCCAAAGTCCAATCAAGTTAAGCAGCTCTCTAGAGCCCATGCGCTTTGAGAATCCAGAAACAAGTTAAGCAGCTCTATAAATCCAAACAGGCTAAGCAGCTCTCTAGGCCCAAGCGCTTATTCTCTTCATCAGCTAAGCAGCTCTCCACCTCCTGCTTGAAGAGAACCATTAAAAAACAGAATGGGGATAACTTGCTGCTTCCCACTCTTTGCTTCTGCCCATCATGTTTCAAAGGAAACAATCAATCTCACCCATCATCCTTGGCCGCGCCTCTGCCCTCTACATGAAGGGAACCTTTTTAACCTTTGTTTACTTAAGCTTTTACAATGCCCATGCTAGGACTCTCCTATATAAACTATCTCACCTCTCTTGTAACAAGATAACTTATATCTGAGTAATAAGAAACATAAGTTCCTTCTCTCTTCTTATGCGTTAGTGTGTTATATCTAACAACTAAGAAACTGTTGCTTGTGAGTAATATCAAGTAATACATTTCTAGTTTATAAGTCCAATTCCGCAAGCCTTATAAAACTATCCACCCCATTTCTCTTGCTTTCCTTTCTCACGGAAGTTAAGCAAGCTCCCCCTTTCATTCCCTTAGCCGCAGATTGCTCATCCTTGGGAGAATCACTTCACTTCCCGAATAAGCTACCTTGGCCGCTTGAACTTGCTTTCCCTTTCTCAAGCTGGCGAATCTTGTTGTTCATGTTGGTGAGCTGTGTAGATACCTCGGTAAGAGAGGAGTCCAGCCTATTGTTTATATCCACAAATTTCTGATTATTAGAAACTTGCCCTTGAAGTAGTTGTTGGAACATAGCTTGTACCGGATCTTGTTGTGGAGGTTGCACTTGTTGCTGCTGTGGCACGAAACTTGGAGGGTAACTCTTGATCCCTTGCTGTTGTTGCCCTTGGTAGTTGCCTTGTCTCTGCCCTTGATACCCCTTGTTTTGTGTAAACCCAACTTTGTTGTAAGGAACAAATGGTTTCCCTTGTTGTGTAGGGTATACTTGATCCTTGGGGTTTTCCACACTGGTGCTACGGTATAAGAGATTGTTGTTGCCTTGATACCGTGGCACATAGCCTTGTTGCTTAGTGTAGTCTTGGCCAGCAACCCAATTCGCCTCCTCTTGGCATTGCTCCAACTCTTCCAAAACATCCGAAGCCTCTCCCACAAAGTGTACTTGCTTTTGATTTGCAAATACCAACTTGTCAATCTTTTCATGGAGTGACTTCATCTCCTTCTTGTGTGCCTCAAGATCAGACCCTCTAGGTGCTCTATCATAGTCCTCGCTGTAGTTTCCATCACTCAAAGCAAGGTTCTCAATAAGCTCCATACCCTCTTCCACATTTTGGCCAAGAAAATTTCCTTTACTAGCTGTGTCTAGAAGCATGGGGATTTTGGGAAGAGCCCCTCTATAGATGGTTCTCAAGAGTGTTTTCTCAGTGAAACCATAATGAGGACATGCAATGGTGTAATCCTTGAACCTCTCCATAGCTTAACTAAAGGTCTCATTCTGCCTTTGTGTGAAACCGCTAATCTCACTCCTTAGGCGAGCTGTTCTTGTGCTTGAGAAGAACTTGGACAGAAACGCCTTCTTGCAATCAGCCCATGAGGTTATAGTGCCCTGAGGTAGAGTCTTTTCCCAATGCCTTGTTTTGTCCCCAAGTGAAAAAGGGAAAAGCCTAAGCTTGAAGCTATCCTCAGAGATCCCATTGATCTTGATCATCCCACATACTTATTCGAAGTTGTCTAGATGCTCCAAGGGGTCCTCCATGGAAACTCCATGAAATTTGTTGTTCTGCACCATTGAGACAAAGCCTGGCTTTATCTCGAAGTTGTTGTTTTGCACCGGAGGAGGAGTGATGCCGAACCTATTGTGGTGAGTGTTTGGTGCATCGCCGGCCCCAATGATTCTTGGCTGCCTAGATGGATGGTTGGGGTTTCCATTACCCCTACCAGCTGGTCCTTGTTGAGGTTGAATGTTATCTTGATCGTCCATACCTGCTCGATCTACTTCCTCAAACTCTTCTTCTTGTTCCCGTTCCCTTCTTAATCGTGCACTTCCAAGTAAATGAATGTTGTCAAGAGGCTGAAGCAAATTGTTGTCACTTCTAGACCTTAGATTCATGTACCTGAGAACACAAATAGAAAGGTAGAAAAATTATTAACCAAATATTTAAAAACAAAAAATTAGGGGGGAATTTCAAAACTACCACCTTCTAGATGTCACTTTTCAGAAATACAACAGAGAGCTTGACATTTAATTATACCATTTAATGAAATACAAAATGACCAAATTGACCTTGAATTAAAAAAAACTGATACACTACAAACCTCTCACCATTCACCATAAACCGTCGATTTCATGTCCCTCGAGACGACGAACATGGCGAAAAGCAGTTCCGCTTCTGTTGATTTGGAAGACATACAGACCGTCGATCTCATGTCCGACCCTCGTGAGCTATAGCGAGCTTCAAGCCCTTCCCTCGTGATCTGAATATCTTAAATTTATTGGATAATAAGAGTGTCACTTTTAGATACTAGATTGAAGAATCTTCAGGACCGATGTTCGATCGGGCATGCTAGGTATTGAACCCTTTACTTGGACACACAGAGAGGCAGATGCAGCTGTAAGACCCGAAAAACAGAACTGAATATGAGACACAACTGATATGGATTATGGGTTATGAAGCAAGATTCTTGGAGTCAGTAACTAATTTACCAGCAAATCGCAAGCATTCCTCATGAGACTTGCCCTATACCATGGTTTTAAAAATGGTTTTAAAACACTTTTAAATCCTTATTCATTTAAAACGAATTAGTTATTTAAAACATTTTGATTCATTTAAAAACACTTTTAAATCCTTATAAAAACTTTTAAAATGATTTTAAAACACTTTTAAATCCTTATAAAGACTTTAAAAATGAATTAGTCATTTAAAAATGATTTTAAAACACTAATTAGTCATTTAAAATGATTTTAAAACACTTTTAAAATACGAATTAGTCCTTTAAAAATGGTTTTAAAACACTTTTAAATCCTTATACAAAATTTAAAAATGATTTTTTAAAAGGGGTTTTTATATCCAGACTTTTCAAGATGAGTGTTTAACCATCCATGATGTGTTGTTGTACGTTTGAATTTAATTGTTTATAGAGAATACGAATTAGTCATTTAAAAATGGGTTTAAAACACTTTTAATCCTTATAAAAACTTTAAAAATGATTTTTAGAAGTGGGATTTTATAAATCAAGGATGCTCGAACCAAGGAACCCAAGACTTTTCAAAAGGTGTGTTTAACCACCCAGGCTGTGTTGTTATACTTGTTGTACAAATGAATTTAATTGTTTATAGAGAATACGAATTAGTCATTTAAAAATGGTTTTAAAACACTTCCTTATAAAAACTTTTAAAATGATTTTTAAAAGGGGCATTTACCTTATAAAAACTTGAAAAATGATTTTTAAAAGGGATATTTATATCCCAAGGAAGCTCAAACCAGGGATATCTCTAATAAGATTGTGTGTGATAACTATGAGAATGATGAAATGATTTTAAAACACTTTCAAATTCTTATAAAAACTTTTAAAATGATTTTTAAAAGGGGCTTTTATATCCACATGATGTTCGAATCATGGACCCAAAACTTTTCAAGAGAGGTGTTTAACCATCCAGGCTGTGTTGTCGTAATTGTTGTACTTTTGAATTTAGTTGTTTATGAAGAATACGAATTAGTCATTTAAAAATGATTTTAAAACAATTTTAAATCCTTATAAAAACTTTAAAAATGATTTTAAAAATGGGGCTTTTATTATCTTCAGGATGCTCGAACCAGGGAATCCGAGACCTTTCAAGAGGGATGTTTAGCCATCCAGGCTGTGTTGTCATAGTTGTTGTATATTTGAATTTAATTGGTTATAGAGAATACAATTAGTCATTTAAAAATAATTTTAAAACACTTTTAAATCCTTATAAAAACTTTAAAAATGATTTTAAAAAGGGAGGAACCAGAGAACCCTAAATTTTTCAAGAGGGGTGTTTAACCACCTAAGATGTGTTATCATAGTTACTGTACGTTTTAATTTAATTGTTTATGGAAAATACAAATTATTTATTTTTATTTAAAAATAGTTTTATAACACTTTTAAATCTTTATAAAAACTTTAAAAATGATTTTTTAAAGGGGTTTTTATATCTGTGACTAACATGTGACTTTTCAAGAGGGATGTTTAACCACTCAGGCTGTGTTGTTATACTTGTTGTACAAATGAATTTAATTGTTTATAAAGAAGACATATTAGTCATTTAAAAATTGTTTTAAAATACTTTTAAAGCCATATAAAAACTTTTACAAGAATTAGATCTTTTTTTTTCTTTTGACGGCAGGAATAAAAATGGTTTTAAAATACTTTTAAAGCCATATAAAAACTTTTACAAGAATTAGATCCTTTTTTTTTCTTTTGACGGCAAGAATGAGATGTTCATAAAGTACACAACACATTATATTCGATGACCATTGTGGAAAACAGTGGAAAACATTCATAGTGAATTGAACATAAAGAGAAGAAATAAGCTTTACACACGAGAGAGATCAATTGCTGAGACAATGAGCCAACTATAAAAACGAGGGTAGGAACACTTTCACTGCATCTAAGATGAAAGACAATCAGTTCGTTGTTGGTTCTCCAACCATTGTTGACTTGAAGATTCTGAGAATAATTTATTTTGCAAATTGCCTAATACTCAACGATGAGCTTAGGGATGTAAGAATTAGTCTCCATCAGCTTTGAAGGCTTGTTAAACTCCACAAGAATCACCTGTAGTAAACCAAACCGAAACCCATTGGTCATGACTCATGAGTCTCCCATATAGGTTCACAACAGCTTTTAGAGTTGAAAGAGAAAGTTCATATTAATAAATTGATAACCCATCTTTATACACACCATTACTTCTCTTATCCGTTCATCTCCACTTCAACATTATTATATCACTGCCAAAGTCACAAGAAAGAAGCCTACTAGTACATAGAAACATTACCACTACATTAATGGACGAAGCAACAAGAAAAAAAACCCTAAGTTCGTTAGCTACACATCTGGTATCAAAGATAGAAGGAATCAATGTTTGCCTGTTTTGGCTCATGATAATGTCAACACACAAGTAAGACTCAAATGTAACCGGTTTCTGAATCTCTTTCTAAGCCCTAGAGAAGCTAAAAACCAGAACGTTACCATCACCAAAACAACTAAGCCTGCACAACTAAGACACAATGGCAATGACATTTTCATCTAATTACCAGTCTCCTAACAATTGGCATTACAATGATTCTCAATATTAAATGAGCTTGTAAGAGAAAAGAGCGTGGATGATCATCATACATACCTCTCTTTTCAACATATTCCTTAGCCACCACTGCCTCTCTCTGATTCTTCGCCAGATCCTCCAAAGTGAAACCATGCATTTTAATCAAGGTTTCATGCTCTCTCCTAAAAGTCTCATACTTGTCCTTCAGAATCTGGTGTTCAGCAAGCGGAACATACTCCGACGATTTGTTGTCGTTCTTCTCCGATGATTCGCCAGACATTGTTGTCTTTTAATCACTTCACGCTTACCCTGGAATAGGACTAAACAAAAATCACACAGAACTTCTGGGAATTACTCGCTAATTTTGCTAAGATTAGAAACCCTAAAACCCAGATCTTGGATCAGGCTGCTCAGAAACAAAAAAAAAAAAGAAAAAAACTGAAATGTTTGAAACAATTCACAAACTTCGCTCTTCCTCGAACAGATTCATTTGATGAAAATCTGAACCGACACGCAAACCGGAAAACAAAGGCAAAAGAGAAAAGGGATATTCCTGGGAACATCTTACTCGGAAAAATAAAATAAAAAATCAATCTCTTACCTGAAGAACCAGCTAAGAACGAGCCAAACCAGAGAATCTCAGGTCTACGGAGATGGGATCTAGAGAGAAGAAAGATCGTAGACCTGAACGGCTAACCGGTCGTCGATGTCGACCAATCCGCGATGGATCCAACTCCGCCGACGAGGATGAGTCAGGTGTGGAAGAGGGCTAATCCGGGGGAATCGAATAGTGGAAGTGAATCGCCAGCGAGGTTTGAGGATCGGCGAGAAGGAGAATCTAGGAGCGGTGGTGAAGAGGAATCGATCGGATCCGACGAGGTGGACGGAAGGCAAGGAAGCGGCGGGACAACGAGCCAGGTGTCGGAGAGAGGATCGAAGGCAAAGGACTGGTTGTGGAAGGAGGAGGTGTTGTGGATTCTGAAGAGGAAGAGCCATGGGGAAGAGGAGGAAGAACGGGAAGGAGGAAGAGAGATCATGATGATCGAGCGTCTTTGATCAATCGTCTAAACTAAGGGTATTAATTACAATTTGTAGGTGGTATATTTGCTTAAATAAAAGTGGTGGTAGTATTGAAAATAACATTTTTAAAAGTGGTAGTTTGGACAAATTCTCAAAACTTAGTCTCCACTAAGCTCCAAATCCTAATACTTTCAAACTCAATCCCAAATCGGCAACGGCGCCATTTGATAAGAGAACTTTTATGTGTTCTAAATCAAACCTAAAGCCTCATTATATCATTATAGTACTTTAGAAATCAATCCAAGTTGGGATGTTGAAAGTTAGAAGGAATACAAGAGCTCAAAATGAATCTAAGTAAAAACCGGATAAATGGGGGATAAAATCCTAAAAACTATTTGTGACTACTAAATAACTGTAAAAACTATTTTAAAATCCCGACTAGAATGTTAAATAACTAGCAGAAGACTTCTAAGCGAATGAACGAGACATCTACTAGTTTTATAAAATCAAAATCTAAAGACAGAATAACTAGGCGATTTCTAGCAAACGAAATGATTTTTGAAAACTAGAAATAAAATTCTACTGACTTCTAACTAATTACCAGGGTGTGAACTAAGGTACTAGGGAATTTCTAAAATACTAACAACGCCAAGAACACAATTTATGAATTTTAAGACCCTAATGCAAGAAATAAGCTAAAAAGACGGTTGCTTGATAAACTAAATGCAAAGACTCAAACTTTAGAGCTAAAAAATGATGATTCTAAGTTTTTAAAGACTTAAGATGGATTCACGGTTGGGGATCACGCTCAAGGAGGTTCAAGATTAAAACTTTGGGTTTTGAAAACATAGATCTACACATTTTGTGCTTTCTCTAAGCCTTGAGAAGCTAATCTAGATTCATCCATGATGTTTGGAATGAATCCTTTCTTCACCCCTTCCTCTAAACCCATGGTTCGTGGTGGAAAGAAAGGATGAATAACTTGAAGCATAAATCTCAAAACTTGGCTTAACCAACTCCCTAAGCATCCATGGTGTTTGAGAAATGATGAGTTGGCTTCTTGGATTTGGGTTTTAAGAGATCTCCAAAATCTGCTAAGACAAGGAAATCTCTGAGATCGAAAGGATCTTTCTCAAGAATCCCTAAGATTTAAACGCCCCAATCCAAGAAGAAAATAGTTTAAGAGCAAGAAAAGACCAAAGCTTAAACCCTTAAACCTCCCCTTAATCACCCCAAAACTGTAAACCCAAAAGAGGACTACTCGCTAGGCATGATTAAACTGCTTGAAAACGTAAGGGAAAGAAAGCTAAACATGACTAAGAGATTAAACACGAAAGATTAAGGTAAGTACTTATGATTAAAGAAAAGATTAAGGTTTTACAAAATCTTAAAAGCTTAAAGGACTAACAATGGTGTTTTTCGCTAAAGAAGGAGAGACATATCGTGTGTAAGAGGACATGTGACCAAAAATAGGTCACAAAGCTTTTATACCAAAGAGGGAATGGTCCCCTCAATAAAATCCAAAACGCATGAGCTGTCGGATAAGGTTAGAGATCGAGCTCGGTGGTCGATCTAAACCTCGATCTCGTGTGTAGAACGCCCTCCTTTGCTCGATCGTCGGGTCGTTCCATTCAGGAAAATAGAGTACTTCTGTCGATCGTCTAGTCGATCCTTGGATGATCGAGTATTGACATCGATCTAGCTCTCATTCTTCTTCCGCGTCAGTGCTCGCGTTCGATCATCTTGGTCGATCTCTGAGCTCGATCTTATTCCTTGGAACGACTGAATGCCTCGATCTTGTGGTCGATCTTTTCTACATCGACCTGCCTAGCTCGACCTTCAACTCGATCTCGGTTCCTTTGCTTCATGGCCGAGTTCTCCCAAGTGTCCATAGACTCCATTTTGATCCTTAGCATGTCCACGCACCCTCCATAGTTCCAGTGTATCCAAAATAACCTGAATATGATGCAAGAATGCAAGAAATATGGAAATGCTAATGCAAATGCTAATGAGACAAAAGCTACAATTTCTCTAAGTATGAATGCAATATGAATGCAATTTATGTCCTAAATACAAGCTAAATGTATGAAATATATGAGAATATCAACTTCCCCAAACTTCCCTTTTGCTTGCCCTCAAGCAAACACAATTCAAGTTAGGGAGAGAGGTTTAAAAGTGGGAGCTCAATATCCAAGATTGCAAACAATAATGATCAACTCAATATCCTAGTTCTTAATTCTAAGATGCATGTGAATCTATCCTACTCCAAAAGAGTTAGCCATGCCCATCTCAACATTCAAGTGCACTAAGAATTCAATCTAAACAAGCCTCCCTATCAAGCCAACTCTTTAACATTCATTAAGTGTGAAACCGTGAATCATGACATTGCAAGGTAAGTAAATTCATTTGGCTAAGGGACTGGGTTTTGAGATATAAGTGATCTCAATTCATCCTGTTTTGATTTTAAACAAGGGTAACACTCAAAAAGACTGAACTATATGCATAATGCTAAAGGTAAGAAACAAGTAATGCATATAAGAATAGACTTTCATCTACCGAAATGCTAACAATGATCCTATGCCCCTCTCATTTGTTTTTTTAGCTCACTCAACCCTCTAGAATATACCCTTTCTCTCAAGGCTCTTTTGTGCCTTGCTACCCCTTTGAATTTCAAACCCACTTCTTCTTTTTAAAGCTCTAAGGGGAACTTCTTCAACCTATCATTCTCGGCGAATGGAGTAGTCTTAACTTATTAACTTAGCTCTTCTTCTTATCTTTAGGTGGCCTTCTTTCTTTTCTAATTTGGCCCTTTGCGGCTCTTTTGATTATCCTTCCCTTTTCTTAAGACCACCTACCATTTTTAACTTTGAGCTATTCCCCTAATTTTTTTTAATCACAAGACTCTCCATTTCAAACCAAGTTTCCCGTTATTTTCACCAAGCCCTTACTCATCGCATCTTTCTTTCCAAACTTTCCACAAAACATCAAGTGGTACCACAGCCAACAAACCCCCAAATCCTAACCTTAAAGCTAGCCTCAAAATGCAAGGCTAGAATCTACATGAAAGCCTAGACTTGTCGTTTCAAACCTAACACTTTATGATAAGTTCAATCGAAATAAAGGCCTCACAAGTAATCACACAAGAACATTTGGCTTCAAAGGAGGTTGGTTAAGGTAGGGGTGCTACTTGAGCTAGCAAAAGGGCATCAAAGTGGATAAGAAAGCTCAATTATTTTATATCCATGAATTTACTTTCAATGCAAGCATGATAATTAAATGTCAAAATTTGGTTTAAGTGAGTAGAGTTGGCTATCACTTTCAAGACCTATTTCGACCAAAACCTAGTGACAAATGAGGTGGTCCAAGCATGGTTCTTCCTTACTTTCAAATCTATTCACAAGCATCAAAGAACTACTAACTAGGGTATTGAATTGATCACCAAAGTTAACAATCTACATGGATAGGCTCATGAATGCTCCCTATGCATATGAATGCAATCCTAAATGATAAAAATTCTAGACTCAATCCTTTAATATTCTACAATACAAATGCAAGCTACATGATGTTTTTTGAATTTTTTTGAAAATTGTTTTCTGATTTTTTTTTTGTATTTTTCTATGCACTTAGATGGATGCTTGAGGACTCAAGATGCAAACATAAAATAAGATCAAAATAAAATATGTCAAAGCACACATTCTCCCCCAAACTTGAATGACAACGTCTCGGTGTCAAACAAGTCCAAGAGGAGACCAATATCCAAAACAAAAATAAAAAGATGCATGATATGTACAGGGGTTGTTGTTTGGTACCTCAGAGCCAGGCATGACCGGAGCTTGTGGTTGCTCCGGTCCTCCTGCTCTTCCTTGGAGTGTCGTGGAGGATGCCTTTATCCTTGTTCCCGGTTGGAGGCTCTTGATATGGGTCAAATTTACCCTAGAGCTACTGTAGCATCCGCGACCAGAAATCCTAAGTATGGTCGTGCGGGTCATGGGATGACCGTTGTATGTATGTCCTGGTACAGTGGAGGTTCGTCCGTTTCTGTAATTATGTGTGTTGTACAGTGGTACGTCCGTGGTACCGTCAGTGGTACGTCCGTGGTACGTCCGTGGTACGTCCGTAGTACGTCCGTGGTATGTCTGTGGTACCAAACCGTGGTACGTCCGTGAGGTTAAGTACCGTACTGTGGCTAGGCCGAGTAAATGTTGGGGATTATGTCTAAGTGTTGAGGAACAAGGCTGTTGGGCCGTGGAAAGTGGTTTAACTCGAGGAAAAACAGTTTATCTCGAGTGAAAAGTGTTTTATCCCGTGTTTGGCCGAGCGGTTTAAGTGTGGCCGAGAGAAAAAGGAAAGTTGGCCGGTTTGGCCGAGAGAAACTTGTTTTGGACCGAGAGAAAGTAAAACCGCGCGGGTTAAAGTCGGTTTGGACGGTCAAGCTAGGGCTTTTGGGGTTTTCTCTCTATAAATAAGCTTGTCTCTCGCGGCCGCGTGAGAGAATCACAAGTTATCCCGAGAGAAAGTTCGAGCCGCCGAGAGAAATCCGAGTTCTTCGAGAGATATCTTTGTCCGTCGAGTTTCTGGGGATTTCGTTCGAGAGAAACGAACGGGGAGGGTCGACTTGCCGAGAGAAGTGCATTCGGCCGAGAGATTTCTCGATCGGATCGCGAGAATCCGAGAGATAGTCGAGGTAATCCGTTTTTCACCGAGAGAAATCTGTTCTGTTGAGATTTCACCGTGAGATTTNTTTGCAAATTCTAACAATTCAAACAAGCATTAAAGTTCAGGTTCAATTGTTCACAAAACCCTAAACCAAATCTCTTTGCGAATAGGTATTTTGCTCATCTTACATTAGTTAGGGCAATCAATAATACTCTCGCATCTATTAATTAACCTAAGATCAGATTCTAAGTCGCGAAGCTAGAATAAGCATTAAACACAAATCCAGATGAAGAACTCTAATGATTTTATCCTAACAATTTAATTCGACCTAACAATTCATTGATCACCTTTGAAAACCCTAAACCTAACTAGCAAACTACTCAGACATGGTGAATAAAGAAAACATCATGAATAAAATAGTTTGCATAAAAGAAATCAATAGAAACAAAGGAGTTCCAAATTTTCTCTGAAGGAGACAAATGTTTCTCTCTAAAATCTCTCTAAAAATCTCTCTCTAAAATAATGTGTGTGTTGTAAAGTGGTCGCCTAAACAATGGCTGAAAAAATATATTTATAGGCTAAAACACGAGCTGGAGCACTTTTGTAAATAAGAAAATCTTCTGGGCAAATTTCCTTTTTTTTGAAGACTTGTAAAATCAGGCGGTTTTAGGAATCCACGATTGGTGTCGATCGACACTCATCCAAAAATCTGGCTCTCTGACTTCATCACTTTTCAGCTTCTTCCACAATGCTCCAGAATGTTCCAAAATCTCCATTTATGCTCCAAACGTAGTCCAACTTGCAAAGACTCTAATAGGACTCTAAAAATACCAAAAGACTCTATAAAAAGACTTATATCATGGTCCAAAAATGGGTAAAAACCATGATTTATCAGCTCTTGGAGAGAAAGTCGTCCAGCTTGATCAACACCTTGAGGCTCGCGGATCCTTATGCCTCCGGTTGAGTGTCTTCCCATGGTTTCATCCATTTGTTCAACCTCGTCACTCAAAGTCATATCTAAGGAGCTTCTCCCTTGGAGGACCTTGACCTTCTTCACTAACTTCTTGATCATTTTTCCTTGCCATTTGTTCACCTTGCGTTGAATTTCTACAACCGAGGCAAGGAATTTTTCACCTTTGGTGCGCGGCTCATAGTCCAACTTGGGGAGCTCGAAGCTCGGTGGCATCTCAGCATCTAAAGGAGGGGACTCTGATGGTGTACGAGTGAGCTGAGGTGGGGGTACTGTGTCCCGAAGAGGCGCAAAACATTCTTCAACACTCGGTAGGAACTCTATTGTCCCGATGCTTTGCAGATGCGTCTCTTGTGGACTTGGCTGAACACAAACCTTCTTCTCGTTTGTGTGGTTGGAGAATAGGTAGGCGTAGAACCCTAGAGCTGGAGTATGACCCAAGGAATCTGTGTGGCGCATATAGGTCTCATCCATGTAAGCACGCTCCACACAAAGCTCAAAATCAGCTAAGGGTACTCCGGCATGTGTGAACAATGGTGTGAGGAACCCTCCAATTAGTGCAGAGCTCGTCTTGCATCTTATTGCCCAAGCTCTGTACTTGACTAGGGACGTGTGATAACTAGCTTTTTAGCAGGTTAAACAAAACCTAAAGCTTGTCTATGTCATTGTAAGGGTCATCAATCCAAACCAGGGTGTGAAAGGTATTAAGAATACAAGAGCTTGAAATAAAGCTAAGAAGATTCGAGTTAAATGGTGAGAAATTCTCTAAAAACTAATTGCAACTATAAAACAAAGATGAAAACTATTTTAAAATCCCTACTGAAGGGTTATACAACTAATAGATCACCTTTAAACAACTAGACAATCGACCTAACAGTTTTACAAAATCAAAATCTAAAACCGGATTTATTAATAGATTTGATTGTGAGTGGCTAGATTAAACAAAAATGAATCCCAAAAATAAAACAACTAACGAAATCAAACCAGACAGTAAAGAAAGACCCTAAGCAATTTTTAAAATACTAAAAATATTAAAAAAACAATTTTACGAATTTATAAAAACCATAATGCAAAATTAAACTTATCTAGGAGAGTTTTAGTGAAAATAATTAAACACAAAACTAAAGGAAAATGGTTTTAAGTTTTTAATTCAAATAATAAAAACAGATTCAAGGTTGGGATTCATTCTTAGGGAGGTTGAAAATTTGAACTTGGGGGTTTGGAAAACATATTTTTACACACTAAGGTGCTATCTCTAAGCCTTAAGATGCTATATAAGATTTACCCATGATGTGTGGTGTAATTCCTTTCCTCACCCTTTCCTCCTAAACCATGGTGTGTGGTGGAAAGAAAAGGTGAAAAACATTAAGCTTTGATCTTAAAATATGGCCTAACTAGCTCCCTAAGCATCAATGGTGTATGGGAAAGGATGAGCTAGTCTCTTGGATTTGGTTTTAAGGGATTTCCTAAGTCTTGTTATGATAAGGAAATCCCTAGATTAGAGAGATCTCCATCGAGAATCTCTAGATCTTAAAACCCCCAAATCCAAGAAGAGAATTAGATGAAGAACAAGAAAATACCCAAAATCTAGTTTTCAACCCCCTTAAATCATCCCAACCCCAAACCTTGGTGGATTACTCACAACTCATGTTCATACCTCTCTTAAACATAAGTTTAGAGCTGATGAACATAAGCGGTTTTTAAGAAGAAGAAGGATTTGACTTTAGAAGGATGAAGATACTTGAAATTTATACAAAATACAAGAGTTTTTAAGAAGAGAAATAGCAAGAAACAAACAAGAACTATCAAGAACAAGCAAGAACAATCAAGAACAAGAGAAAGCTTATAAGATAAAAAGACTTGATTAAAAACTGAA
>JAHZTW010000004.1:62633434-62647217 GCA_020283515.1 Alliaria petiolata | reverse complement strand
TAGACCTTAAAACCCCCAAATCCAAGAAGAGAATTAGATGAAGAACAAGAAAATACCCAAAATCTAGTTTTCAACCCCCTTAATCATCCCAACCCCAAACCTTGGTGGTTTACTCACAAGTCATGTTCAACCCTCTCTTAAACATAAGTGAGCAATGATGAAGCCAGGATGCACCCATAGTTAACGTTATCTCCAAGATAGTCCTCCATTGGTTCATCACTCCTCTCGCTATCGCATAGAACATGTTTAACTCCTTGAAAAAGGAAGCATAGCTCGTTCTTTGTCATTGTTGCTGTCGTGGATCTTCCACTGAATGTGTTGGCTACCAGCTTGAGAGTGTATCTCAGCAAAGGGTTTCGCACCTTCTTGATTTTGGCGGTATTGGACTTGTAGTCTCCATCGCTAATCAAGTCCCATAGCTTGCTTGCGGATTTGAATTGTGGGAACTCCACAAGGTCTGCTGCTGCATTGAGTCCATAAGCTTGGCATAGCTCAGGGATAGAGAGACGGTAGGCTTGCTTGCGGATTTTGAATCTGATAAGACCTTCGGTTGGAGTTGGGACGTTGGGGTTTTCATACTCGCAATCCAAGGTGGAGAGGAAGTGAAGCGTGGCTTCGGGGTAGGTGGGACAGTCCATACCGTGAAAGACATGCAAGACCCATGTTAGTGAGCAGCTCATCAAACCCTTCCAACAATCCTAGCCCTTGCAAGAACTCCCTACTTGCAAATTTTGTAGGCTCAAAACGCAACCTCTCTAGCCTCCTCCTTGTTTTCTTTTCTTCTTTGCTCCACTTAGCCGTTTCTTCAACCTCTTGCTGTGTCTCTTCTTGTGCGGCCATAGCTCTACTTCTCTTCTTTGGTGCCATAGTACCTGAAATTCAAAATCTCAAAGAGAAAATTAGTAAAGAACACGGCAAAGAGAAGAACACAAGTTCAAGAGGCTTAGACGCTTAAAAAGTTTTTTTGCTCAAGCTTTTTATTTTTTGAGAAAGTTTTGGATTTATCAATAAATATTAGATGAAAAATCTCTTGAGATAAGAATAAATCAAGAAAATTCCCTAATATTTAGATATTTCTAAAAATAAAATCCTTTTCCTTAGCAAATTATGCAACCATACAATTTAAAAAGAAAATTTTCAAAAATCCAAATATGGCTTGATAAAATTCGAATTACCTCTGAAAGTTGATGAAAATAAGAAGCTCTTCCTCTTTACAAAACCAGAAAAACTCACTCTCTCTTTCTGATTTGCAAAAATCGATTTTAATGTAAGGAAAGGAGAGAGTGGATGCATTGTTTTTATAAAGAAGGGAATGTTTGGACTCATGCAAGCAAGTGGGGTTTTAAATTTGGACAAAGCTCAATTATCAAGGTTCAGAGGAGCCTGGTTGACTAAATTCAAATTCAAATTCAAAAGTAGGAGGGAATGAGAAAGAGNAAGTGGGGTTTTAAATTTGGACAAAGCTCAATTATCAAGGTTCAGAGGAGCCTGGTTGACTAAATTCAAATTCAAATTCAAAAGTAGGAGGGAATGAGAAAGAGGGGGAAATTTGAAAAACTCCCCTTGGCAGACGATCGAGTGGTTCAGTCGATCTACCACTCGATCTCTTGCCCAACTTACTCTGATCGAGCTACTAGATCGATTGGTAGGTCGATCTGATTTAAATCGAGGCGTGGATCGACTGAAGTCCTCGTTTTAAGCTTGTTTTGTTTGTGATCGAGTGATTGGGTCGATCTCTTGATCGATCTTGGCTCACGATCGAGTGGTTGGTCGATCTCTTGATCGATCTTGGCTCACGATCGAGTGGTTGGTCGATCTCTTGATCGATCTTGGCTCACGATCGAGTGATATCACTCGATCTTACACTCGATCGTCTCCTCCTGCCCTTCTTTTCCTTGCTTTGTAGAACTCATTAGCGTGCTTCTTGGTTATGTTTCCTTGCACCTACACACTTAAAGCGGAAAGTATAAAATTGAAACAAAATATATACAATGATAGTCATGGGATTGCCTCCCAAGTGCGCTTGTTTTAAGTCTCTAAGCTTGACTTTACTTAGTTAGGCTAGTGGAGGGTCTTGGAGAGGCAACGTGGTGCTCTCCTTGCTGCAGTCACTCGCCATGTAGAGCTTGACTCTATGTCCATTCACTGTGAAGTTCTCTCCATTCTTTCCAACCAAAGTTATTGCCCCATATGGTAATACTTCTCTTATCTCATACGGTCCTGACAACCTAGACTTGAGCTTTCCGGGAAATAGCTTCAATCTTGAGTTATAGAGTAGAACCATGCTTCCCTCTAGCTCCTTGCGCACCAGCTTCTTGTCATGAAAGGCTTTGGTCCTTTCCTTGTAAATTTTGGCACTTTCATAAGCATTCATCCTTATCTCATCGAGCTCTTGAAGTTGCACCAACTGTTTCTCTTGAGCCGTTTTGAGATTGTAGTTGAGTTGCTTCACGGCCCAAAAAGCCTTGTGCTCTAGTTCCACAGGAAGGTGACAAGATTTGCCATAGAGGAGGTTGAATGGCGTGGTTCCAATGGGAGTTTTGTAGGCCGTTCTATACGCCCAAAGAGCATTATCCAGCTTGCTAGACCAATCTTTTCTAGTTACTCCCACGGTTTTCTCTAGTAAAGTCTTGATTTGTCTATTTGAAACCTCCACTTGGCTGCTTGTTTGAGGGTGATAGGGCGTTGCCACCTTGTGCTTAACACCGTGTTTTCTCAAGAGACTTTCCAAAACCTTGTTGATGAAGTGGCTGCCTCCATCGCTAATCACCACCTTAGGGACTCCAAATCTTGGAAAGATGATCGTTTTGAAGAGTTTTACCACCACTTTTGAATCGTTTGTTGGTGAGGCCATGGCTTCCACCCATTTAGACACATAGTCTACTGCTACAAGAATGTACTAGTTACCATATGATGATGGAAACGGGCCCATAAAATTGATCCCCCACACGTCGAAGATCTCTACTTTAAAGATTGGCGTTTGTGGCATCTCGTTTCTTTTAGTGATGTTCCCGGCTCTTTGGCATGCTTCACATGACTTGATGAATTCATGCGCATCTTTGAAGAGTGTAGGCCACCAGAACCCAGCTTGGAGAACCTTTGTAGCAGTCTTGAAACTCGCAAAATGACCCCCATACTTCATACCGTGGCAATGTAGAAGTATGTCTCTCGTTTCTTCTCTAGTGACGCATCTTCGGTACATACTGTCCACACGCCTTTTGTACAGGTAAGGTTCATCCCAGAAGTAGTTTGAGACGTCTCTCATGAATTTCTTTTTGTGGTACCTGATAGGGCTCAGGTTTTACCCAAATAATCAACTACTGCAAGTGCACAGCAATGCAGTTGAAGTATAAGGGGTATCGAATCCTCAGGGAAGTTAAAGCTACACTTATGGTTTCTAGGTTTAGATTATGCTAGGCGATTAATTATTAAGAAAACGAAAGCAATGCAGAAATAAGTAAACGAGTTTATAAAGCGATGTAAGTTCAGAGACAAAGGCGCTAGGCAAGGATAATTATCAGGTTTGAATCCAAGAATGCATAATCTAAGTTTATTAGGGATTTATTAAGAATCGTCTAGAACTCGAAACTCTAAGTTAAAACCAATCAACTCTCGTTGCAGAAGTTATCTATGCCTAAATCCATAAATTCCAAATCTCTTTGCGAATTTAAACAATTAAGGCAAGCAATAAGAACAGGCTCGATTCGTTCACAAAATACCTAAACCAAATCTATTTGTGAATAGATAATTTGCTCACCTATGATTAGTTCAAGTTTTAATAATGCTCTCGCATCTATTAAACAACTTAAGGTTTGATTTCTAAGTGATCAATTTAGAGAATCAAGTTAAGCACAAATCAAGGTGAAGATCCAATTGATTTCCCTAATAATTCTAGTGATTCTACAAACTATTTATCAAACCCTAAATCACCCTAACCTAACTAGCAAACTACTCAGACATAATAATGCAAACACAAAACATGGCTGAATAATATTGCATAAAATAATAGAGAATGATACCGGGGTTCGAAATCTGGCTCAGATGAGTTAGAATTGTCTCCCCAAAAGCTCAGGATCAATCTCACTCTAAGTCTCAAAAACAGAAAATAATGATAAGGTATATGGCTAAACAATGCCTGAAAACTATTTATAGAAGGGGATTTTTTCGTCCAGGGGTAAACTTGTAATTCTTCAAACTTGCTCTTCTTTCCTTTTCCTGATTGGAAACCGTCAAACTTCGCCGTCCTTCCTTGGTGATGGTGTCGATCGACACTCAGCACGTAAATCCAGCCTCTTGACTTCATCACTTCGGCTGCTTCTCCAAAATGCTCCAAAATGTCCCATAATCTCCCATTTAGCTCCAAATGCTCTCCATCCTGTAAAGACTCTAAAAAGACTCCAAAACTAGCAAAAGACTCTATAAAAACACTTATATCATGGCCTAAAAACGGGTAAAAACCATGATATATCAACTCCCCCAGACTTAGCCTTTGCTTGCCCTCAAGCAAAACAGAAACTTAGAATGAAGTAGAAGTTTGAAAACAGGAACTTCCGAGTACTTCTTCAAAACGCCACATTGATTAACACTTCTTGAATCCACATGATATTAGAGCCAACCTTAGGAAATGTTCAATGTACTTACCACAAGCTTAGCAATCTCCCAGTTCAAATCCAGATCCTTTCCTTGGTATAAATTTCGAACTCTAACATTGGTAATGCCATAGAACTTTTCTGATTCTTTTCCCTTCCTTAGTACCAAAACAAGACATTCTCATACAGCTCCCCTATTTTCTCTTCCCTTAGTCAACTTCTGCCCATTTTCAGGGTGTTCTAAGATCTTTTCATTGACTCTTCTTATTCTTTTTGGGATCTCTGGAATAGTGCTACTCTCTACTTGTGTTCCTTGTGAGGAGACGTGTTCAAGAGCATCACTAGTATTGTTCCTTGTGAGGAGACATGCTCATGACAAGGCACTATTCCAGACTTAAGACTCTTTTTCTTTCTTTTCTTTTCTCTTAAGGGAAGATCAAGGAGAGACTGCAATTGCCTATCTGTTCGGACTGAAAGAGGAATCAAGTTTTGCGCATACCTAGTTCTTATAAGGGGATCTGAACTTGCCCTGTTAGACTGATTCCACTTGTAGCTTTCTACTTAGTAAGTCCTGCAATCAACTCTTATAGAAATGGTTCTTCAAGTGTTAACTTTCTGTGGTTAGTTCCTAAAAAAACTGAAAGTTCCAACTAATTTTGACTCAATAAAACAAATTTTTGAAAACTTTTGACTCAAAACTCAAGTGACTCTCAAAACAAAACACAAAATTAGCAACCACCTCCCGCAGACTTGAATAACACTGTCCCCAGTGTTACTAAGAATGAGTTTGGATAGAAAAAATTCATACCAACTGTTGCAACAATGAGAAAAAATCGGATTACCTGACTTCTGCGTGTAGCGTCGATCGACACAGATGGTATCGATCGATGATGTGTCTGAAGTTGCTGTCGATCGACACTCTGTCCGTAGACAGAGTTCTGCCACTTGAACATGATTGTTGCTAAGTCAGATTCGTTGTTGAAGTTAGCCTAGCTGTTAGAAAAAACTCAAACAAACGTTAAAAGCACAGATAATCCAATAATCTCAATGAGTTTAACAAGTTATGAAGCAAAGTACTGAAGCAAATGCAGACTCAAGAGAAAAAGAAAAACTGACTCAAAATACTAAAAAGAAAAAGGATGGGAAAGTCACTCGTCGTCATCAGCATGTGGTGGAGAAGAACGTGGTGGCGTAGGTGGTCGAACGCAGGTAGACACAGAGGCAATGGCATTCCAGATGGCATGGAAGCTCTGAACCACATATCTCTGAAATGCAGCCTGCGCCATATGAATCTCAGGAGCGTCTGGAAGGTGATGCGGTCCAATAAACTCCTAGGTGGCCGGTGCTCTGCGCCTAGAACAAGAAGGTCGTGGTGCATCCTCAGCTCGGGAGGAAGTGCCTCTGTGTTTGGCAACGGGAGCAGGCCTAAGCTTGCTCGGACTGGGGTGAAATGCGAGGCGCCCTGGATCGCTGGTAATGTGAGTGAGGTCTCTGTCAGGTAGCTGAATCAAACGCTGCACTCTCTGCTCATCGCTGAATGTACACAGTCTCTCTCCGGTCACCCAGTGAGTCCTCTTCAAGTACTCCATATCCACCAAGGCACGCGATGTAACAATGGAGCAGGTAGAAGTGTCTATCCCGCAGTGCTGGAAGATGGGTGTAAGAAGACTCCCTATGGTCTCTGGCTTCAGCTTCGTCCCACTGAAAGGCTTCGTCTTCAAGGAAGCCAAATGATGAGCAAATACCGCGCCAAGGTTCGCGCTAACTGGCGCGTCATCATCCTCATAGATCTCAGACCAAAGACCTCGATTGAGCAGCACCAACTCAGACACTCGCATCTTCCCTAGCTTGTGCTTACACAGAAGTGTAGTAGAGAACAAACGGACCAAGTAGCGGAGAGTAGGATGGCGAATGTCGGTGTGAGTGGAGGTCTTAGAATCATACCTCCCATTCCCGAAGTGCGACCAGAAGTCCTGGTTATCTGGAAGCTGAGTCTGAAAAGAGACCCCAGTGGCATGCTCGTCTGCGCCACAGAGGTCTGGAAGGGAAATGTGGTATCGGATTCCGCGGATTAGGAAGGTCAATGTGCCTTCCAGAGCATTCCTGTTGATCTCGTTCCAATAGTAGACCCTGGCTGTGGCAATGAACTGGCGGACAAGGTCTGNGATTCCGCGGATTAGGAAGGTCAATGTGCCTTCCAGAGCATTCCTGTTGATCTCGTTCCAATAGTAGACCCTGGCTGTGGCAATGAACTGGCGGACAAGGTCTGGATAGAGATCAAATTGCCTCGTCGCTATGGTGCCCATACCAATTCTGCTCATCAAAGATAGAATGTCATTCTTGATTCCTAGCGCGCTCATCGTCTTCTCACAAGCAAAGCGAGTTGGAGCGATCTCTACTCGCAGCCACGCATTGTAGAACAGCGTTTCGTAATCATCCAATGTCTCGCTGATGTCTCTGTAAGTGCACGCGTCCTTTGCCACCTATGCAGCTGCTGACTCGTCCCAACATCGTGTCACACGAACCTTCACCTTTTCAGGCTTAGGCCATGGAGGAAGGGCCGGAATTGCCTCGTCCTTTGCAGTTCCTGATGCTTCAACGTCAGTTTCCCATGGTCTCTTAGTCCTAGGAGCCATCTGCAATAAAAAATTAAACCAAAATCAAATCCACGTTCTAAGAAATGAAGAACAAAATGGCAGTTCGGGTCGGGTGTCGATCGACACCATGCGTGAAAAACCAGTCCGACTCGAAAATCATAATTGCAACTTCAATCATCATCAAACATCAATCTTATGAATCCCAAAAGCAATAATCAACCTAGTCTAGACCATAAAACCCAATGAAAAATCAAAATTCACAACATGCATCATCAATTTCCAAAAATTCCGAAAATTTCAAATTGTGCAATTTAGAGGATGAAAAACTGTTGGGTAATGATCTATACCATGTTAGACAACCTAAATAAACATGATTCAACAGAGAAAACAAGCTAAAAAGGTTAAATTTGAAAATTTTCACCTTAGGTCGAAAAATGAAATTGGGAGATTTGAAGAACATACCTTGGTAGATCGAATGAATTGACTATGAATTATGAAAAAGGACAAGAATTTGCACGTATTAGAGCTTTGAATCAATCAATTTGGTTAAGTTTTAAGAAAGTTGAGATTTTGGGGGAAAAACTCTCAAACTCGGTTTTGAAAAATATGAGGAAGAAGAAAAAAGTTTCGGGTTTTGAAGACTTACCCGTATCCTTGCTAGGTGTCGATCGATCGACACTGATCGTGTTGATGCCCCCTCTTTTTTTTTTTTTTTTTTTTTTTTTTTTTTTTTTTTTTTTTTTATAAAACCCAAAAGAAATTAGTAAAACCAAAACAAAACCATGTTGTATAGAAGTACTTGGTCATTTGGCTCGAACTGTCTGGAGATGATCTTCTTATCATGATATGCTTTAGTTCTCTCTTTGTAGAGCTTTGAGTTCTCATAAGCATGATAACGAAGTTCATCCAATTCGTGGAGCTGAAGTAGGCGCCTTTCTGCAGCAGGCTTCAAGTCGAAGTTCATCTTCTTGATAGCCCAATGTGCCTTGTGTTCCAACTCTACTAGAAGATGGCAAGCTTTGCCATAGAACAGCTGGAAAGGTGTTGTTCCCAAAGGCGTTTTGTATGCAGTCCTGTAGGCCCAAAGTGCATCATCTAACTTTGTTGCCCAATCCTTCCTTGTTTTTCCCACTGTCTTTTCCAGAATTTGTTTGATTTGCCTGTTAGAGACTTCCACTTGTCCACTCGTTTGGGGATGATAAGGGGTCGCGACGCGATGCTGAACCCCATGTTTCTTTAGCAGCTTGTCGAACACCTTGTTGATAAAGTGAGATCCACCATCACTAATGACAATCTGAGGCACTCCGAATCTTGGGAAAATGATGGTCTGAAACATCTTGAGAACTACTGCAGCATCATTGGTCTTAGAAGCAATTGCTTCTACCCACTTAGAGACATAGTCCACAGCCACCAAGATGTATTGCATTCTGAATGATGGAGGAAAAGGACCCATGAAGTCAATACCCCAACAATCAAAGACCTCAACTTCAAGGATGAAGTTCTGTGGCATCTCATTCCTCTTGCTGATCTTTCCTCTCCTTTGACAAACATCACACTGCATGATGAACAGCTGCGGATCCTTGAACATAGTAGGCCACCAAAAGCCTGCTTGAAGAACCTTGGACACCGTTTTGAATGTAGCAAAGTGTCCAGCATACTCTGAACCATGACAATGGAACAAGACATCACGAACCTCACTCTCTGCAATGCATCTTCTGTAAACATTGTCTGAACAATGCTTGTATAAGTGTGGCTTATCCCAATAATACCTTCTAAGTTCCCTCATGAACTTCTTCTTCTCATATCCTTTGAGATGGTTAGGCTCAATGTCTGCAGCAAGGTAGTTCACAATATCAGCATACCATGGTCGAGTTGCATCTTGAACTGAAGCTCGCGTAGGGTGTCGATCGACACAGGTGGTGTCGATCGACACTCGGGCACAAGAGTTGTCGATCTTTGATTCGGGCAGGGTGTCGATCGACACTCCCCTAGTGTCGATCGACACTAAGCGTATCCGGTCCGAGATCATGCCTTTAGAGCGACTCTCAACAAGATATATATTCTCCTCAGGTAGAAAGTCATCAATGGGCACATCATCTTCAATTCTGATCCTTGAAAGATGATCAGCTACTCCGTTTTCAACTCCTTTCTTGTCTTTGACCTCTATATCGAATTTCCATAGCTCCTAATGTAGTTGCTGTTCTGAAATGGGGGTTTCGGCGTGTAACCAGAAGAGTTTTGATTTCCTGTGAAGGAACTCTTCTGATAATTTCCAGTGAAGTTCCTGTTTCCCTGTTGGTTCCCATAGCACTGGCCCTGAAATCCACCTCCGTTGATGTAGTTCACGTCCTCTTCTTCACAGTCTGGCTCTGTTTCGAATGATTCCACCTCATTGGCAAAATGGACTTGCTTTTTCCCCACCAAGAGATTGTGTACGTTGTCCAACTTCCTGTTGACTTCAGCGATTTGGTTTCCTCCAGCTTTTCCTGCGCTTTGTCTTCTCTCGAAGTCGGCATTTTTGGTGCTGTTACTAGAAGCCAAATTGTCAATGAGCTCTATCGCATCTTCTGGAATCCTTGTGTTGAAGTTGCCATTGCTTGCAGCGTCCAAAGCCATTTGGTACCTCCAATCAATCCCTCGGTAAAAGATACCGATAAGCTATGGTTTGCTAAAACCGTGATGTGGACAGTCCCTCTGGTAAGCCTTGAATCGCACCCATGAAGCCTTGAATGCTTCAGCAGGTCCTTGGGAGAATGTAGTGATCTTCATCCGTAGCTCCTCGGATCCTGCATCATCAAAGAAGTTGCATAAGAATGCATTCTTTGTTTCTTCCCAAGTGTTTAAGGATCCTGGATCAAGCTGCTTCAGCCAGTAAGACGCATCGCCTACAAGCGAGTAAGGAAAAAGCTTGCAGAAAATGTAGTCGTAGGTCACTCCATTGGCCTTGATGCTTGATGCGAGGTCCTCGAATCTTTCAATATGGTCCATAGGGTGCTCACTGGGAAGACCATGAAAGAGATGCTGAGCCACTAAAGTGTAATAAGTAGGCTTCAGCTCGAAGTCATTCCTCTGGAATGCCGGAGGACGGATCGCAGCTCTATTGGCATAGAACTGGTCTGGGCGGTTGTACTCGCCTAGTGTTCTTCCACGTCCAGCTTCTGCAGCTTCGACGATGATGGAGCCAGCCTCATCAAGTATCTGTCCTTGGGTGTTCCTTCTGTTACCCTGCAGGTCAACAAAGTGGACAGCCTCGTTGCGTATCATGATTAAAGGTTCAGCCATCTCTGTCTGCGCAAGGTGTCGATCGATACGCAGTGTGTCGATCGATGCTGATTGAGGACAGTGTCGATCGACGCCTGGTGTGTCGATCGATGCTCGTGCAGACTTGCGGTTCGTACGTTCGAGACGGTTGATTTCCTGGTTCAAAGTGACTAGTTGTTCTTCCTTGTTGCTCCTGGTACTGGGCATGCACCTGAAACAAAAGATAGAGAACTAAATTAGTAACAAAAAATAAAACAAAAACCTAGACAGAATCCTAATACTAGATCCTGTTAGGTAGCTATTACTTCCCCGGCAACGGCGCCAAAAACTTGATAGGGGTCTAGTTTTACCCTAATAAAACTACTGCAAGTGCACATCAAAAGCAATCGTAGTATAAGGGATATTGAATCCTCAGGGAAGTTTAAGATACTCTTATGGTTTCTAGGTTTAGATTATGTTAGGCTATTAATTTAAAGTATACTAAAGCAATGCAGAAATAAGTAAATGATTTTATAAAGCGATGTAAGTTCAGAGACAAAGGCGCTAGGCAAGGATAATTGGCAGGTTTGAATCCAAGAATGCAGAATCTAAGTTTATTAGGGATTTTATTAAGAACCCTCTAGAACTTGAAACTCTAAGTTAAAACCAATCAACTCTCGTTGCAGAAGTTATCTATGCCTAAATCCCTAAATTCCAAATCTCTTTGAGAATTTAAACAATTAAGGCAAGCAATAAGAACAGGTTCGATTTGTTCACAAATTACCTAAACCAAATCTCTTTGAGAATATATAATTTGCTCACCTATGATTAGTTCAAGTTATTAATAATGCTCTCGCATCTATTAAACAACCTAAGATTTGATTTCTAAGTGATCAATTCAGAGAATCAACTTAAGCACAAATCAAGCTGAAGATCCCATTGATTTCCCTAATAATTCTAGTGATTCTACAAACTCTTCATCAAACCCTAAATCACCATAACCTAACTAGCAAACTACTCAGACATAATAATGCAAACACAAAACATGGCTGAATAATTTTGCATAAAAGAATAGAGAATGATACAGGGGTTTGAAATCTGGCTCAGATGAGTTAGAATTGTCTCCCCAAAAGCTCAGGATCAATCTATCTCTAAGTCTCAAAAACAGAAAATAATGCTAAGGTAATTGGCTAAACAATGCCTGAAAACTATTTATAGAAGGGGATTTTTCGTCCAGGGGCAGACTTGTAATTCCTCAGAACTTGAGTGATTTCCTTTTTCTACTGGAATTGGGAAACTTTGGCCGACCTTCCTTAATGTCATTCGACACTGATGGTGTCGATCGACACCCAGCTGGTAAATCCAGGCTCTTGACTTCATCACTTCGGCTGCTTCTCCAAAATGCTCCAAAACGTTCCAGTTTCTTCCATTTAGCTCCAAATGCTCTCCATCCTGTAAAGACTCTAAAAAGACTCCAAAACTAGCAAAAGACTCTAAAAAGACTCCAAAACTAGCAAAAGACTCTATAAAAACACTTATATCATGGCTTAAAAACGGGTAAAAACCATGATATATCAGTTAGATCTTGGATTTAAACAAACGGATCTACTCATTATAACAGCTAATTCTATGCCTAAAAAACAAACATAGATCCTTCAATGGTATGTGGATAAGATCACTTCATCAAGCCTTTCCCTCCAAACCCATGGTGTGTGGTGGAAAGGATCGGCTAATGAGCAAGAAAACACATTTCTTAACTTGGCTTAACTAGTCTCCAATCAACCACCGTCGTGGGATTGAAGAAAGCTTGTTTCTTGGATGGGTTTATGAGACTCCTAAGCCCTTTTGCGGTAAGGAAATCTCTACGAACTCAAAGAACTCCATCGAGACTCTTTGGCTTTAATCCCTCCAAACCAAGAAGAGTTAAGGATTAAAAAACATGTTAAAATTCTATATCTACCCTCTTAAATCTCCCTTATCCCGTCGGCCTAAAATCCTAAGATTACTACTCGCTAATCATCCTTAAACACTTCAAAATCATAAGATCCAAAATGCTAAACATGATTAACGTTAAGAAAGAGATTAAAAGACAAGTTCTTGCTTACTGAAATCAAAAAGTGCGATTACAAAGCTTAAAAGAAAAGCTTAAAACCTTACAATGGTGGAAGCTAAAAGAGGAGAAGGCAAAAACCATAAAAGATAAGATGTTCTGAAAAAGTAGGGTTTTTAGCCATGTATAGTAAAAGGAGAATGGTCCCCCCACAAGAGGAAAAAAGGATGAGCTGGCCGGATAAGGACGCGCGCTTGGTAAAGGAGATCGAGTTGAGTCGTTGGTCTCTTGCCCGATCTTGGTCCGAGAATGGCTTGCTCCGCTCGATCGTTGGGTCATTTCAACTCCGAAATCGACCCTCTTGCTCGATCTTGGCATCATTCGGACTTGGAACGATCAGTGACTTCGATCTTGCGTCTGTTCTTCCGGGGTGGTGTCGTTGGGTCGGTACAGTCGCACGACCGTCTTGGTCGATCTAAGCCTCGTTCTTATTCCTTGAATCGGTCTGCATGCCTCGATCTTGTGGTTGATCTCGTCTAGATAGACCTGCCTTGCTCAATCTCCTCCTCGATCTCAGTGAGTGTTTGCTTGGTCGAACTTCTCTAAGTGCTCCCAAACTTCCCCTTGAATCTCATCGTGTCTTGATGGGGTCTAAATAGTCGTCCGAGTTTGGAGGATTTCTTTGGGGACTCGTCAGGCTTTGAATTTGTAGGACCCTAAGCTGCAAGTGCACAGCATGCGTTGTAGTACTTAGGATATCGATCCACAGGGAGGAGGTCAACTGCAAAACAGAAGAATCAGGGTAACCAAAGACGCAGAGAATTGGGGTTTGGGGGTAAGTGTCACGGTTTTTGCAGAAAATAAAGAAAGCAGTATCACGTCTTTATATAGAGGAGGTTGTCAATCTCTTATATGACCAATGGGAAAAGGAAATCAAACTTAGAAACTGTTAAAAAGGAAATCAAGCAAGCAGTGCATGAAAAGTAAATATTGAAGTGCATAAATCTCGATGTAAAAGCAGATGGGGCGACCACGTTGGGAATCTTCTCGGGAAATCTATGGGGTTCTAACTAGAAATAAAACACATAAAAGTTAAGCAAGTGAGACTAGGCGATTTTCCCCAAACTGATTCACTGGTTTTAACAACCTAACTTTATCAAACAAGGTCGATCTGCGAACTTCCATTCCACATGTATACTTTCATATCCTGCGTCCTAGACGAACACGCAATAGGATCAGGACAATAAACATTCAGACATCTTTTAAAGGATGCTCTCTACCCTATTTTGGTCTAGATCTGAGATTCA
>JAHZTW010000004.1:62569768-62632670 GCA_020283515.1 Alliaria petiolata | reverse complement strand
TTGATGGGGTCTAAATAGTCGTCCGAGTTTGGAGGATTTCTTTGGGGACTCGTCAGGCTTTGAATTTGTAGGACCCTAAGCTGCAAGTGCACAGCATGCGTTGTAGTACTTAGGATATCGATCCACAGGGAGGAGGTCAACTGCAAAACAGAAGAATCAGGGTAACCAAAGACGCAGAGAATTGGGGTTTGGGGGTAAGTGTCACGGTTTTTGCAGAAAATAAAGAAAGCAGTATCACGTCTTTATATAGAGGAGGTTGTCAATCTCTTATATGACCAATGGGAAAAGGAAATCAAACTTAGAAACTGTTAAAAAGGAAATCAAGCAAGCAGTGCATGAAAAGTAAATATTGAAGTGCATAAATCTCGATGTAAAAGCAGATGGGGCGACCACGTTGGGAATCTTCTCGGGAAATCTATGGGGTTCTAACTAGAAATAAAACACATAAAAGTTAAGCAAGTGAGACTAGGCGATTTTCCCCAAACTGATTCACTGGTTTTAACAACCTAACTTTATCAAACAAGGTCGATCTGCGAACTTCCATTCCACATGTATACTTTCATATCCTGCGTCCTAGACGAACACGCAATAGGATCAGGACAATAAACATTCAGACATCTTTTAAAGGATGCTCTCTACCCTATTTTGGTCTAGATCTGAGATTCAGGACATTCGTCGTTCTCAAGACCCTGCGATCAGAATATAGTTCATGACGCCAGACTCATGCAATAAGAACGAATAAGGTGAGACAGAAGATCCTAATCTTCGGCCTAAACAATCGGTTTAACAACAGTTAATGAAATTCCCCATAGATCCCCTTAAAGAACACCCAACGAAAGTAAACTACTCAGACATATAAGAAGAAGTAGAAAACGTGATTGATGAATGCATAACTTGTATAAATCGATTAAAACAAAAGAGGGTTCAAGAACAAATCAATCTCCCTCAAAGAACAAAGTGGAAACCACAAATCAGAGATTTGCGGCCACCAAAAGCAATCTATGAATATGTGTTTCATCTCTCTCTCTAAAAAAAATCCTAAACAACAAGTATATATAGGTCTTCAAGTGCCCTAGGTCATGGATTAGGTCTTGGCTTGCATAAGACGGCTGCGGGTTTAAGTTAGGCTTCAAATGGGCTCGGGAATCCGTGAGTGGTCTGGCCGCTCGAGCGACTGGCCGTGGCGCGGCCACTGGTCGTCTGGTTTGGCCGTGGCGCGGCCAGCTCGTCCTTCCGGGTGCTTGACGGACCTTCTTGCTTCCTTCATAACTTGAGATCCAACAGTGGGATTGTTCTCAAACCACTTCGAGGTGAAAGACAGCTGATAAGGCTACCTTGTCTCCAAATATGAGCTTGATCTCGTGGTGGGAAGGCCTTCATTTTGTGTTGAACTTCTGTCCTCGGGCACTGTTTCCGGAATTGTCCATTTTGCTCCAAAATGTGCGTCTTTTGCTAAGATTACCTGAAAAGAGTCTTAAACAACCAAATACTCGAAATCTAGTGTTTATGCATCAAAACCTTAGTGAAATGCTTATTAAAGTACTCACTTATGATAGTAAAAACTGGTAAAATATGCATGTTATCATGTCTTAGCATCCACCATAGCTCCAATGAACTCAAAACAACCTGATAATGATGCAGAAATGCAAAGAACCATGCAAATGCTAATGCAAAATGTTCTAGGACATAACAAGAGATAAAACATGCAAACTAATCTATTATGACTGCAATATGCATGAAAACCTATCCTAAATGTATGATGAATATGCAAAATATATGAGTATATCACTTGTGCAAGCAAAGGAGATGAATGGAGGTTGAAAGAGCTCAAACAACAAACTGACGCAAGCAAGACTGATCGCGTAGAAGGATACCAGATGACGTCTCGCGAATAAGGACAAAGGACTTATGGATAAGGCCTACGGATAAGGACGAGTGACGTAAAACGTAACACGCGACCAAATGACGCGACCAAATGCTCGTTTCAACCTCCTTCCTTCCCTCTTTTGTATTTTTTCCCTTTACTATAAATACACTATGGACCACTTGTTTTGGCTAGCCTTTTTTCTACTTTATACAGCCAATTTTTATTTTATGCTTTTTGTTATCTTTTTCCTTTGAAAATCAAGCCACCATTTTTGGTATTCTTTGTTCTTAAAGATCGAACCTTTAATATATTATTTCGCTTATTGTCTTTAATTTGTTGCATTCTAATCTTTCATCTTTAGTTATCAAACCTCTAACCATGTTTTCTCTATCTCTTTCTTATGGATTTGATGAGATCGAATATGGTTAGGGAGGAGATCTTTTGTGGGTTTGAGGATGGGTTAGATTATGATGTTTCAAGTGTTAATCTTTGATGTTCTTGTATAAAGCTCGAATCTTTAACTCTTCTTTAGCGATTTAAATGCTTGAACGACATACACCATGCGTTCATTGATCTTAGGGAATCCTCCATCATATCAATTTTTTGGATTCCTTGAAGAGATAAAGATACAGACTTTCCTTCTCCTTTAGTGGTCTAAATGCTTTAACGATATACACCATGCGTTCTATGAGCTTAGGGAATCCTCCAATACACCATGCGTTCTATGAGCTTAGGGAATCCTCCAATACACCATGGTTCTTGGATTTCTTGAAAAGACTAAAGGAAGAGACTTGCTAGCAAGGCGCACGAATGTGGTGGTCCTATGGGGCTTGTTAAGTCATTTTAAGGCTAGTTCTCTTTGGTTGAAGAGCATCTTGTCACTAACGAGAGTTAGGTTGAATTTGGGGTTCTTCAAAGGGGTCTTCACCACGAGAGTGTGCTGATCTATTTTCGAGCCTTAGACTTAGGATAGTGTAGTATTCTTGCATCAAAAACATCCAAGGTTAATGCTTGATTCACCCAAATCGATGAACCCATTCAAAGACCCATCTTTTATTTATAAAACCGTCTACTGTTCATCTTAGTTAAAGTTTGTTCATTTCATCTTGTTTTGCATTAGTACACTGTTCTTTAGATTAAATATTGCATTTTAGATTTAAAGTTTTGGTCTTTACCAACTTTTGGGTTCAAGATTGCATCTTTATGCTTTCTTGGGATTAAAGGTTCATCCTTTACAAACAATTTATTCCACCTAGCTTAACACAAGACAAATGTACTCTTATTGCATCTAAACATCCCAAATTGGATTGATCCTTAAGTATTGCAATAACATGAGCAAGCTTGAATAATTGTTCGCACACAAAAGCCTTGAAAAAGGCGTGTATGATGCACCTATTCCATCTTGCTAGAGTATAAAAGAGGAGTTAAGTTCGATGTACCTCAAGCCTCCTGACGAGAAGTTTTGAATCATTAGGTGCGGAGTGACAAATAAGTTTTTCAGCCTTTATAGCAATGTCCCAACACTATCAACCGAAAGCAGTACAGCGTATGGGGTATCAAACCATTTTGGGAGCGTTAGTTAAACAAATCGGTCATATCGGTGTAATAAGTCAAGCTTGAAATAGATAAAGGTTAAGACTTTACTACCAAAAATGACTAAAGGATTGATCTTGTATCACTCAAGACCATAAATAAGAAAACTTTAAAGACTCTAGGCAGGGAATAGATGTTTAAGCGGTAAAAAGATAAACTTTCTAGATAAAAGAAGGATCTTTATGAGTATCATGAACTAGGTGACTCTCGGTTTGACTTATCAAGCTAAAGCTTTTGGATCACATCAAGACTTGGTCTTTTGATGGTGATTCTTAGGTAAAGGGATCCTCAAATCGTTTAGCCCATGGCGTTTGGGTCTAAACTCTTTGAATCTCTATCACCATAGACTAGCTCTCGCATAGTGGTACAATAGAAGAAACAAGCATCTACAACGTCCCTATTGAACCGTAAGACTCTTAGACAGATGGTTAGTCTTAGCCTAAGAAATCAAACTCTTGTTCATGGATCCGGCTAAGCAAGCACGTGGCGTTCGTGTCAAGCCGCCTGTGGACTTTAGGCTAGATGGCCAGACTAGACTAAGCTTTGGGAATGATAAACAAGAAAGAATCTAACTTTATGTTTTAGCTAAGCAAGAAATATAAACCCGAGAGTCCCTTGGTCCTTTCAACCCATCAAAATCCTAAAAAGACTACTCACACGCCATTTGAGAAACCTCAAGATCCATAAGGATAAGAAGGTTACTCATGGGTTGCAAGATAGTCGAAAATAAGAAAAGGAAGAAGCTTTCTTGAAATACACTAAGCAATAATACTTAAAACTTCAAGATTGCATAAAAATCAAAGCTTTGAAACAAGCTTCAATGGTGGAAATACAAAAGTAGTTCTCGGTTTGAAAAAGAAGACAGAAAATAAAACTAGAAAGCGTGATAAAAAGATAAGAGTGGAGGAGAAGTATTTATACACAAAAAAGGAAAAACATAAAACGTTGGGACCAGTTTCCCGAAATGGTACTATTTTGGACTTTAGCGTTTCGGGCTCAAGTCGTGGTGAGCAAGCCGATATGCTAACTTCTTCTGATTCTTCGGGCAGTCTCCATGTCGGGCAAGTATTTCGGGATCATGTCGTGAAGGCTCACCTTCCTTGTTACTCGAATCGGGTACTTCCCGTTGCCTTGCTCCGATATCCGTCTTCATAAAATCCTTTTGCTGGATCTTCGCTCCGAGGTGTTCCTTTCGGGACTAAGTCGCTGCTACTCGTGGAGGTTCGTCGTGCGCTTGTCCATATCGGCCACTGGGTCGCGATCCATGCTCGATATCGTCTGTTCGTCCTCCATTTGTGATCTCCCTTCTTGGTTTCTTATTCGGACCATCCTAAACACCTGAGAAAACACTCCAAACATGCAAGACTATGCAGAAACCTAACCTAATGCATCTGATCCTAACATGGGTGAAAATGTGATGCAAGCTAAGATAAAAGTGCAAGAATGAAATCCTAACTAGCATGAAATGTGTGTCAAAATCATGCAATTTACAGAGATATCAACACCCCCAAACTTGCCTTTTTACTTGTCCTCAAGCAAAAGCCAACCGGAGGGGTGAGGTTTTAAAAGAAAAGGTGTCGGTTCGAATCCAAAACGCCATTTAAAAGAAATCAACTCAATGTCTAAGTTCAGGTTTCTGGGATGCAAGTCGAATTCTACCTATCCAAAAAGCCTTAGCCACATTCATCGCAAAATCAAGTAAAATCAATCCTAACTTAGATGCAAATTCAAATTACCAATTCCCTTTCACATTCATTAAGAAATTTAAAACATGGATCTCATTCATACCTGTCAATCAACTCACTTGGTTCAGGGTAAGGTAACGAGCTAAATATGAACTCGTAGCGCGATCGGGCTAAGTGTTTAGGTGGGATCACTCGTGAAAGGAACCTTCTTAATGCAAAATGCTAAGGGTAAAAACCAATGGATGCATACAAGGCTAAACTTCCATCTACCCAAAACATCTATTTCGTCTCCTACCCTATTCTAAACTGTTCCCTCCTAAGCTACCCGTTGCCTTGGCATTTCGCCTTATACCCGATATTACTCCTCGATATTACCTTTCCTGGTCATCTTCGGGGGACTTCTTCTTTATTGGAGATCGGTTTCGGCTTTCTGGCTCTTTTGTTGCGTTCCTTGTGTTTCACCTTTGGTGTTGTTGGCCGGATTTAGACTTTGTTGATTGGCCTTCTTCTGCTTTATCTTGGAATCGCCTTTTTCTTCTTTTGGTTTTGAGCCTTATTTGTTGCCGCCATCTCTTTTATTCGTGTCCCCGTCTGACCCAGTGGTTTCCTCCTTTCTCTTTTGTCAATGCATGAACAATCTGAATATACCTCCCCCTTTTTCCTAGTCTACCCAGCAATATCGGCCTCCTATTTCGGTGTCAAGCCATTTCAGTAACCATACCACTTAATCTAGTGTTGACTCGAGATGTGAGCCAACGTCTACATGGAAATCTAACCTTGTCGATCTAAATCCAACACTTTTTGCCTAAGAAGATTCGAAAATGGTGGAAGGGCCTCACATGCTCTCACAAAAGTGTTTATGTCTTAAAACAAAGGTTCAGGCTTAGGGTAAGGTCTGGTACTTGGACTAGCAGAAGAGTGGTTAAAAGGAAAAGAGAGTCCAAGTGAAATCTATGGGTTGAATGACAAATGTGAACAAGATAATTAAATTTTCATTTTAACGGTTCAAGTACATTAGGAAAATGGTTCAAATCGCAATGCATCAAGCTAAAACCGAATTTTACAAGACAATTTCCAAATGTGGTGATGCCTTAAGCTCAGTTAAATTCCAAATGCATCAAACAAACAAGAACCAAGGCATTGAATTCATGACTTAAAAATGGCTATTTACAAGGATTCATCAAACCTAACACCCTATGCGAATGCTTATGAATCCTAAATGAATGCATCTAGACTCAATCCTAACATGGAAATGCAACTACATGAATTCTTTTTGTGGTCAAAATTTTTCAATTTTTTTGTATTTTTCTATGCAAATTTTATGAATGCATGAGGTTTAATCTATTCGAATGCATGTACCACATACTCCCCCAAACTTAAATCACACAGTCCCTGTGTGATGGAAGAGGGGAAGAATATGGTCCTATGATAATGCAAAAATTCGAGCAAAATGAAAAATAAGTAGAGAAAAATGCTTATGTACAGTAGTTTGGAGTGATACCTTACTGCTCAGTGTGATGTGAGGACGTGGTGTCCTCACTGGTGGAGAAGGAAGGGTTGTCTGATTCCGGTATCGGGGATTGGCTCGCACGTCTCTTCCTCGATATGCTTTCTTCTTGGCAGGAATGCCTTCCTTGATCACTCAGCTCGTGCTCCCTTGGTAAGAACGAGAAGGAATGCCTTTCTTGAAGCATTTGGCTGTCTGCTTCGTCAGACTCTTCTTCTTCTTCTCCTCCTTGTTCTCCGGATGACATATCGGCTTCAAGCCGTGGCGATGGTGTCCACCCCTTCAGCTTCGATGTGAGCGACTTGATCTGGCCCTTCAGATCCTTCACGTATCCCTTAATTCCCCTCACCGTGGAGACTAGCTTCTTAATTGAGTGATCCTGCCCTTTGCAGTACCGCTGTAGTACGTTGATCCGTTCGTGAGCTGTCTTGAGGGTACGATGAGTCGCGCTTGTGATTCGGTCGAAATGGTAACGGTCCACTCCGTAGAGAGGGAAACCATACTCGTCCGTAGGGTCTTCGTAGTTGTCCTCATCTCTTTCTTCCTCTGGAGCGACTATAACGGTTTCCTCCTGATATTCCTCCTCGTAGTCCCCATAGAAGTCAGCTCCACAGGGGAAAAGATGCTCGTCCTGCGGCTCAAAATCCAGATGTTGAGGTTCCCTTATCGTGGTTAGGTAAGGGTTGGGCAGGAACATCATGGCCGCTCTGTTTGAAGGCAGGGTGAACTGATATCAGTGTCCATGCCGATATGGCTTCCCGAGAAACTGACACTTCTTCAAATAGTCGATGTCTATCCAGCGAATCCCGTGTGTCGGCTCCTCGAGATCGGCACCAGCTCCTTTTAGGATGGTAGATACGACTCCTCCACAGCCTACTTGAGGCCTTTCGCTTGGCGTGGAGATCATCCATGACTTGTAGTGGAGAAGCTCCTTGAGCAATATCGTGATCAAACCGGTGCTCCGTCTGCTTCCTTTCAGCTCTCTCCCATTTCGGGTCTCCTGAATTATCTCTACCAGACTGTCATCCATTATCTCCAACTTCTTGGTCAGGACAGCTCCACATTCTTTTCTTGCGAAGAACGTATGTGCAATGGCTCTTTGCACATACCTCAAGGTTGGGTGCCTTATCCTGGTGCTCTTGTTCACCCCGGGCCTGTAAGTGCCTACCCCAATGTGTCCCCATAGTGCTTCCAGCTTCTCCCTTTCGATGTTAAGGGTCATCTCGCGCATATCGCCCCGGCTGAATCCGAATATCGACTCGAGATCCCGAAATGACATTCGGTGTGCCTCGCTTCCATATTTGAAACGGATGTAGCCGTCGCCATCTTCCTCTGGAGTCTCCTCTCCAAAGCCGTAGAAGGTCACCTCCAGTGTTGCAAGGAACTGGAAGGTTGCCTCGTCATGAGACGCATAGGCGTTCTCCATGAACTTCCTCAGACCCATCGCGTTGAAAAGGATCTGGCAGTCTTCATAGATGCCCAGCTCGGCCATTGTCTCCTTGTGGGGGTAGCGTGTGGCCTTGAACTCCATTCGCCTGAATGCTTCACGTATATCGGCCAAAGTGGGTCGGGAACTCGCACTCCTTCTTCCTGATACACGCGTGGGTGAGCGCACTGTGACGGCTCGGCTTGAGTTTCCCACTGGTCTCTTTCCTTGCCTCTTCTCCGTCTGGTATTCTCTTAATCTCCCAAGAATAGCTCCGCTTCTTGTTGCTCCTACCATTGTACCTATCAATCAAAAACACTCGAAAGTGTGTAAGCACAAGGAAAAACACAAAGGGCAATGATTATCTTGCATACATGCTTACACTTAAGGTAACTCTATTCATGACTAAAGAGACCCAAGCAAACATATTCGAATAATTACTAGATCGGGAAAAATCTTAAATCGACAAGATAAAAAATGTTCTTTATAATTTATTTCTCACAGTCTCGGATTTTAGATAAGCATGCAATAAACAAAAGGTGGAAAAAGGGGATCTATAGAATCTTAGCATTTCAAAAGAATTTAGCCGTGAAGCTATTCTTTAAAAATGGAAATGCCAAAATTCTGGAAAATCCTACAAAAAACCCTAAGTTTTATGCAAAAACTATTCTACCAAATATTCCTCTATCAACTCTCAAATCCCTAATGCAGAAAATTCGAACTATCCTAGACAATATTTAATCATATCGTTCTAAAGCAGATTTTTACCTTAGCACAATATAT
The DNA here is from genome assembly GCA_020283515.1 of Alliaria petiolata. Taxonomy (NCBI): domain Eukaryota; kingdom Viridiplantae; phylum Streptophyta; class Magnoliopsida; order Brassicales; family Brassicaceae; genus Alliaria; species Alliaria petiolata. The sequence goes on along the minus strand of JAHZTW010000004.1, from coordinate 62,623,809 downwards.
GCAGAAAAACTTTTGGAAGGATGCACGAAATCGAATTGCGAATTTAAAAACTCTATACAATTTTCTGGTTTTGAGAGTGATGGGGAATGAAAACGAGAGAGGTGAGTAGGGTTTTTTTTATAAAGAGGAGATATGGGGAAGAGAAGGGTTTGACTAGGGTTTCTTGGTTTGGAGAATAATTGTCGGTTAACCCCAACCAACCATTCTTGCCTTATCCGGAAAAGTGGGCCATAAATTAGGCGCTTTTCTCGGATTGGCCAAGCCCAAATACCCTATTACCTGGACGGCCATATCGGGTTGACTCCGATATCGTGTGACTGACGTTTTGGATATCGGCTGGTCCCCGATATATTACCTTGGTGAAGGTTGCCTAGCTTGGGTTTTGTTCCACATCGGCTACACACCGTTGTGCCTGCCCGACAAAGAATACCCGGGGATAATATCGTGGTGTTAGCCCGATATTACATCCTGTTACTGAGCTAGACAACTTCTCACATTGGTTTTAACTCCTCTTATGTATAGGTCACCCCACCCTATCCTTCATGGGATCCTGAAATCATTAAATTAAACTAGCAAACGCATTAATATGTACATGGATAAGCTTGGGGTGCCTCCCAAGAGCGCTTTGTTTTGAGTCACTTATCTTGACTTTTCTTGGTCATCTTTTAGTGCGAGAGGCGGAAATGAACACCCCTCGATCTTGTGGGAGGATCCTTACTTTCCTCGATCATCGAGATGAAATCAGCCAGAGATACATTGGAAGTTCCCTCTTTACTTGCCTTAGAACCCTTTTGATTGGTCAAATCGGTGTCCTTTATCACCTTAAGGTAAGCAAAGGGTCTAACCTTTCCTTTGTATCTCAGCTTGTATCTCATCTCACCACCAGCAGAGAGAACAGGTTTGAGAGTCATACCTTCCAGAAGATCGCCGAGGGTCGGTCCTCTCATATAGGACTTCTTGCAAGTGATCACCTCTTTTGTTTCTTCTTGGACTTCTTCTGGTTGTCCCTCGAATATTGCATTGAGACAGACCCCATCAAAGCTAGCTCCATCATAGCATATTTCCAAGGATGGATCTTTGGTCTTCTCAATCGTCTTCTTGAGCACAAGGGAGTATGCGTGTTCCTTCTCATTGATTTTCTTCCCTTTGGTGTCAAAGTGCATTACCAAGCTTCCAGTTAGTCTCAGCTCTACCTTGCCGCTTTTGCAATCAAACATGCAACTGGCAGAGGCTAGGAAAGGTCTCCCCAACAGGAGAGTTTCCTTGACATCTTGGTCCATTTCTATTAACAGGAAGTCGCTTGGCAGTAGCACGTTCCCTATTATGAGAGGTAGGTCCAGTAGCTTCCCAACAGTCTTCCTTTCACTCCCATCGGCCAGTGATAACGACTTCTTGCAGTCGGTGTAAGTGTTGTAGCCAAGACTCTCGGCCGTGGCTAGACTCATCACGTTGATGCTTGCTCCGAGGTCACACAGACAGTTATCAAAAGTGATTCCTCCAAGTGTGCATGGTAGAGTGAATGATCCTGGATCTTCGAGTTTCTTCACTACTAAGGTTTCTTCCTTAGGTTCTCTTCACGAGCTGCTGCGTTCCTCCCTATCGTTGCCATTGCATCAGCATAAAGCTTATCCTTCAAAGCTACTAGGAAATCTGGAATAGGCTTGGTCTCGTCGGTATTGCTGAAGAGATCTTCAACTTTCTTCAATGTTTCAATTAATTCGGCCTCTTGTTCCTCTATGAGACGCTTCTTATGCTTCTGGGGGTATGGCATTGGCGGTTTATAGACGCGCAGGAATGGTGCTTTCTCTTCAGGGATCGCCAAATTTGTAGAACTCCCTCCCCTTCTTAGGATGTCGATGTCCGCATCGACTTGAGCTCGTTTTGGAGAAGTGATATCGGGAAGTTCCCGTTTTTCCTCGTCGAAAGTGGTGATAATTTGGCAATACTCATTTGGATTCATGACTGATTTTCCATGAAGGTTGCTTGTTTGGCTTGTGGATGCAATGCCTTTGTTGTTTTCAAATGTCTTGACACGAGCGGTCAAATCTTCAATCTTCCCGGATAGTTCCGTGTGGACACCATCAATCTTGTTATGCACTTCAGCAAAACGTTTGTGCTTATCCGCCTGGATATGTGTTTGACTTTGTAGAAGTTACTTCAGAGTTCCTTCCAAGTCAAAGCCAGCTTGAGCATTTGGGTTTCCTTGTTGTTGTGGTGGGAATCCAGGAGGTGCACCGGCTTGATGTCGTGGCGGATAGCCGTTTTGATTCTGGAACCGCGGTACAAAGCCTTGTTGATTCGTGTAGGTCACGAAATGTTTTGCTCCTCCTCCTTGTTGTTGAGAGTAGGTCTGGTCCTGAGGATTTGCGACGTTCGTGCTTCGGTAGGAAAGGTTGTTTTTTGGTCTCCAATTGTTATACCCTCCTTGAGCGTTGATGTAGTTGACATCTTCATACTGAATGTCCTCCCCTTCTTGGACTTGAGTGAGTTCTTCCACGAAATGGACTTCCTTTTGAGTTTGGACAAGTAGTAACTTGTCAAGCTTCTCATTGAGCTCTTTGATCACCTTCCGGCTTCCTTCCACTTCTTCTTTGGAACCACGGTTGGATCTGTCATAGTCTTCGTGGTAAGAGGAATCACTCTGAGCTAAGTTTTAAACTAACTCGAGACCGTCTTCAACGTCTTTAGTTAGAAAATTTCCATTGCTCGCTGTATCGAGCAGCATCCGAATCTTGGGAATGACACCCCCGATATAGTATACTGAGGAGTGATTCTTGGCTGAATCCATGGTGAGGGCACTGAGTGGTGTAACCTTTGAATCTCTCCCATGCTTCACCAAAAGTCTCGTTGGATTTTTGAGTGAAACCACTGATTTCGTTTCTCAATCGGGCTGTCCTCGATGTGGAGAAGAACTTCGTCAGGAATGCCTTCTTGCAATCTGCCCACGAGGTAATGGATCTGTGTGGCAGTGTCTTTTCCCATGCGTGTGTTTTGTCTCCCAGTGAGAAGGGAAACAAACGCAGCTTGAATCCATCTTCACTTACTCCATTGATCTTGGTCATGGCGCACGCACGGTCGAACTGGTCGAGATGGTCAAGTGGGTCTTCCAAGGGCAGACCGAAGAACCGGTTGTTCTACACCATGGAGATGAGACCATTTTTGATCTCAAAGTTGTTGTTCTGCACTGGTGGTGGCTGGATACCGTGTCGGCTTGCAGTCGATATCGGTGCATCTCACGCACCGATTTCCCTCATAGCTCTCGGAGCAGCTGCAACACCAGGCTGTCCTTGGACGCCTTGTACGCCTTGTGGACCTTGTGGTCCCTGGTTGCCTTGTTGTCCTTGTGCACCAGCTGCGCCCGCAGCTCCTTGAGCACCTTGTTGGTTTTCCATCGTCACACGGTTAACCGTTTCGGCTTGTTCCCGATTTCGTCTAGCTGATCTTTCGAGCAGGTGAAGTTCGTCTATTGGGGGAACAAGGTTTGTTGAACCGTGTGAGCGTAGGTTCATGTACCTGTTTCAACACAGAGATGTACGAGTAAAATGTTTAATGACTGTAATATTGAAACTTGTCCTTATAATGACCTAGTACCGAAATGACTAAACTTTCTCCCAAACGGCAACGGCGCCAATTGACAAATAAGGTTTTCAGCCTTTATAGCAATGTTCCAACACTATCAACCGAAAGCAGTACAGCGTATGGGGCATCAAACCATTTTGGGAGCGTTAGTTAAACAAATCGGTCATATCGGTGTCATAAGTCAAGCTTGAAATAGATAAAGGTTAAGACTTTACTACCAAAAACGACTAAAGGATTGATCTTGTGTCACTCAAGACCATAAATAAGAAAACTTTAAAGACTCTAAGCAGGGAATAGATGTTTAAGCGGTAAAAAATAAACTTTCAAGATAAAAGAAGGATCTTGATGAGTATCATGAACTAGGTGACTCTCGGTTTGACTTATCAAGCTAAAGCTTTTGGATCACATCAAGACTTGGTCTTTTGATGGTGATTCTTAGGTAAAGGGATCCTCTATTGAACCGTAAGATCCTTAGACAGATGGTTAGTCTTAGCCTAAGAAATCAAACTCTTGTTCATGGATCTGACTAAGCAAGCACGTGGCGTTCGTGTCAAGCCGCATGTGGACTTTAGGCTAGATGGCCAAACTAGACTAAGCTTTGGGAATGATAAACAAGACAGAATCTAACTTTATGTTTTAGCTAAGCAAGAAATATAAATCCGAAAGTCCCTTGGTCCTTTTAACCCATCAAGGTCCTAAAAAGACTACTCACAAGCCATTTGAGAAACCTCAAGATCCATAAGGATGAGAGAGTAACTCATAAGCCGTGAGATAATCAAAGACAAGAAAAGGAAGAAGCTTTAAGAAAATAACACTAAGCTATAAGACTTAAAACTTCAAGATTGCATAAAAATCAAAGCTTTAAACAAGCTTCAATGGTGGAAAAATACAGAGTTTCGGTTCTTGAAAGAGAAGACAGAAAATAAAAGTAGAAAGCGTGATGAAGAGATAAGAGTGAGGGAGTAGGTATTTATACACAAAAAGGGAAAAACATAAACGTTGGGACCACTTTCCCGAAATGGTACTATTTTGGATTTTAGCGTTTCGGGCTCAAGTCGTTGTGAGCAAGCCGAAACGCTGTCTCATCTTGATTCTTCGGGCAGTCTCCATATCGGGCAAGGATTTCGGGATCATGTCGTGAAGGCTCGCCTTCCTTGTTACTCTAATTGGGTACTTCCCGTTGCCTTGCTCCGATATCCGTCTTTATGGCATCCTCTTGCTGGATCTTCACACCGAGGTGCTCCTTTCGGGATTAAGTCGCTGCTACTCGTCTAAATCGGCCTCGTGGTCGTGATCCATGCTCGATATTACCGGCTCATCCTCTATTTATGATCTCCCTCCTTGGTTTCTTCTTCGGATCGTCCTAAGCACCTGAGAACTCACTCCAAACATGCAAGACTATGCAGAAACCTAACCTAATGCATCTGATCCTAACATGGGTGAAAATGTGATGCAAGCTAAGATAAAAGTGCAAGAATGAAATCATAACTAGCATGAAATGTGTGTCAAAATCATGCAATTTACAGAGATATCACGGAGTCAACGCAAGATCCTTCGAATACACTAGGAGATTAGAATTTTTTCTGTTGGAACGATCCACTCATAGTGTTCAACTTATTAAGCTTAGCTTCTAATCCCCGCGAGAATGATCATTAGGCTTCATGTTTTGAGTGATTTGTACCTAGCAAATTTCATAGTTTCCAACTGAAAAAAAAACGTTTTCACTCGAAAAAACGACTCAATAAATGGATGAATGCATGCAAAGGCTCATGAAATAAATAGTATTAGTAATATAAAAAAACCCAAGACTTAAATCGAACTGTTTTCAGTTTGAAAAAGTCGAGTAGAGGTGAAAAAGATAGCTAATTTTGAGTATAAGCTTATGAAGACTTACTTGAAAGTGGCATGTTGGTTGGGTGGGTGGGTGTTCATGTGGTGTTGTGTTTGGTGTAGGACTTCATTTTTATATCTTTATATCATCGTGAACTTCCTGGGATTCGGTTCGGGGAAAAAACTGTCTTGAAATTTGCTCGGAGAATCAGGGCTAGTATTGGCCTCGCGACAAGGGGTCGTGGTCGCGACCAACCTTCTCTGGGCCGTGCCATGGAGGCTGGCGGCCCGGCCAAGTGGCTCCTGGCAGTGCCATGACTGGTTGAAGTCGCTGCCGAGCTTCCTTGCTCTGGATGGTGGTGAATGATGATGGCTGATGATGGATGGTGATGTTGTGGCGTTTGGTGGTGATTGACTTGCCGTTATCGTACTTTGTCAAGTACTTTCGTTGTGCTATACTCGCCTTTGTGTTCTTGACCTTTAGAAGCACCTTGAATGAAAGATGGAAAATCTTCTAGACTTGTGGTTTTGAAGATTGCATCACCTTAGAAACACGAAGTTTGGGTCGATGTTGGCTTATCCGATGACGTGTTCGGGATCCCGGAAAACAGGTGTTGCTAGCTTTAGACTTTGTTGCCATAATAAATCCATGCTTGATTCAGTAAAAGTTTTGGTCGTGATGAGGAAAGCTAGTCTTCGGGAACTTTTCTCTTCGTGGTTTGGTGAAAGAAGTTGCATCTTTTTCTTTCTTGGAGCTTGTGCAACGTTCTTAAAGATTTTAAACGTTGTATCCTTTTTCTTTCTTGCGCATACAGGTCCGGTGAAACTCGTTAAAGAAGTCGAATGAGAGTGGTGGGTCTTTGACTTAGACTTGACTTGAATGAGGTCCTGTCTAATCTCACCATCTTTGATGCAATAATAACGTACCGAAGTTATGGAGGTTGAATATGCGGTCTTTGGTACATGTACAAGTCCTTAAAGAGGTTGGGAACACTCAAGACTTGACGGGGTTGAAGGAGGTTCAGTCTAGATGCGGTTTGAAGTGGATGCGTGGAGGAAGTGCATTGGCCGCCCGGCCTTGTGCTTGTTGTGGCCGTGACATGAAGGCTCGTGGTTGCGGCCAAGTGTAGTGTTTCCGTGATATATCATGGTTTTTACCCGTTTTTGGACCATAATATAAGTCTTTTTATAGAGTCTTTTGGCTATTTTCGAGTCTATATAGAGTCTTTACACGTTCAGGTACAATTGGAGATAAATTGGAGATTTGGATACATTTTAGAGCTTAGTGGAATTGAAGAAACACGATGAGTGTCGATCGACACCAGGATTTCCAATTTCCAGAAGCGAGAAGTTTCCAGTTTTTGAAGAAAAGGAAATCTCCAAGACTTTTCCTAATCTTCCAAGGAATTGAAGATGCGAACCTAGGCCTATAAATATAGTTGTCAAAGCCATTGTTTAGGCATAATCTCATACTTTAAGAATCATAGAAGTTTAGGGTTTTTGGAGAGAAAAATCAGACTCCTTTAGAGCTGATTTGGAACTCCTTTATTTTCTTCTATTGATTTCTTTTATGCTTTCTATTCAAATAATGATTTCTGTTTCATTGATCATGTCTGAGTAGTTTGCTTGTTAGGTTTAGGGTTTTTCAAAGGTGATTAATGAATTGTTAGGTCGAATTAAATTGTTAGGATAAAATCATTAGAGTTCTTCATCTGGATTTGTGTTTAATGCTTATTCTAGCTTCGCGACCTAGAATCTGATCTTAGGTTAATTAATAGATGCGAGAGTATTATTGATTGCCTGAACTAATGTTAGATGAGCAAAATACCTATTCGCAAAGAGATTTGGTTTAGGGTTTTGTGAACAATTGAACCTATTATTAATGATTGTCTGAATCAATAGGATTTGCAAAGAGATTTGGAATTCTAGGGTTTAGACATAGATAATCTTCGCAGCGAGAGTTGGTTGATTTTACATTAGTGTTTCAAGTTCAAGAACGGTTCTTCATAATTCCTAACATTCTGTCTAGATCTACAATTAGGATTCACCTGAGAATTTTCCTGAACCTAGCGTTTCGTTTCCTGAACTTACACCGCTTTTAAATTATTCGTTGTGGATTCGATCCCTAAATACTACAGTGTTCTCTTAATTTGAGAGAGTAGCTCTAGGGTAAATTTGAGAGCATATCAAATTTTGGCGCCGTTGCCGGGGAAGGAGATTAGTTGCCTACAGATTTCCAGTATTAGAATTTTGTCTAGGTTTTTAATTTTTATTTTTGGTAACTAATTTTAGTTTCTTATTCTTGTTTTCAGGTGTATGCTTAATCGCAATATCAGGAGCAACAAGGACAAGGAACTAATCGCGTTAAACCAAGAACTATGTCGTCTCGAACGCAGGAACCGAGCATCTACCCGAGTGTCGATCGACACCATTGGCATCGATCGACACCAGTCGCACAACGCGATGCCAGATCTTATGGTTCTAACCCGAGACGCTGAAGGCAACTTGGTTGATGCAGAAGGGCACAGAAGGAACAACCAAGGACAGAGACTTGATGAGGCTGGCGCCGTCATCATCGAACCAGCCATACAAATCGCCCCTGCAGACGTTGGACGTGTAAGAACACTTGGCGAGTACAACCGCCAAGATCAGTTCTATGCTAATAGAGCTGCGATCTGTCCTCTTGCATTTCAGAGGAATGACTTCGAGTTGACGCCTGCTTACTTCATGCTGGTGGGTCAGCATCCTTTCCATGGACTTCCTAATTAGCATCTGATGGACCACATTGAGAGATTTAAGGACCTCGCATCAAGCATCAAGGCTAATGGAGTATCTTATGATTATCTCTTCTACAAGTTGTTCCCTCACTCGCTTGCTGGAGATGCATCATATTAGCTGAAACAGCTTGATGCAGGATCCTTGACCACTTGGGAAGACACAAAGAATGCATTTTTATGCAACTTCTTTGATGACGCGAGATCTGAAGAGCTGAGGACAAAGATCACCACGTTTTCTCAAGGACCCACTGAAGCATTCAAAGCTTCGTGGGTGAGATTCAGATCGTACCAGAGGGATTGCCCACATCACGGTTTCATCGAGCCACAGCTTATCGGTATCTTTTACCGAGGGATCGATTGGAGATACCAGATGGCTTTAGACGCTGCGAGCAATGGTAACTTCAACACCAGATATCCAGATGACGCGATGGTGCTCATAGAGAATTTGGCCTCTTGTAACAGCACCAAAAACGCAGACTTTGAAAGGAGACAACAAGCTGGTGCAAATGGAGGAAGCCAAATTACTGAGGTCAACAGGAAGCTGGACAACGTACACAATATCTTGGTGGGAAGGAAGCAAGTTCAGTTTGCTGCAGAAGTGGAGACCTTTGAGCCAGAGGAAGAAGAGGTTAACTACATCAATGGTGCTGGTTTTCAAGGACAGAGGTTCAACAATCAGCAAGGCTATGGTTCTTCTTACCAGAAGCCTTTTCAGAACAACAACTTCCAGAGAAGCTATGGTTCTTCTTCTTACCAGAAGCCTCCTGCACAAGACAATAAGATGGAGTCTATGATAGAGCAGATTCTGGAAGGACAGCAGAAGATGACAGTGGATTTCAATGGGAAGATTGATGCTTTGTACACAGATCTTAATGGGAAAATTGAGTCTCTAGGTACTCATATGAAGCAATTGGATATTCAAGTTGCTCAAACTGCTGGAGCTTTGAAGAGACAAGAGGGATTTCTTCCTGAAAATACGGAAACAAATCCAAGGCATCATGTGAATGGCATCACGATCCAGAGTGAAAGAAGCTTTTAACCAGTGCTAAAAAGGGATCTAAATGCTGAGGAAATCGTGGAGTTTCAGGCTGAAGAGCAAGTGTCGATCGACACCACTGAGTGTCGATCGAAACCACTAGAAAAACACGATTTTTCGAGCTCTGGCGGACCTAAATCGAACTCGAACAGCACGAGTCAGTCGACACAAAATGCTAGTGTCGATCGACACCAGCTGGGTGTCTGCCCAGACATCACGTGAAGCATCCACAACTGCAGAAGAAAGAGTGTACAAGACCAAGGTTTCATATCCTCCTATACCCAAACACCTAAGGTCGCCCATTAGTGCGAAAGAACTGGCTGGTTTCAACAAGAAGGTGAGAAGGATCTCCAATGCGCTCTCATTTGCTGAAGCTTGGGAGGATTGTCCTTTTTGGGTTTTCTTTAAGAATTGGAGAGAGAGTCTTGAAGAAATTGAAGAACTCTTCAACAAAGCAAAGGGTACACCACCACCAATGAAGTAGCTGCTGATGATTGAAGATCCAGGGATGTTTGTAGTTCCATGCTCCATTGGAGGAGTTGAGTTTGAACAGTATATCTGCGATTCTGGTGCTAGTGTTAACCTCATGTCAAAGGACATTGCAAAGAGGTTAGGAATTGCTGACATTCGACCTCCAAACATGACCCTTGAGTTTGCCAACTCTTCCACCACAGTCCCATATGGTACAATTCCAGACTTGCTTGTCAAAGTGGGGAATTGTCTAGTACCTACTGATTTTCAGGTGGTAGAAGTGAGCAAGAATTCTGTCATGCCTTTTATTCTTGGAAGACCATTCATGGCCACAGTGGGAGCAGTTGTAGACATGCGAATAAGATAATATCTTTCTCTAATGTTGACAAAGGAGTCTTCTACAAAGCTATCCCTACTACTGGAACATCCAAACACATATCTTGCATTGCTGTGATCGCTGGAGAAAAGCTGGATTCTGAAGAGCAAGTGAACAAACTGGTTGTTCAAGAGGCATTAGCTGAAAATTCTGAAAAAGTTGTTGAGCTTGAAGATTGGAGTGGAAACAATCATCTCTTCAGGACTATGGGCGAGGATGAAGGTCTAAACAATGCCAAGTTGATGGAGGAAGACATTTTCATCATGGAGACAAGGATTGCGGAGCTGAACTGCAGAAAAAGTGCAGAGATTCGAGCTGCTGGTTTGGTATCGATCGACACTAAGAGTGTCGTAATATCACGCGGGTTCCTAACACTCATAGAATGAGAGTTAGAGAAAAAAGTATGTCTTTGAGTTGTGATTCTAACCTTTTTGTTTTAGACTACGGAATCCAATCCACAGTGGCAACGACGCCAAAAACATGATGGGGTCGAAAGTTGCTATTCCATCTGGATGCTATTTAGGGACTTGTTTGAGTTTCAAATTTATAAGACCCTAAGTTGCAAGTGCACAGTGTGCGTTGAGTACTTAGGGATCGATCCACATGGAAGACCTACTGCAAAATAAAATTGTGTTAGAGCAACTAAAGACGCAAAGAAAAAGGGGTTTGTTTGTGTGTCACAGTTGGGGGGTTGCAAGTATTGAAAATATTGAAAGCGGATTAACGTTTATATAGAGCTTGACTCTCGCTTAAGCCTATAACAAACGGGAAAAAGGAAAATTCGATTTTAGCAAAAATAGAAAATCAACTTAAACGAAAAATAACGACGAAAAGAAAATCAATTGAAAGTGTGTAATTGAAATTGCGATATTGAAAGTGCGTAATTGAAAAGCGATATTGAAGTTTTTAAATCCGGTAAATCGATGGGAGAAAAATGTTGGGATCTTCTGGATATTTATGGGGTTCTAACTAGAAATCAAACAAATTATCGAAAGCAAACTAGACTAGGTTGATTTCTTAAACTTGAATCACGGTTTTTTTATCTAAATATTTTCGTAAGAAGATCGAATATGTTTTGATTACTCCTTAGGTATGCAGTCGCATCCCACGCCGCAATCAAGCATGCATTAAAAGTTTGTTCTAACATTCACGAATGCTTCGTAGGTGAGCAATTCGCACCCTACGACGTGACGCTCGGTAACCGACTTGGTTTGGTCGAGCGGGCAAGGGCTCATGGCATGCTCAAGAGGTGTTTGGCCATGGTGTGGTGGAGAGAGCCTTGGCCGCGTGGCTAAGGCCTAGTGGCGCGGCGAGATGACTTGGTGATTACTCTTCATTTCTTCTCTTGGCATCTCACTCGATTTTCCATGCTGATCTCAGATTTGACGTCTGTTTGAGCATCCGGAATTCAGATCTGCATTTATCTGCATTTTGCTAAGGTGAGGGTGGTTCCGATCAATTCTTCTTACACTGTATATCATGATAGAAGTGTCTAGGGAGTTCATTCATACCTATGTGTATCTATAAGCATACATGTAGTTGTCGTGATCTATATACATATGTAAAACTATATCTATATATATATAATAATGGTTGATGAGTGTTACACCTAGATCTATACTTAGGTTGCTAAGAACGAATATGGTTATGTGATGTTTGAGGAATGTTTGCGGGTGTGAGTATTTCGTGGGGATATACCATGTGCGGGTTGGGAAGTATGAGTTTTAGGATGAGGCTTGAAGTTTGTGTGTGAGGTCGGTGTAAGGCCTGTTAGGATTGATAACATGCATATTTTACCCATTTTGACCATCATAAGTGAGTACTTTAATAAGCATTTCACTAAGGTTTTAATGCATATTTAGTAGTTTTCGAGTATTTGTATGTTCAAGACTCTTTTCAGTAAATCTTAGGAAAAAGGGAGTAAAACGGAGCAAAACGGACATTTTCGGAACATGAGCTTTGTGACAGAAGTTTAGCATAAGACGGAGACCTTTCCACCACGGGATCGAGCTGAATTTTGGTGACAAGATAGCCTGAACTACTACCTGTCACCTCGAAGTAGTTTGAGTCCAATCCCACGGTTGGATCTCAAGTTACAAAGGAAGCAAGAAGGCCCGTCAGACACATCCTCAGAAGAAGTCTGGCCGCGCCCGGAAAGCTCAGAAGACCAATGGCCGGCCCATGAACCCACGGTGGCGCAGCCACAACACTTGACGAATCCCGAGCCCGTTTTCAAGCCCAAATCAAGCCCGATTGCCCTCAAGTTCGGTGGAGCCCTAAGTGAACCCTAAGAAGACCTAAAGACCTATAAATACTCCTATTCTACAACCTAATGGAGGCAGCCTCTGGAGAGCCACGAAATAAACACTAAAACCGCAAAGAAAGAGCCTCACGGCCGCCTCTTAGCTTACTTTACTTGTTCTTTGTTCTGTGTTCTTAAGGGAGATAGATCTGTTCTTGAACCCTTGTTCTTTCATCACTCTAATTTCGTTTTATGCAATTCTCTTCATCTATGATTCTTATTTTCGTTTTTATGCTTGAGTAATCACTTTCGTTGGGCGTTCTTTAAGGGGATCTATGGGGAATTTCATTAACTGTTTTTAAAACGATTGTTTAGGCCGAAGATTAGAGTTTTCTGTCTCACCATATTCGTTCTTATTGCATGAGTCTAGCGTAGCTAACTAGTGTTCTGATCGCAGGGTCTTGAGAACGACGAATGTCCTGAATCTCAGATCTAGACCAAAATAGGGTAGAGAGCATCCTTTAAAAGATGTCTGAATATTTATTGTCCCGATCTTATTGCGTGTTCGTCTAGGACGCAGGATATGAAAGTATACATGCGGAATAGAAGTTCGCATATCGACCTTGCTTGATAAAGTTAGGTTGTTAAAACCAGTGAATCAGTTTGGGAAAAATCGCCTAGCCTCGTTTGCTTAACTTTTGTGTATTTGATTTCTAGTTAGAACCCCATAGATTTCACGAGAAGATCCCCAACGTGTTCACCCATCTGCTTTTCAATCGAGATTTACGCACTACAATATTTACTTTCTGCACTGCTTTTTAATCGAGATTTACGCACTTCCATACTTACTTTTCCGTCTGATATAGAGTTGATTGACAACCAGCTCTATATAAAATTGCTTTTTCGTTTCTTGCATTCAATAGATACTGAAACCGTGACACAATCCTACAAACCCCCAATTCTCTGCGTCTTTACTTGCCCTGATTCTCTATTTTGCAGTTGACCTCCTCCCTGTGGATCGACACCCTAAGTACTACAACGCACGATGTGCACTTGCAGCTTAAGGTTCTACAAATTCAAAGCCTGACGAGTCCCCAAAGAAATCCTCCAAACTCGGACGACTATTTAGACCCCATCAAGCTTTTGGCGCCGTTGCCGGGGAGGCTGCGTTCTGCTGTTCAAAACAAAGGTCAGGATCACAACTCAAAGACATCCTTTTTCTTTAATTTCGTTTTTTGTTTCTGGTTTTCAGAGGCATCCGAGATGAAGAACGCCCGCATCCTGATCAACGATCTCGCTTCGACCATTCGCGACCTTTCCACCAACTATGATAGGATACTACATCCTATTGGATCTCCTTCCAAGGAAGAATATGACAAGCTCATATCCGCTGCATATCTACAATCCGATAGTAATATAGAGATGTTCGAATTGACGATGTATTCAGCTATGGACGAGAAATTTCAGCTCAATAATGAGTTAGAAGATATCGAAGAAGTCGGTCGTTTGTGCGACGTCGGAGTGCAAGCCGAAATTGAGTTCATTGAGAAGCTCGACATCATATATGGCTCCCTCGTAGAAGACGATGAAGTAGATCGCGAAGAGCACGGCGACGCTGCCACCAAAAAAGACGAGCTCACGGAAGAGATGCATGAATTTTCAGACGAAGTAAAGAAGAGTGCAACAACTCTTGATGCCGAGGTGGAAATCAAAGACAATGATTCTCGAAAGAGGTCATTAGATTTTTGTTTCTCGGATGACCCCACTCGTGCTAATGAAGCCGAACACCAAAGAATAGAAGCTGGTCGTTCTATTTCTATTCCTCAAGAAGACTTCATCTCTACCAAACCGCCCGAGCACCTTGAAGACGAAAGTCCAACCAACAAGGAGTCTCAACCCCACGACCAAGGGAATCCTCTTACTCCAGCTCCTCACCACGTTGAGTGTGAATCAAAACTCATGGAGAAGAAGACGCTGATGGCGATTCAAGAACTGCCCTTGACGACGGTTTCAAAGATATATGATCCGGAAAAACTTTCGGTTTCATGCTCAATCAAGGGAGTTGAATTTCGTATCTCTCTTTATGACTTAGGATTTGATGTCAACCTTATGACTAAGACCATTGCAGAAGTCATAAGAGTTTCGAGCTGCCAAGCCTCGAAGACACCCGTTCACCATGAGGATCGTCCGTCACCAAATATGTTTGGTTTCAAGCCAAACTTGCTGCCTCAAGTTGAGGATGGTCTCGTGCCTGCTGTTCTTCACATATTGGAGACAAGGAAGGACACAAATCACTTGTTTATCCTTGGCTGTTCATTTGCTGCACCTGTTCGAGCTTTGATTGGCAAGTTGAACCAACAAGTGCGCTTCTCCAAATTCAACGAGAAGACTTTCTATCCAGCAAATCTCACAAGGAGCACTCATTCCACGACCTTAGGCAGTGGAAGTGAACCAATCTTAGACCCTGGAGGAAGCACGAAGGATGTCCAAAACGTCCTACAAGAAGATCCATTCAGCACGCACAAGGGAAGCGCCAAACAGAGGAGTTTGAAGCGCAAGGAGATCCCATATGATCCAAGTTCGATTTTCTCTCATATGAGACGTGATGGAGACATACATGAAGCCAAGGGGAAGCTTAGAAGGTCCTCAAGAGCCTCTCCAAAATCCGAGAACATCACCCATCCGAACCGAGAAGAGAAAGGCGAACAGCTTAAGAGAAAGAAGCTGAACGATGCATTTGTTCTTCGAGACAACGATAAGTATTATCAAACGCTGAATAGAAGATGTCTCAAGCCAACAAGTGCGGAGTGCCGAGAAGCTAAAGGAGCCACGACCCCTTTAGTTAGAGTTTTTCACAACTGAAACCTCCACCAAAGTCTAGCTAAAAGACTCTAAACAAGAGCGGCTCAATGGGAGACAACCCATTTTAGGTATCTTCTTTCTTTTTCTCATCTTTCTAACCATACTAATTTTTCATTTACAGCTTTTATATAAACCCCAAATGCCAAAAAAAAATCAGAAAATCAAGAAAAGCACAAAAAAAAAAAATCAGAAAAACCCAAAAAATACCAAAAAATGAAGAAGGAGTTTCGAAGAACACTCACCAGGCGACGAACCGCCCGTGGACCGGCCAGAAGGAGCCTGGCCGCGCCACGAGACACGATGGGCCGGAGAAGACACCCCTGGCCGCGGCCGCGACAACCCATCGTGCGGCCATCCTTCTTCTGCAACGTTCTCCATCCAGAACTTCACCAGACCGGACCTCCTTCAACCCATGTCAAGCCTTGCAAGTTTTCTTCTTGTTTTAAGGCTTGTACACGTCCTAAAGACCGCAAAGACAACTTTCACAACCGCGGCATGCTGCTGTTGCATCAAAGATGGGAAGATAAAACAAGGCTCCATCCAAGTCAAGTTAAGTCAATGATCCATCTCTCTACATACTTCTTCCAGCACGTTCAACGGACCTGTATCCATGAAGACGAAGAAGAATACAACAGTTTTAGAGGATCAAAACCGTTGTGCAAGCTCCAGAAGGAAGAAGATGCAACTTCCTTCACCAAACCGCGAAGAGGAAATTTCCCGAAGACTAGCTTCTCTCTTCCGCAACCAAGACCCTTACCGAAGCCAAGTAAGGATTTCATATGGCATTGAAGTTCATACTAGCAACACCTATCTTCCGGGATCCCGAACAGATCACTGGATAGGCCGGCATAGACCCAAACTTCAAGTCAAGTTTCTGAGGTGACGCAATCTTCAAAACGCAAGGACGGAAGATTTTCCATCTCTCATTCACGGTGTTATCAAAGGTCAAGGAACCAAGACGAGTACTCAACAACCGGAGTACCTGCTCTTCACATCAAAGGCGAGCCAATCATCACCACCAAACGCCTATCACCATCCTCATCCATCACCCACATAAGCCTACCACCACCATCCGAAGCAAAGAAGCTCAACCGCGCAACACATTTCCTTTCGAGCTAAGTTTTCGATTTCTTTTGTTCAATCAAATCGATTCTAAGCAGGGACATAAGGATAATGATCAAGTCATTCGCTCAATCATACCACACGCCCATCCACCCATATCAAACCCAACGCCACTTTCAAGTAAGTCTTCACAAGCTCGTACTTGAATTTACCTATCTTTTTCACCTCAACTCGATTTAAACAAACTGGGGACAGTTTGATTTAAGTCTGGGGGGGTTTCTTATATTACTAACTATGCTTTGATTTGATGAGTCTTATGCATACTTACATCATTTATCAAGTCGTTTTATAGAGTCAAAACTTTTTTTCTTTTAGTCGGAAACTATGAACTTTGCTAGGTACAAGTCATTTTGAACAAGGAACCTTAATGACCATTCTCACAGATTTAGAAGCAAGGTTTACTAAGTTGAACACGGCGAGTAGATAATTCCAGCGGAGAAAGTTCTAATCTCTAGAGTACTCGAAGGATCTTGCGTTGACTCCGCACCTAATGAATCAAATCTTCTCGTCAAGGGGCTTGAGGTACTTCGAACTTTGCTCCTCTTTCAGACTCTAGCATGGCTAAGTAGATGCAATGCAACCTCTCCTTGATCTTCCCTGGTTATAGAAAAAAAAAATAGAAAGAAAGGTTTTAGTTTGAGAATGGCAACCAGAGTTCCTTAAAGGACAATGACGGTTCGCAGAAATCATGTAAACTTCAAAGAAGTGATCATTCTCAAGCTAAGAAGAAAAGAAAATAAAAATGGAATCAGAAAGTCGATAGAAAAAATAAAATGATACCCTAGAAAAGTAGGGAGAAATCGACTAAGAGAAGAGAAAATATGAGAGTTGTGTCTGAAATGTCTATGTCTAGATGTTTGGAAGAGAAAGTATGATGTCTCGTCGACCAATACTCCCTCGATAGAGACCGCACGCCTAAATGAATAAAGGGGTCAACAAGAGAAAGCTCGAAATACTCAAAGGGACCATGAAGCGTATCCGGGAAGGGTGAAAAGCTCAAGGTAACTAGACCCAAACGCCTTGAAGCTGAATTCCGAGTTATGTGGCTCAATAGGTCGATTGCTAGACTTGATGAGTTCCCAAGTATTGGTGAGTTTCCACGTTTTCAAACCTCTTTTCCTTACTTAGTTTTCTGTTTTGTTTGAGAACAAACAAAGTTTAAGTCTGGGGGAGTTGATAACATGCATATTTTACCCATTTTAGCCATCATAAGTGAGTACTTTAATAAGCATTTCACTAAGGTTTTAATGCATATTTAGTAGTTTTCGAGTATTTGTATGTCCAATACTCTTTTCAGGAAATCTTAGGAAAAAGGGAGCAAAACGGAGCAAAAGGGACATTTTCGGAACATGAGCTTTTTAACAGAAGTTTAGCACAAGACGGAGACCTTTCCACCACGGGATCGAGCTGAATTTTGGTGAAAAGATAGCCTGGATTACTACCTTTCACCTCGAAGTAGTTTGAGTCCAATCCCACGGTTGGATCTCAAGTTACGAAGGAAGAAAGAAGGCCCGTCAGACACATCCTCAGAAGAAACCTGGCCGCGCCAGGAAAGCTCAGAAGACCAATGGCCGGCCCATGAACCCACGGTGGCGCGGCCACAACACTTGACGAATCCCGAGCCCGTTTTCAAACCCA
Source organism: Alliaria petiolata (assembly GCA_020283515.1). NCBI lineage: Eukaryota > Viridiplantae > Streptophyta > Magnoliopsida > Brassicales > Brassicaceae > Alliaria > Alliaria petiolata. The sequence goes on along the minus strand of JAHZTW010000004.1, from coordinate 62,605,876 downwards.
AATCAAGCCCGATTTCCCTCAAGTTCGGTGGAGCCCTAAGTGAACCCTAAGATACTGAAACCGTGACACAATCCTACAAACCCCCAATTCTATGCGTCTTTGCTTGCCCTGATTCTCTGTTTTGCAGTTGACCTCCTCTCTGTGGATCAATACCCTAAGTACTACAACGCACGCTGTGCACTTGCAGCTTAGGGTCCTACAAATTCAAAGCCTGACTAGTCCCCAAAGAAATCCTCCAAACTCGGACGACTATTTAGACCCCATCAAGGATGGCGATTTCCTAGCAGGGTTGCATCGTCTTTCTTGTTGGATCACGCGGGTACCGAGTGAGGTGGTGTTGAATCCATTGCTGGAGTGGGCAAGCAGCGAGCCCAGAGAGTGGTGCGGACACTGATTTACGTGTAGGCGTGAACGCGTGGGTACCGAGTGAGGTGGCGCGGATCACGTGTAGACTTTGTGAACGCGCGGGTACCGAGTGAGGTGGCGCGGGTCACGTGTAGACCCAGTGTGGTTGAGCCACAGTCTTTGTTGATTACTTATGCTTTACTGGATGTTCTGACTAGGTACTTTTGTTATGATATGTGTTGTTTGATGGTGATTGATCGTAGTTTCTCTCACTGAGCTTTTGTCGTTATGCTCACCCCTCCTTTTTCCCTTTTCCTTTTCTTCTTTCTTTCATTGCAGGTTCGGATCATGTTGGTGAGTTTTTGGTCAAAGATTATCCTGGGATCCTACTTTGGTAAAAGACATGTTGTATGGGCCCGTGTGGCTGGAGACAGGTATCCTGATATCGCCGACCTTTTCAGGTTTGCCGGGTCGGGGTGTCACAGTTTCTTTAAGTTTTTCTTAGTTTGTAAAACCTTGATCTTTATATTAATCGCAAGTACTTATCTTTTAATCTCTTTCTTAATCACTTAAAGATGTTTAGCGCTTCTTCCTTTATGTTTTTGAGGTGTTTAAACATGGTTAGCGAGTAGATCTCTTAGTGTTTTAGGTTGGGGCGATTAGAGAGGTTTAAAAGGTTCAATCTTGGTTTTTTCTTGTTCTTAATCTTAATCTCTTCTTGGATTTGGGGGTTTTAAGGCCTAGAGATGCTCGATGGAGATCTCTTTGATTCTAGGGATTTTCTTATCTCATGAGGACTTAGGGAATCCCTTAAACCCAAATCCAAGAGGCTAACTCATCCTGACCCAGGATGGTGGTAGATTAGGGAGCTAGTTAAGTTATGTTAAGATCTTGGATTCATACTCATCAATCATCCATTCCACTATACACCATGGGTTAGGAGGGAAGGTTGATGAAGGGATTTTTACCATACACCATGGATTAATCTAGCTTTGCTTCTTAGACTTAGAGATTGTTTATTGAAATGTGTAGATTTATATTTTAAAACCCCAAAATCGAACCTTGAACCTCCCTAGACATGACTCTCAACCTTGAATCAGTTTTTAGTATTTTATAATCTTGAAATAATCTCTTAGTTCTTAATGTTTATTGCTTAAGTTGCTAGAAATCACCTAGTTCAATTAATTGTTGCATTTAGAGTTTTAAATTCACAAAGTTTGGTTCTTGATAGTTTTATAATTTTAGAAATTGCCTAGAGTTTTGTCTTATAGCCTAGTAATCATTTAGAAGTCATTTAGTTTTCACAAGTAGTTTTTAAAATTCATTTTCACCTATTTAAATCCGAATATGGCTTAACTTTGTTATGTTCTTGCATTTTTAGTGTCTCTTCCTCCCATTTGGATTGATAACCTCAAGTTTTACAATGATGAATGATGCTTAAGGCATTGAAAAGCTAGGCATAAAAATCTACTTATCATAATGGCACCAGCATTAGCAATAATTTCATAATCCCTTGGATGTAACTCGTCATAGTTCACACCATAAGAACTTCTTCGGACCACTCTTGAAAGTTGCCTGCAACACGGATCTATTCTCGAGACTTTGATCATCTCCACATGCAAAATACATTCAAAACACATCTACATTGCTCTTTATCCATGGTGGTTATAAGAACATAAACATCATCGTCATCCACAATATTTGTAAGTATCTGAGGTCCAATTAACAATGGAATGAAACTCAATTTCAATTTCACCGCATTTTCATTTATCCCAACCTTCTTGCATATTTTAGCTACTAACATTGACAAAGTTATCTCCAACATAGATGTCTTAAACGATAAATAGTAGATGCGACCTTCGTAATTAAAATATATATTTACGTTTTTTGTCATTGTCTCCAGTAAAATAAATATAAAAACTCAATTAACAAAATTGGATTAAATAGAATAATTTTAGTAATACAAGTTCTACTAATTATAATGTTTGTCCTCAGTATAACTAGTTGTACCCAGTTATCATATCCCTGTAAATCAAATTGAATGTCACCTGGATTCTTTCTATTTTACTTACGATTCACTACGATTCAACCACAACAATATATTCATTACCAAACCAGAGTCCTATCAGCCCATAAAGCATGCTTAAAAACTGAATGTGCACTCAAAATCGAATTCAACAAAATTGCAAATGCAAAACTCTAAATGATTTGAATCACTCAAATGATTTCTACTAATATATTTGTTAGTTTAAGGCGAAATGCAAACAGACCTCGATTTGAAAGTTGCAGCTACAATGGAAACTTTTGATCGGATTACGACAGCGGCGGAGTAGAATGTAGCGTTCCGACTCGTGCGATCAGAAAAGCTAGCTTTTTTTAATTTGCTGTTTTGTTTGTTAAATTGATTTGATTTTTTATAAATCTATTAATTTAAAATTTTAGAACACAAAAAACTATTTTTGAAATTCTTTATTTTATTAAATAAAAATAGAAACCGTAAAATACATGTAAATCAAATAAGAATAAAATAAATTTCTTTTAAACAATTAAGAATTTTCCAGCCCTCTGCTCTGATTTCTCTCTGTGTTCCAATTGCTTTGTGTCTTTTTCGATTTCATCATCATTTCGATTTTAATTTGCGTTGTCCCCTCTGCGAAGACGTGGCATCTATTTTTTTATGTGTTAATTTTTAGGGTATTGTTTGGGGTAAACAAAATTAAATGGTGAATATGGAATGCCCACTTGTCCAGTGACATGTACTAGCAAGTCTACAAGCGTGCTCTAATCAGAATTGACATTTAACTACTACTCATTATAATAATTATACCTTTAATCTGAACACTTAGACTAAGCAGACTAGCAAAATATCATTAAACAAAAAGGGGTGGATTATTTTTCAACTGCTTTAGTTAGGTTGGTAGTTGAAACTTTTGTTTACAATATTTTTAAAGTTCGATCGTGGTGGAGTGCAAAAATAAAACTACAAAGCAAATGTTATCCAGTAAACATTTGTTAAAAGTAGAATAAATAGGAAATAATACAGGAAACGTTGAAAGAAGAAACTGTACATTAATGATTAAGATATTAAATATATATATGAGATATTTCAAAAATATCAATTTTTTATAGAAATTTTCAAAAAATAATATTTTATAAATGTTTATAACAACTTAAATTTATAAAGTTTAATAAAACATATTTATAAGAGTTTATAAAACCTGCTATAAACTTTATAAAATATACTTTAAACCCGTATAAAGTTAACATTTTATAAACACATTTTATAAAAATATTACTTTTGAAAATAGCAGTACTTTAAAAAAAATGGTATCATAAAAATGGTATTTAAAAAAAATTGTATATATTAACAATGATCATGTGTTATTATGTGTTGGTTAATATATGTTACTTTATTATAACATGGAAAAAATCATTTTGCTTAACAATGCAAAATAATATAGTATTCTTTCTGTTTTTTTAGGTAAAGATATTTTAGTAATTTTTTTTTTTATTTTATCTACTTTTTTAAGTTTCTATCAAAAATTTAATGTAACTTAATATTTTTTGATCATTTGTATTTTTATTATATTTGATTGATTGCTTTTATTTTATTAGATATTAAATTATATTTTAATGTAGAAATGTTTTAAAAGAAAGTTTGATGGATTTTTTAAATTATAGATTTTTAATTTTTTATATAATAAATAGAAAATTATTAAATATGTTTAGTTAAGCAAGTATTTAAACTAAATCATTTTTTTCTTGTCCATGAATAGAAATATATAGAGAAATTAGGTGAAAAAACTATATAAAAACTAAAAATTGATGAAGTAACCATAAAAAAAGTGTGGCTATAGTATTTTCTATATATTTTATAATATATGCGAAACTACCCTGCATTTCATGATGTCATTATGGTATAGTACAGCTTGCAGTTGTCTCTCTCTTTCCGACTTTCAAATCTATACTATTACACATATATTAGACTATACTATTTTATTATTGTGTCCATTTTTCAATTGAAAGGTTATCTCTCTCTTTTAATTTTGATTTTATCTATTTAAATCAAATTTTTAGTCTATACTATTACACATTTATTAAACACTTAATATTTTTTACGTATTTATATTTTAGAAGATCAGAGATAGGTTTGATCGCCTAAGTCCACATGACAACGAAACCCATAAAAAGTCAACACAAAACCATATCATATAGAATCGAAAACCATTTCTACAATTCAGTATTTATAGTATAACCATCCAAAACAAAGCCCGTTACTCAACACCATACTATGTTGATAAAGCTATTCCATAACACCAACATCATGTAGAATGAAAAACTATTTCTACAATTCAGTATTTATAATAAAACCATCCAAAACAAAGTATGTTACTCATACTTAGAAAGTTTATGAACCTAAATTCGATGTCTCAGGACCGACAAATAAGGTTGAAAATTATATAGTATAACCAATACACTGAACTTTTTAATTTTTCCAGTGATTATAGCATTCCATTATAAATACAATTTTACATACTCTTCCACATAACGAGATAAACTCTGCATCATCAACCGACCGATGACTATCCAAATTAAACACCACCAAAAACGCAATAATATACGCAATAATATACGGAATCGAACCCACCATCTACTCTTCATAACACCATAAAGACTATTTTAGTAAATAGAAAACTTGTATTCATGTACTATTATTTGGGAAAATAGAATGAGAGTAATAGGTGATCTCTTACCCATCGGAGTTCTACGTGTAAGGTGTCTGACGTCAGCCAAATCTTTTGTTCTTTAATTTTCCACTTAAAAGAAGAGGTCAGTTTCCATATTGCACAATGGAACATGGTTATATGGTTTATTATTCAAACACTATGGCTATATTTTATATTTTGATACCTAATATAATTATTTAACCAATTAACCCAAATATATATTATATGTATATAGTTTTGACAAAAAAATATATATATGTGCATCTCACTGATATTATATGAATTCTTTTTATGTTCAAATGTAGATTCCAAATCATGGTCGATCTAAATTTTTTAGTTATGTTCAAGTTTATCTAGAGCAGTTCTTTTTGGAAAAACATCCTCTTTTCTCTCTGCTCTCTGTCTTTCTCGTTTTGCGCGCCAACCCTAAATTCTTTCTCAGGCAGCCGCAATGGCCGGAGATACCTCACTCCAGCATCCTCCCGATCTGCCTAATCCCTCTTCACCACTATGCATCTCGCAGTTTCCTCCGCTATCTCCTCCTGCAGTCAACTCTTCGCTCCGTTCTGGTTCTCTTTTGCCTGTTGGGCCTTGGTCTATTGCTTCTACTACCTCAACGGTTGTTCCTACTATGGATGAAGTTCAAAAGGGTTCAGACATTCTTAATGATGCTCCGACCATTTTGAGTATTTCGATCCCACCTGGATCTGATGATTCCACTATGCTTGAAGCCTCAGTTGCTTCTACAATGAACACCTCTACTACTACCACATATAAAGTTCAGCAGGATACTGATTTCACTAATGATGCTCCGACCTATTAGAGTATCACTAGTGAAAACCATACTCCGATCCCATCTGGATCTGAAGACACTACTATACATGAAGCCATTGTTGTTTCTGCAATGAATACTACTGCTACTACTACTACTACTATTTCTACGGCTAGTTTGATTCTACCAACTTTGCCGCAAGATGTAGCTCATACAATCCACTTACCTGATTTGGCGGATTCCCCAGCCTCTGGGCCAAATTTGGCGGTTTCAAAATCAGGGAACTTGATAACATGCATATTTTACCCATTTTAACCATCATAAGTGAGTGCTTTAATAAGCATTTCACTAAGGTTTTAATGTATATTTAGTAGTTTTCGAGTATTTGTATGTTCAAGACTCTTTTCAGGAAATATTAGGAAAAAGGAGGCAAAACGGAGCAAAACAGACATTTTCGGAACATGAGCTTTTTGGACAGAAGTTTAGCACAAGACGGAGACCTTCCCACCACGGGATCAAGCTGAATTTTGGTGACAAGATAGCCTGAACTACTACCTTTCACCTCGAAGCGGTTTGAGTCCAATCCCACGGTTGGATCTTAAGATACGAAGGAAGCAAGAAGGCCCGTCAGACACATCCGCAGAAGAAGGATGGACGCGCCAGGAAGGCTCAGAAGACCAATGGCCGGCCCATGAACCTCATGTGGCGCGGCCAGACCAAGTGACGTTTCCAAGCCCGTTTTCAAGGCCAAATTAAGCCCGATGTCCACCAAACTTTGTGGAACCTTAAGTGACGCCTAAGAGACCCTAGAGACCTATAAATACTTGCAGCTACTCTTATTTTTAGGGAGGTTTGAAGCCAGCCACCAAGACCTAACTTAGAAGAGCGCCGCGGCCAAGGAGGAAGAGAAGAGGAGCGAGAGCAGTCTTCTCCAGTCCCCAATCTCGTCGCCCTATTTGATACTCCCTTTCATCTCTTTTCTGCACTTTCTTTGCATCGTTATCACTTACTTTATTTTCTTTTTAAACTATTGAGATTTTACCTATTACAATGATAATGAATTCCGATTCCATGTTTGAGTAGTCTCTTAGTTGGGTTTCGCAGGGGGTTTCTCAAGGGATTTTATGGTTTGATTCAATTAGGTTGTTAGATCATATGTGATATTCACTGTTCTTCGTTTGGATTCTTTCTTATTGCGTAATCTTTAACTGGCCACTTAAGGATCGATTGTAGGATCATTAGAACCACGCGAGCGCTGAAGCTATTGGCCGGACATAGTTTTAAACGAGCAGGCACCGAAGGATGCTTATGCATATCGGCAGTGCACTGTGAGCTTCATTGAACCTAATCTTATAGCTGATCTTGCTGCGAAATCACTACCGAAGGGGAGCGAACGAGTAGTTTAGGTTTAGGTGTTTGGTTTTCCGAAAGGGAGATCCGACCACTTTCGTGTTTGAGCTTAAGAACCAGTAGAATTGATTTTCCTAGGTCAAGTGTTTCAATCATAGAATCATTCCGTAAAACAACCGAGAGATCCCTGAAACCCAGCGTTCCGTTTTATAGTTTTACAAACCCGTTTTATTCTCGTTTTGTCACTTAATCATCATCCCCAAAATCAATCTTTAATCTGATCGTTCTCATTTGATTTTCTGTTTTAGTGATTTGATTGAAGCATCATAGTCTCTGTGGTTCGACACCCTAAATACTACAACGCACATCTGTGCACTTGCAGGCAATAGGGTTATAAATTTAAAACTCGAAAACAGACTCTAAAACCTGTTTCATCAGAACTCGGAAAAGCAAATTGTTACTCCTTCTGCTCCTCCCCAGGAGGTTCATCCAGTGACTATGCCTCCGGAGGATTCCTCAAAAACTCCCCAAAGCTCCCCTTATAGTACATGCACTCTAAAGAACTCACAAGAAAGTGTCAACAACTGGGCTGCAAGGCTTCAAAACTCCGTGGATAGAGCTCTTAAGAAAACTGCTACTCCTACTTTCACATCAACTGGAGCTCCCAGAATAAAAATCCCGGATTCTGTCTTTCAAAGGGGAGCAGATCTTCACCATGATTTCATAATTGGTGTCTTTATGGGCAAAACGCCTTCATTTGGTCATATCCAAAGTGTCCTATCTCATATTTGGGGCCGAGGAATGAAGTTAGAAATCCATCTTTGTCCTGAAACAAGGTCCATGCTAGTGAGAATTCCAAATGCCACTATTAGGAAAAAGATTGTTGATCAAGAAATATGGCATATTGAAAGCTCACTGTTTTATGTTGCCCAATGGTCTTCAGCAGTAGCAGTAAAGCCTCCATCGTTTACCTCCATTCCGCTTTGGGCGCATGTCAAGGGTATTCCCTTTGACCTATATACTCAGGAAGGCCTCGGACGTGTTGGGGATCTATTGGGACTTCCTGTGGAATGTGATGAATTTACTCGGAGAATGGTCAACATTAATGTTGCCCATTTAAAAGTTAAAGCTGATTGTACTAAGCCTCTTCCTACCTATGGAGAACTTGAAAGAGAAAATGGAGACACTATTCCCATCACAATTGAGTATCCGTGGGTTCCTCCGATCTGCCCCTGTTGCAAACAAATGGGTCATCTTGAAGCTCTATGCCCTAATGGTCGCTGGATTCCTTCTCCATTAGCCCCAGGCAACTCAGCAGACTCGGCTCAGTCTCCTTCTCTCCCTCCCAAGAAGGTAGTTGTTCACTCCTCCAAATCTACGACTACTCCTTCCAGGAAGTTGGTTTCTCAAAATCTGGATAATGTTGTGCCTACTGCTGGTGCGGCTGTTGTGGACTCTAACTCTCCGGTCCCTACGTTTGGATCTGCTGATAACTCTGTTAATGCAGCTACTGAGAATTTGATGTTTAAGTCTCATGAGAAAGTTCTCTCACCTTTGGGAAAAGGATCTGTTGATATCTCCTCTCAAGACATAGGCTTGCTCTCTGATCAAGAAAGGATTTCCCATCTCATTGCCCTGCCTGCCCACTCTTCGTTTCGGCCTATCATAAACAGAGCCTTTAAGAAAGTCTCCTCTTTAGGAACGAGATATCGCAGGAAAACAATTCTCCAAAAATCAACTCTTTCAATAGAAGATTCAAACCCATTTGCTTGTCTTGATGAAAATGGGTCAATTGTGTTAGAAGGAGAAGCAAAGGATTCTCTACCTTCAGTTGACCCTTCAGATGTTGCTCTACCTGCGTCTGTGCCGTCAGTATCAGACTCCTCATCTACTCCCCCTTCAGTGGGTTCTCTCCTGCATATGGGAGAGCACCAACAATAATCTTTTATGATAGACAACATATTTTTTTGGAATGTCAGATGTATTAATGAAACTCAAAAGCACCGGGCTTTTTGATGCTGGCTTGTAAATAATAAAGTATCTCTTGGTGCCTTACTTGAAACTCATATCAAAGAACCCAATTTGAACAACGTTTTGACTGCCATTTGCCCACAATGGTGTTTTGCCTCCAACCACTCTTCTGATGAGGATGGAAGGATTATTTTGATTTGGAAACCCCCTTTCTCTGCTGTGGTCCTTGATCAATCAAAGCAAACTTAAACCTGCAAGGTTAGTTGCTCAGGTATCTCGGAATTCTACTTCACAGCTGTTTATGCAACAAATACCGTGGATGAAAGAAATGATCTTTGGGTTGAGTTATTGGAGCTGGAAGCTTCTCATTCCCTGAGTTCCACTTCTTGGGTGGTTGGAGGTGACTTTAATGAGATTATTCATCATGCAGAGCATTCCGAGCCAGCTTTCAATCAGTTTACAACTCCAATGATTAACTTCAAAGCGTGTCTTCAGCAACTAGAATTAAAGGACTTACGTTATCATGGTGCCAAGTTCACTTGGTCTAACAAACAGCCCGTTGGCCCGATCGCCAAGAAGCTTGATCGAGCTCTTATTAATGAAAACTGGCTTTCTACTTTTCCTCGTAGCTTGGCTCAGTTTCTGGCGCCAGAAATCTCGAACCATTCTCCGTGCTGTATCAATCTTGACTGCTCATCTCCAACAGCTGGGACGCTTCCCTTCAAATTCTTCAACTACTTATCTTCACATCCAGATTTTCTCTCAACGGTAACTGCTTCCTGCGACTTTACACCAAAACAGTGTCACTCTTTAGGAGCATTGAATGCAAAGCAGAAGTTGATAAAAAGTTCCCTAAGAACCCTCAACAAGGATAATTTTTCGGACATCCAAAAACGAGTAAATGAGGTCAATGAGCAGGTAAAAGCAGCGCAACTTCTATCCCTAAATGACCCCACTCCTGGACATTTCTTAGCAGAAAAGGAATGTAATGATAAACTTTCTATGTTGAGAAATGTGGAGGAAGAGTTTTTCAAGCAGAAATCGCGGATCAATTGGCTGCAAACAGGAGATCAAAACACACCATTTTATCATAAATTGTGTACATCTAGGACTGCTTATAACTCTATCCATACCTTGACTGGGCTGGATGGTACAGAGGCTATAACTCCTTTGGATGTTGGAAATCTCGCTGCTACTCATTTCAGAAATATCTTGGGCCCTCCAATGCTCACGAGAAACAGAAACCTTCTGCCGCGTATTATCGATTTTACTAGAGCCACTTGCTCATCTTCTGATGCAGCTATTCTCTCTCGTATGCCAACTCCTGCAGAAATACAATCAGCAATGTTCAGACTTAATCCCAATAAAAGTCCAGGGCCTGACGGTCTTACCTCTGGATTCTATAAAGCTGCTTGGTATGTTCTAGGAGAGGAGGTAATAAACTCCACCTTTGGTTCTTCTCAGAGTCCTTCATGCCAATTCCAGTCAACTCAACGATACTTACTCTAATCCCTAAGTTTTTGGGAGCAACTATTATCAAAGATTACAGGCAAATTTCATGCTGCAATATTCTATATAAAGTTGTTTCAAAGCTTTTGGTGGCCAAGCTGAAGCCTCTCCTGCCAAGGTTGATTCTTCCAAACCAGACTGCATTTATTAAAGGAAGATTACTAATGGAAAATTGCCTCCTTGCGTCAGAAATAGTAAATGGTTATCACAACAACAAAGGTGCAAAGAGGTTAACGCTAAAGATTGACATAGCAAAGGCTTTTGACACTATCACATGGGATTTCCTAATACAGTGTCTTCAGGCCCTTCAACTACCAAGTTCTTACATCTCTTGGGTAAAGGAATGTGTCACTTCGCCGGCTTTTTCAGTGGGCATTAATGGTCGTATCCATGGCTATTTTAGAAGCACTATAGGGATTAGACAGGGAGATCCCTTATCTCCTTATCTATTTGGTCTGGCTATGAATATTCTATCCCAAATGCTTAATGATGCAGCAGCTAATGGAACATTCTCATACCATCATAAGTGTCGAGATTCTCAGTTGACTTACCTCTGCTTCGCCGATAACCTTCTTATCTTCTCAGATGGCTCACTGGACTCTATTGGCGGAATTATTAATGTCTTATCTGATTTCCAAGATATCTCAGGCATCGCCATAAGTCCAGAGAAGTCTTGTTTCTTCTCATGTGGGCTCTCGGATTCTGAATCGCAGCTTATTGAGGCATCTACAGGCATCCCGCAAGGATTTCTGCCAATTCGATATCTGGGACTTCCACTGTGTACCAAAAAGCTCATTATCATCAACTGTGAACCTCTCCTGCAAAGCATCAGAAACAAAATTACGTCTTGGACTTCAAAGTATCTTTCTTTCGCGAGCAGACAGGTACTAATCAATACAGTGATTGCAGGGATTACCAATTTCTGGTGTAGTGCATTCATCCTCCCAAAAGAATGCATTCGCCAGATAGACTCCATGTGTAATGCATACCTGTGGAAAGGATCATTAGAAGGAAGATTCTCTTCAAAGGTAGCTTGGGTGACTGTAACATCCCCAAAGGAGGAAGGGGGATTGGGAATGAAGAACCTGGCAACTTGGAATAGTGTCTGTTCCCTGAAACTTCTCTGGCTACTGCTTTTCAGAACGGAATCCATTTGGGTCGCTTGGATCCATCAAAACGTAATCAAAGATAAGTCCATCTGGGAAATCAAAGAGAAGCAGATTGTCACGGCCCGATCATTTCCCGAACATCTCCGCATCGCACGGGCCGAACCACGAGGGGTTTCGGGACGGATGGCCCCCGAAATCCGCCCACTCAGTCCCCCACTCACTAAAATCCGCCCACTCATTCATCCACTCCCTAAAAGCAGCCACCATGTTTCACACTTTGTTCCCCACTTTGTTTCCCACTTAGTTTCTTTAAATTTGGGCCATTAGATCAAGTTGATCCTCACCATCCATTTTGGAGGTGTTTTTGTATAAATAGAGGTAGGATGCCTCATTTGTAATCACTCACTCATTCCTTGAATAAGAGAAGCATTACAACACTTTCCCGTTTTTCTTTCTAGGTCTTCTCAAAGGGTTGGGTTTTCAGAGAGAGAGAGAGGCTGCTTAGTCTATTTGCCGAGGCAAAGAGAGGCTAAGGCCGCACGGTTTTGATCCCAAATATCAATCCCGTGACAAGATGCATACTTGGGTTTTCAAAAAACTGTTACGATTAAGGGATACGATTTTGAGATGGGTAAAAATCGAACCTTGAAATGGAAGATCGTGTACGTTCTGGTCTGACCCGTGGACTCCATTTGGTCCCTTACTCAAGTTTATTGGTCAGAATGGTCCTAGGCTAACTGGAATTCCGAGAGATGCCTTTGTGTCTTCTGTTTGGATAAACAATTCTTGGCTTCTCTCTCCGGCAAGATCGCCAAATATTGAAGCTCTGCACTATTATTTGACAACGGTCACCCTTACTACGTCTCCTGATCGACCGATCTGGCATATTGATGGCAGGACTATAACATCTTTCTCCTCGAGATACATTTGTGATCAACTACGGGTTCAAAATCTCGCTTCGAGTGGTCTTCTATTGTTTGGCTGAAACGGGAAATTCCTAAGCATAAATGTCTATCATGGCTTTTTCTACTGAACAGATGCCCAACGCGTGATCGACTTCTATCTTGGCGCTTGCAAACGGATCCCTTGTGCCTGCTCTGTAACCAGAGACCAGAATCCAGAAATCATATCTTGTTTGAATGCGATTTCTCTTTCTCCATTTGGTCAAGGCTGGCGGAAAAACTTGGTTTTTCTAGCACCATTCGCTCATGGGATTTGATAATTGAAGGCCTTCTCACTATGTCTGCAAATAGACACCAAAAATATCTAACTCTTCTTGCTTGGCAGGCAATCATCTATGAGCTTTGGAGAGAGAGAAACAACAGGCTCCATCGCAACTTCCATAAACATCCGAACTCAATTCTCAAAGGCATTGAACTTATAATCAAAAACAGAATTTCTGCATTCCGGGATCAAAATCAACAAGGGGCGAGTGAAACAATGCAATTTTGGATGTCTCTTTAATCTCTCGTGGCTCTGGTTCTGGTTAATTTGGTTAATCGGCGAGCTAATTTCCTTTCTTCTTTAGTTAGGTTTTCTCGTTCTTCTAGTTTCAGGCACAGAGTAGCTGGGCTTGGGAAAGGGTTTCTATTGGGCTTTCTTTCTTTTCTTTTATCTACTTGGTTCAAAAAGGGTTTTTAAAGGGAGTTTTATGACTTGGGCTTTGTAATCTATGGTTGGTCAAAAACCACCATCGTTACTTTTAATTTTAAATGCAAGTAAATGTTAAAAAAAAAAAAACAGTTCTTTTTGAAAAATTTCGGCTGCTTTTTTTAAAGATCGTCAAACAAATAACAAATGTAAGACCTTGAAATGTATAAGACCGAGGTGTTGAAACACGAATCGATTTGGCCCCATCGACCAACACTATAATTAATCATTTTATGATCCGTGTTTCTTTATATAAAGAATAAAATAGAATACCAAAGTTTCAATGATACACCAACCAAGACAGTCGTTGTCTGCCGCAGCCAAGCTCCGATTTTGGGTTGAATCTCCGTCACCGGCGATTCTCCTCCTGAAATCGGAGCTTCCCCTCTTTCCCGGACCCCTCTCTGGTGTCCGATGAATTGTTTAAACCTCCGCCTGTGGTTTTCGCCAGCGGGATCTCTTTCTTCCTCTCCATCTTCTCGGCCGATCTGTCTCTTCGGTGGTCCTTCGATGGTGGCTGCGGAATTTCCGAGGACAAAATTCCCGTCCCCTTCTTTCACTCCGTCGAAGCTGCCAGATCGTGAGCCGTTCTTCTTTCACCTTCGTTTGGTTTCCTTCCCGGCTCAAGTAATTCCGGCGCCGGTGAGATCTGTTCGATCTGTCTCGATTTCTGTATGTACTTCGTCTCTAGTGAGCCATAGGGACAGACCCATAGAGCTCTTGAGGACGGAGCTCTCGTCTCTCTCCTTCATCCTCCAGGGGTCGATGGTTCAGTCACCGAGTTTTTCCCATCTCCGGGTGAGTCTTCCTCCGGCGCTACAAAATCCTCCACCGAAACCTCTGGACCAGCCGGATCTATGGCCTTGCTTTCAACCTCCGGATGATTCGTCTCCGACTTCGAATCGTCTACGCGACCATACTCAGCCCCTCCCTCGTTCCCGCAGCACCGCCATCTTCCTCTTCCCAGATCCACCGCCTCCCTTCCTTCCTCATGCACTCCTTGCCGGGATATTTCCCTGCTCCGGTGGAGGCAGCGGTGAATCGCAACAAGACAGACTCTGTTTCTACTGTGGGCTGTTTTCAGTATGGGCTTGGCCCATTAACGCTTTACCCACCTTTCATGATGCTGATTTTATATGGGCACGGCCCAACCTGACCATAACGGGTTTTAAGTCTGCAAATTGGGTTTCTTCAAACCAAGCTGTACAACAGGTTCTTTTTCTGGTTGCTCTTGGTGTCCGAAGCTCCTTAGCCGAGATGTTTTCATCCACTTCATTGTGGTGGATGTTTAACATTTCAACCTCCTCCATTGGCCTGGAGAGATCTACTTCACTTTTCTTCCCTAACAAGAAGAGAACTTTTCCACACCCTCCCTTCTCTCAGAGAAGCGGTACTTTTCCGGGTTCAAAACCGAGGAAACTTTACAACATTCTCACCGTTTTGTCATCAGCTGTAGCGGATGCAACCGGATTCGTTTCTACGAATTCCGAAGGTAGAAGTTGGTCTTTAACGTCACATCCCAACGTGACTAGGTTACAACATTCTTGCTCAGCCTCGAACTCTCTTTCTCTTCTGACGCATTGGAGCACTGCTTTTAATTCGCTGTCTTATGAAGATCTATCTTTCTTAATGTTTATGTTGTTTATGCGTCTTTGTATTGCTCAAGTAGGAGGCCTAATTCCCTATTTGTTTTGTAATCTCCAAGTTTAAGTTAATGAAGTAAGTGGTTGAACAAAAAAAAAAAAGTTTCAATGATTTGGTATATTAACAAGAAATTTAATGATTAGATAAATCAATAAATGTTTTAATGATTAAGTAAATTAATAAAGAGTTTAAACATGAAAAATATTTAAAGGACAACTTTTAGTTGCAGCGAATTTACGAGTTATAGATATCAAGGATGAATCATACTTCATAAGATATAGGGGCGGAAATAGAAACAATTAATCATGCTTTCTTTGAGTGTTTTCTAGCTAATATCTGTTTTATACTTTTTTACCTATGATTTCAAAATCTTTTATAGGTATTTTAACTTGAATTTTAATAGTTTTCAAGTAATTACCATGTTTTGGAATTTTGAAAGCCTTTGCAAATAATTTGGATTAAAAAATTACTTTTTGAAGCAAATAGTTTTTCGACAAATTATGACCATCAGAAGTCTTATATTGGATGAAAACTTTCTACTAACTTCGTACGGCTAATTTTTGAAAAAAAAAAGAAAGATAATTGAGTCAGCTCCCGCAGCGAAGTAGTTTGAAGACAATCCCACAGTTAGATCTCTAGATATGCTTGTTTTAACATATCATGCTGCCTCGAAGCTGAAACAGCAGCAGAAGTCAAGAAGACCAAAAGCCAAATCTCTGCAAGTCGAACCACTCCTCACTTGGCCAGCATGTGTCGTTTACATCAATGCCAAATCCAAGCTCGTTTGCTTTTCGAAAGCTTTAATGAACTGAGAAAGGACTAAATGCCTCTGACCTTTGAAGACTTATAAAAACTGATTTTTTTAGTGTTCTGCAGCCATCACAAATCAAAGCACCATGAAAATTACCAGCACCCGTTCGTGATCATCATAGGCGATTTACTTTGTGTTTTATAGTTCTTAGTTTTTTGTTTTTGCTACTTCAAGTGAGCAGATATCTACCCTTTCTACTTCATAGAGAAGATTTTGAAACCCTTCTTATTTTTTAATTTAATTTGCATACTTTATGATTCTCATGA
Source organism: Alliaria petiolata (assembly GCA_020283515.1). Lineage (NCBI taxonomy): Eukaryota > Viridiplantae > Streptophyta > Magnoliopsida > Brassicales > Brassicaceae > Alliaria > Alliaria petiolata. The sequence continues at coordinate 62,589,722 of JAHZTW010000004.1, read as the reverse complement.
TGTTTTGCGTTTCAATGTCCGAGTAGTTTATTAGTTGGGTTTTAAAGGTTTTCAAATGGGTTTAATCATGGATCTTTGATATTATGTTGATAGACTTATGATTATTTTGGGTGTCTACGATTTATTATTGTCCGTTAATGAATGTTTGCTTGATTGATCATCTAGCAACTGATTATAGGATTAACAAAACCATTAACATGTTGAATTAGTTAACCGAAAATAGAATGGACGAGCAATTACGCTATAACATACGCAAGTATAATTACACTATAACATACGCAAGTATAGTTATGGAGCTTTGTGAACGTTAATGAACTTGATTTTAATACATAGTCGGTTCTGCGTAAGTAGGTCAATTTTAACGCGTAGTCGGTTCTGCGCTACTGTGTAATTACCAACGAAAGCTGAGTAGTTAAGTTGTAAGACATAGGTAGTTGGTTCTGCGAAAGTATGTCGGTTATAATTTTGTGTTCCAGTTCTAGAATCCAGTAGACTTAGTTGCTTAAAATCCTACTATTTGCTTGTTTAATTCGATCCATGAACCTCAGATAATTTCCTATTGCCCAATGTTTTTAGTCTTTGATTTTTTAAATATTTTATCGCTTTTATAGATCATTCGCTTGTTACAAACAGTGACAACTCATTCATCTAAATCGTTTGTTCTAGAAAAAGTTAGAAATCTAGGAAATTTCAAATATGACAATCTCTAGAAATTCGATCCTTTAATATACTACCGTGATTGCTGTGCACTTTTAGTTTATCTTTTAAGGGTAAAATTTGTAGTACAAGGGTGATCGATGGGAGACTCTAGTTGGCTGTATGGCACTTTCTAGAGACTCGGTAGCAATGGTAGATGGATAGAAGCGATGGTGATTCTTCAGCTGGCTGGACGGCAATTTTTGAAGAATCAAAGAGATGGTTGGATAGATGGGTGGATCGAGAGATGCAACACAGATTTGTGTAAGGATCTATGATGAGTCTAAGAACTCAGTATTCAAGAATTCACACGCAAGAAGAAAAAGGGGCGGCTGCTTCTTTCTCAGAAGTAAAACAAAAAAAACTCTTGTTTTATTTCATCAAAACATATTGGGTTACAAGCAGAGAAGGGACATTATATATAGTACAGCAGTTGGGGACCTTCTAGGATCGAAAATACATTTAAAAGAAAGGACTTATCTTGTAAAAATAACAGACTCGATAAGAACTTAAAAATAAAAGACTCAAATAACTCTAATGGTCTTATTTATGAAAAACAAGGAAAGAAACTCGTTAATTATTCAAATAAATTCAAATGCATACCTTAAGGCTTAAGCCATTGAAATGGTGAACAAAGCGGTTTTCTTAAGCCCTTGAAGAATCAACGTTAGCAAAGTTGTAGACTTTAGTTGCTCTTGAACGTCTTCTTGTATTTCTTTGGTAAGATTGGCTTCTTAAAGTTCTCCTTCCTCTATGATCGTGATGAGAGTCTCCACAGACTTGTTGAACATCTCGCTAAGGTTTCTCGTACATGATCTTGTTCTTGGAGTTTGTCTCATATTGGGTATAGTGATGGTCTCCTCCTCAGTTTCTAGTAAGCTGGTATCGATGTCCTCATCATCTCCTCCCTCTTGAAAAAGTTCTGACCTCAGAACAGGTACATCTGCATGGAAAGGAGAAAGATCAGTAATATTAAAAGTAGGAGATAAAGTTGACTCACCTAGCAGTTCAAGCTTGTAGGCATTGTTGTTAATCTTTTCTCGGGGAAAGCTTGGACTTTCGCTGGTTCGGGAATCATTCATGATTCATGTGCAACTAGACTCAATCTCCATGCTCAAATGAGATGTATTTGCGGTGTTTATCTTCATTCTGCTTGTACTGCTCGGTTTTCTTTTCTAGGTTTTCCTTGACCTTCTGATGAATCTTCTTCACATAATCTGCTCTGGTTTCTCTTTCACTAGACATGACATTTTGAGGCAAAGGCAACATATCCAATGGAGTAGTAGGAGTAAATCCATAAACCACTTCAAAAGGAGAGAGTTTAGTAGTTGAATGCTTAGCATGATTATAGGAAAATTCAATGTAAGGTAAGCAAGACGAGCAGTTCTGTAAATTCTTACCGACTGTGGCTCTCAACAAGGTTGAAAGAGTGCGGTTTACTACCTCTGTTTGTACGTCGGTCTCGGGGTGGCAAGTGGTTGAGAAGAGCAGCTTAGTTCCCAACTTTCTCCATAAGGTTTTCCAGAATTGGCTTAAGAACTTTGTATCACGATCTGATACTATGGTTCTTGGTACTCCATGTAAACGCACTACTTCTTTGAAAAAGAGATCAGCGGTTTGAGTAGTATCGTTAGTCTTGTTACATGGTATGAAATGAGCCATCTTGGAGAACCTGTCTACCACTACAAAGATAGAATCCTTGTGGTTGATCTTTGGCAGACCTAGAACAAAATCCATAGAGTTGTCTACCCGTAGTAGGTTAGGAATAGGCAAAGGTATGTCTAAACCATAAGGACGTGACCTGGATTTTGCTTTCAAATAAGTGATGCACTTAGCACAAAATCTTTCGACATCTCTATTTAGATGCGTCCAATATAAATGTTCCATAAGCACACTCAAGGTCTTATCTCGGCCAAAATGTCCCATGAGTCCTCCTCCATGAGCTTCTCCGATCAGTAGTTCTCTCATTGATCGCTGAGGAATACAAAGCCGTTTTTCTTTGAACAAGAATCCATTATGTTGATAAAACATACCATATGCAGCTTTGTTGGTCTCCTTGAAAACTTNTGATCAGTAGTTCTCTCATTGATCGCTGAGGAATACAAAGCCGTTTTTCTTTGAACAAGAATCCATTATGTTGATAAAACATACCATATGCAGCTTTGTTGGTCTCCTTGAAAACTTCTTTAAAGTCTGGATCAGCCTCATACAACGTCTTGATGTATTCAAATCCCATAAATTTAGCATCCATTGGGCTGATGAGAGCTTATCTCCTTGATAAAGCATCGGCCACAATTTTCTCTTTACCTTTTTTGTATTTGATCACATACGGAAAAGTCTCTACAAACTCAAGACACTTCGCATGCCTTTTCTTAAGCTTAGTTTGTCCCCTCAGGTACTTGAGCGTCTCATGATCTGTATGAATAACAAATTCTTTGGACAATAGATAATGTTACCAAGTTTCAAGAGATCTTACCAAAGCATAGAGCTCTTTATCGTATGTGGGTTGGTTAAGTGAACCTCCACTGAGTTTTTCACTGAAGTATGCCACGGGTTCTCCTCCTTGCATTAGGACAGCTCCTATACATGTTCCAGAAGCATCACATTCGATTTCAAAAGTTTTATCAAAGTTAGGAAGTACCCTAAAAAGTGCATGGGTGAGATGGTCCTTCAGCTTGTTGAGTGCCTTCTCTTGAGCTAGTCCCCATTTGAATTCCACATTCTTTTCATTACTGAAATGAGGGGTGTAGCAACTTTACTAAAGTTCTTCACAAATCTCCTATAAAAACTAGCCAAGCCATGGAAACTCCTCACATGTCCAAGGGTTGTTGGGGTCAGCCAGTCTTGTATAGCTTTGATCTTCTCCTCATCGACTTTTAATCCTTGAGAACTAACAGCAAATCATAATAACACAACTTGATCAGTGCAGAACGTGCAATTCTTAAGGTTAGCATAAAGGTTTTTAGCCTTAAGCGTCTCAAGTTCATGTTCAAGATGATGTAAGTGATCCTCAAGATTTGAGCTATAGATCAGAATATCATCGAAATAAACCACAACAAACTTACAGATAAAAGCTCTTAAGATGTGATTCATGAGTCTCATGAATGTATTGGGAGCGTTTGTGAGTTCAAATGGCATGACAAGCCATTCATACAGTCCTTGCTTGGTTTTAAACGCTGTCTTCCATTCATCACCTTCTTTCATTCTCACCTAATGATACCCACTTCTTAGGTTGATTTTTGAGAAGATAGTTGCTTCATTGAGCTCATATAGCATGTCATCAAGTCTTGCGATATGATGCCTATATTTTACATAAATATTGTTGATCGCACGACGATCAACGCACATCCTTCAAGTTCCATCTTTTTTGGGTACTAGAAGAACATGATCAGCACTTAGGCTTAGACTTTTAGGATATAGCCCTTAGACATCAAGTCTTGCACTTGTTTTTCTAGTATTTTTGCTTCCTCAGCATTCACTCTATAGGCAGCTCGGTTTGGTAATGGTGCTCCAGGGACAAGATCAATATGATGCTCGATTCCTCTAATAGGTGGCAATCCTGGCGGTATCTCTTCTGGAAAGTCATCAGAGAATGTATCAAGAAGCTCTAGAACAGCAATAGATAGATCTTGCTTTTCTTGACCTGAAAAAAAAGTTTCCTTAAAAATCATTAGTAGCATCTGTGTTTAAGATTCAAGAGATTTCAAAACAGTAGTAGGTGTTACATAAAAATTAGTTTTACTTAGATTTTCCCCTTTGGACATATCCTTTTGAATCTCATACACTTCTTGTGGAGTCAATGGTGCGAGGTTATGTTTTTTGCTGTTGTGCACGAAGTTGTAGTAGTTAGTTCGGCCATTGTGTAGTGCTTTTTTATCAAACTGCCATGGACAACCTAAAAATAGATGTCCAGCTTGCATAAGGACAACATCACACACAACTTGATCCGCATATTTACCAATACTGAAGGGTATTGTTACTTGATTAGATATCTTTAGTTTTGTTTCATCATTGAACCACTTGAGTTTGTATGGCCGAGGGTGCTTTGTCTTCCGAAGACCTAGCTTATCAACCAAATACTTGCTAGCTACATTAGTACAAGAACTATCACCAATGATTAAACTACATACCTTAGAATTGATTGTGCACCGAGAGTGAAAGATGTTCTCTCTTTGCATAATCTCTGGCTTGAAGAGAACGCTGAGAGCTCTTCTAGTAACTAGAAGTTCTTAGGTATCTGCATAATCCACAACTTCTTCTTCTGAATCTTCAGGTTTGAACTCCTCTTCATCTTGAGATTTGTAATCTCCATTAGCCTTGAGAATCATAATTCTTTGGTTTGGGCATTCCCTTGCATAGTGGTATTTTTCCTGACATTAAAACAACTTATGTCACGAGATCTTTGAATTGGAGTCTTACCTTGCTCTGGTTTGGTGTTCTTAGACGCCTCATGTAGGGTTTTCTTGAATCTAGATTCTGTTTTAACAGATTTTCCCTTGTCTAGAATTTTTGGAGGTTGTTGATTCCAAGTAGACTTGTTACGGCTAGAGGCAAAAGTCTTTCTTTTGATATGCTGCTCGGCCTGAACCGCAAGGTGTAACAACTCGCCTTTGTAGGTTTGCCGCTCGACTTTCCTGACAATCAGATCTTGAGACCATCTATGAATTGCGCCATCAAGGTTTCCTCAGAATATCCAGTCCCCAATCTGATCCTAAGCATTTCAAGCTCATCAAAGTATTCTTCAACATATTTAGATCCTTGAATAAGTTTCCGAAAATTCTTATGCAATTCTATGTAGTAATATGCAGGGACATATATTTTCCTTAGCTAAAACCTCTTGTCTTCCTAAGTAGTGATCTAGCCATGTGTATGCATTCTTCTTTCAGATACATCTCTGTCCAACCAAACTAAGACGCTTTCAGTGAGTTGAGAAGCAGCTAGAACTTAAAAATATATTTCATACGCCTTTCCCAATCAAGGTAAGCATCTAGATTTACCAGCAAACGTTGGTGCCATGAGCTTCATGTCTCTGTTTCCTTGCCTTGTATCTTCTTCTCTACCTCGGTCACGATTGTATTACCTCATGGGTATATGATTATGATGGAGATCTGGTGGAAGATCATCTTCTAATTCAGGCATGTCATCCTCTTCCTGATTCACTCGCTGAGCATTCACGTTTCTAATAGGATCTCTGCGAACTGGTGGTGGTTGCTCTATTCTTGTCATGCGATCTCTAAGAATCTGACAACAAACATCTGAGCAACGTTTGGATCTCCTGATTCTCCCATGATTCACGTTTATGACTCTGCACACTAGTAACAACACATCAAGTGCAAGAGGAAGTCGAAAAGACACAAACAGAAACAAGTGACAATCGACTAGATCTAGTGCAGGAAGTTGAAAAGACACTTAACTAGTTCTGAATCGCAAAATTGCAAAATATCAGATCCATGATCGAAATACACAAATCTACTACAAAGAGGTTAAAAAGACAACAACCTACAAACAGATCTACTGAAATTAACAAAACAGAAACAATTTTTTTATGGGGTTTCCTTTAGATCTAAGCAACAACAACAAACAAAACGAAAATAAACTGAAACAAAAAGATAGATAAACCTGATTTGGAACGTTTAAGCTCTGAGACCAGATGATGTAGAAACAAGGGGGTGATCAATGGAGAGACTCTAACTGGTTGTACGACACTTTCTAGAGACTCGGTAGCAATGGTAGATGGATAGATAGAAGTGATGGTGACTCTTCAGCTGGTTGTACGGCACTATCTGAAGAATCAAAGAGATGGTTGGATAGATGGGTGGATCGAGAGATGCCACACAGATCTGTGAAAGGAACTATGATGAGTCTAAGAACTCGGTCTTCAAGGTTTCACAAGTAAGAAGAAAGAGGGGCGGTTGCTTCTTTCTCATAAGTGAAACCAAAAACTCTCGTTTTATTTCATCAAAACATATTGGGTTACAAGCTAAGAAGGGACTTTATATATAGTCCAGCAGCTGGGGACCTTCTAGGGTCAAAAATACATTTAAAAGAAAGTACTTATCTTACAAAAACAATAGAATCGATAAAGACTTAAATATAAAAGACTCAAATAACTATTAACGGTATTATTTCTGCAAAACAAAGAAAGAAACTCATTAATTATTCAAATCAATTCAAATGCATACCTTAAGCCCTTGAAATAGTGAACAAAGTGGTTTCCTTAATCCCTTGAAGAACCGACGTTAGCAAAGTTGTAGTCTTTAGTTGCTCTTGAGCGTTTCTTGTATTTGTTTGGTAAGCTCGGCTTCTTGAAGTTCTCCTTCTTGTATGATCGTGATGAGTGTCTCCACAGACTTGTTGAACATCTCGCTAAGGTTTCTCGTACCTGATCTTGTTCTTGGAGTTTGTCTCATAGTGGGTATAGTGATGGTCTCCTCCTCAGTTTCTAGTGAGCTGGTATCGATGTCATCATCACATTCGCATCAAACTGCTCCGAGCTAGTTAAGATAGTGTCTAAGCCAGAGTAGTGGCTTGCGTTTTCAATACATTTAGATGAATTTGAGAGGAGTAAGGAGGTGTTTACGTTCTAATCTATCTTGCACATCCTCCACACCAAGAATACGAAGGCAGACAAGTTAGCACGAAGTGCTCGAGACTACATTTATGAGATCAGTTATGTAAACATAGTACTCACGCTTTGGATCATTGAATCGTTTTAGGTAATAAGGCCTTCGACCCAAAAAAGGGCAACTATGTTGAAGTTGTGAAATTGATTCCCATGTACACTATTTGCATTATTGCTAGCTCCCCTCTGTCTGTCCCCTAACTAATAATTTAAAGTATTAAAAAGTATAATTACTTGATTCAAAATTAATTATACATATGCAATTAAATCTGTTAAGTCGTATGTAGTTACCACTAATTATGATTTATAAACTAAAATTACCCAAATCCAAATTTTAAAATAATCTAATACACTGCATTAAACATAAAAACCAGACCCGTTAAAGGAGCGATGACTGAAATGCCTCTATTTTCAAACAAATAATCAAAAATACTCTCTTTATAATATTATTATTTTTACTTTATTTTTAAATGAAAAACTGGTGAAAAATCTTTTTACCCTAAAAAATTGATTATTTACCATCTTTTACTTGGGTCATCCATCCAAACCAATTATAATATGAGTTATTCATCCATCTATTTTTTACCAAATCAACCCAACTAGGCAACTAACATTCCCACTTCAATTTTTACCCTTTTCCTCTTTTCCTCTCACATATTCTCTTAGATATTTACAATCACACATATATAACACGTGGTTTTATCCTTAGTTAGGTACAACCACTTTTTATTATTCTTGTTTTCGTCGTTCTTCTTCGGGATAACCAACACTTTTCTAAATTCTCTTCGCAAATTTCAAATCTTTTCACCATTCATTTTATTTTATGGATCGTCTCTTTACTCTCGAATTCGGGCTATTCTCGAATTCAGGCGGCTCTAGAATCCAGACGGCTCTCAAATTCAATTGTAAGATTTCTTTTTGAAAAATGTTTTTTGTGAAACCTTTACTTTTCATTCATTTAACCATTGGGATTACATTGGTATGGAGGAACTCTTTGATTATTACAATAAAGCTTGAAAGCAGAAAAGGATAAGGCTGAGAAATTAACATAATATAGCGACACAGAATCCATGAAGATACTCGGATGCGCCAACATAATGTTCCTGGAGAGGCCGAAAATAAGTAACTTGGTCACCTTATATTATGACGTTGAAAGATTATCTATACCTTCAATTCTCGTTGAGTGGAACCCGTTGTATCTCTTGGTTCCGTAAAGAGCACTACACAATATAACAATTCAGTTAGGGAAGTCTAATGTTTTTTCGGTTTTGAAACCGTAGAAAATTATCATCCTGTGTTGAGGGAAAATGGAAGACTGATCGATTCTCTTCTCAAATGAGGAGGACGGTAGAAGTGATATCTCCTTAAGTCAGGAAGTTGCTAAAATAGATTTCTTCATAATAAAGCAGATTGAGAAGAAAATGCCTTCACTCATCAAAATTGCACATGGCAACTTGGTAAGAGACGAGGGCTGGAGCGTGAGTATTATGGACCATGCCCACATTGAAAGCACGCTTGAATAGTTGCGAGAGGTTGGGATTGGCAGACCAAACGAAGGTTCGCCGGAGAAGTGCAAAACATGTGTTTTCTTGTAGTCAAAATGCCAATCAGAATCCCTCAACTAGGTTTGAGATTTAAAACTGAAATGAGTGAACCGAACCGAGTTTCGGTCGGTTCGGTTATGATTCAGCTATAAGGAGAGACCTGAATGGTAAGATTATTATTTGAGTTCGGTACAAAACATGTGTTTTCTTGTAGTCAAAATGCAAATTAGAATCGCTCAACTAGGCCTGAGATTAAAAACTGAATCGGTTATGATTCAGTTAAAAGGAGAGACCCGAACGGTAAGATTATTATTTGAGTTCGGTTCTTCTTCTTCATTGATTCTCCTCTTCTTCTTCTCCTTCAATTTGATTCTTCTATTCTTCTTCTTCTCCTCTTCCTCTTCGATTATCTTCTTCTTCAATTCTCCTTCTCTTCTTCTTCTTAATCTTAAAATTTTACAATTTTTTTTTAATTAGAACCGAATAACCGGATCGAACCGATTTATCCGGATTTATTAAGTTTGAACAGAATTTTAATTTTTTTTTTTGTGCAAAAAACAGAATTTTAATTTTTTTTTTTTTGTGCAAAAAACAGAATTTTAATTTAAAACAGAAAATTTCGGTTAATTTCAGTAAATATTTAAATCATCCAAATAACCGACTACCGAACCAAACCGTAAAAGAATTTGGTTAATTTAAATAAAATTTTCAAAATGCAAAATAATCGAAAAACCAAAAATAACCAAAGTCCGAAGTCTTAGACCTACTCTCAACTATTGAAACCCTAATTTTCAGAATTGTTTGCATCCCAAATGTTATTTGCTCACGTTTTTTTATCTAACCCATAGTAAAATGGTTAGTAATTTGAATTTTTAAGTTCTCCTCTACTTGTTTACTTTCCAATTTACGCGGCTCGAAATCTCTTTTCAACGTTTTAACTTTTTGATTCTCGATTCAACTAAAATGTTTCATCACCGTTTTATTTTCAATCGCCGTTTAAAGTTTTTAACTTAGATTTGATGGTATTTTAGTTTGTTTTCATATTATAAAAGATAATACACTAGCCACGCCAATGCTACAGTTCTGTTTATTTTTTTTTATTGCCGTTAATTTTAATAAAAGGATTAGTTTTAAAAAAAAATCTGAAATGGTGTATCTTTCAAAAACTAATCATATTTTAAGTTATTTTACAAAATTCCTCTAGATTTTAATAATATTTGTTCTTGTTTGGTTAAAGGATTTGATTTTGATCATATTTCTTAAAAGGGTCAATTTGGTTAATAACGAAAATGAGAAAAAATTTTACAAAGTAACGAAAATATTAGAAAGAGATAGGGAGATGTAAAGAGATAAATTGGTTAGTTCATAGGTTTTATTTTATTTTGTGGTTATTGAATAAATGTTATATTTTTAAAACTTGCGAGTATGTTTTTTTTTAATATTATTCATTGTTGCAAAAAAAAAAATTGTTTTTGGTAGCGTTGACTAGTTATTTTTTCCTTTTTTTTTGTTAGTCGTTCAAATAAGTGTATCGTTAAGTTATTTATAATTTTTTTTTTCCGGAATTGAGATGCTTAAAGACGCCATGAATAGATGGCAGGACACAAAGGGGGATATTATAAAGATAAAAAGAAACATTGTCGACACAAAACCAAATTGATCAAAGAAAATCAATAATAAAATACAATGTTTACTACTATACAATTAAGGAGGAATTGATAAAAATTACCTATTATTTGGTTTTTTTGACAAAAGTAAACTGCATATTGCATGTTTGGTAAAAGTAACCTATAGGGGTAGTGAAATTACAACTCCCTCCCTTATGAGCAAACAAAAAACGTTCTCCACAATGACGATTTTAACCCGCGGAAGTCTGCTTACTCATAAAGCAGACTTCGTTTGTAGACTTCTTTACTTATAAAGAAGTCTACTCCGTAATTATTTATTAAATTTTAAATATAAAAATCATTAAAAAAAATTTGATAAAAATTTTGTATACATAAACTAAACCTATACATTTTACATCTTTAAAAAACAAAATTTCATACTAATGATTCAATTTAAATCAACAAAAATGAATTAGGTTAAAAACCAATACAACCATACGTAGACTTCTAAAGCAGACTTCGTTTGTAGACTTTTTTACTTCTAAAGAAGTCTACTCCGTAATTATTTATTAAATTTTAATTATTAAAATCATAAAAATTAATTTGATAAAAATTTGGTATACATAAACAAAACATATACATTTGCATATATAAAAAAAAAAATTCATACAAATGATGAATCAATTTAAATCAACAAAGTCAAATTAGGTTAGAAACCAATACAACCCTATGAAGTCTGCTAAAAAAGTTTACTAAAATAACTAAATTTTAAATTTTAATTATAAAAATTATAAAAAATATTTTGATAAAAAAATTATATACATAAACAAAACATAGACAATTCACATCTTTATAAAATAAAATATATTGAAAATGAATCAATTTATAAGTTTCATGAGTATACGGTTCAAAAGGGTTAGGGTTTGAGGTTTAAAGTTTAGGGTATAAGAGAGTGATTGTTAGGGTAATGGGTAAATTCTATATAAATCATATGTTATGTTTCGGTTCATGATTTAGGGTTCATATCTTTGTTATTTTAACTGTAAATTGTGAATATGCTAACAAAGTTAAGGTTTCATATAAATTTAAATCTAAAATATTCGATTTAGGGTTTAGGGTTAAGGAGACTTCATTGAAAGACTTCGTATGTAGACTTCAAAAGAAGTCTACTTCGTAATTATTTCTTAAGTTTTAATTATAAAAATCATAAAAAATAATTTGATAAAACAATTGTATACATAAACAAAACATATACATTTTGCAAATATAAAAAAAACAAAATTTCATACAAATGAATCAATTTAAATCAACAAAGACAAATTAGGTTAGAAACTAATACAATCCTGAGAAGTCTTCTCAAGAAGTCTACTCAAGAAGTCTACTGAATAACTAAATCTTAAACTTTAATTATCAAAATTATAAAAAATATTTTGATAAAAAAATTATATACATAAACAAAACATGGACAATTGACATCTATATAAAATAAAATTTCATGAAAATAAATCAATTTATAAGTTTCATGAGTATACGGTTCAAAAGGTTTAGGGTTTGAGGTTTAATGTTTATGGTATAAGAGATTGATTGTTAGGGTAATGGGTCAAATTCTATATGAATCATATTTTATAGTTCGGTTAATGATTTAGGGTTCATATATTTGTTATTTTAACTCGTAATTGTGAATATGCTAACAAAATTAATGTATCATATAAATTTTAATCTACAACATTCGATTTAGGGTTTAGGGTTAAAGAGACTTCATCGGAAGACTTCGTTTGTAGACTTCAAAAAGAAGTATGAAATTCAAATTAAACCTAGCGGGAAAATCGAAATTTTTAACTAAATAGGCGGGAACCAGATATGGAAACTTCTTAATTAGACTTCGTTTGTAGACTTTATTTGAAGTCTACTTAACCGAAATTTTTAACTATTTTGGAAAATTTACTTTCATATATAAGGAGAGGAGAATTTAACCTAATTATGTTAAAAACAAAATCTGTCTCTCTCTCAAACGGCGCCTCCCTCTCCTTTCATTTTCTCTCTGGCTCTCTCTCTAGTCCTCGATTGCAGAGAATCTCCGATGTAAAACTCCAGATCTACTAGATCCGTCTTCGTCGACATCGGACTAAGAGAGCTCAACGTTTCTGAGGTATATTCACACGTTTACACTCAAATTGTGTGCGTTTTTTGATCTTGTTGCTCTATCTTTGACGAGTTGGACGAGTTTCAGCTTCTGATTAATCATTTTTTTCGGTTACAGTAAGGAAGCGACCGTTCTTCGCTGATTCCGAGATGGTTTGCAGAGAAATAGCCGGCGTTGCTGTGGAACACAACGGGATTCGGTCTCCGCCGTTGGCCGTTTCGTTTTGTAAGGTATGGTCCACCTACCGAATAATTCCCTTCTGGTTCATTGATTCTTATTGTAACTCCAACCCTAGATCCAATCTCAGCGCTCAATTCAGATCTTCTGATTTTGTTACGCATTTCAGTGGAATTTCGGAAAATTAAACCCGAATTATGGTAGTTTGTGATTAGAATTAACGATTATATGTTAAACTTACAGAGAAGCAGGAATTCTCAAGTATTCGCCGTGTCAGATGAAGATGGCCTTGTGAGCCTCTTTAATTCGAGGAAGAAGTTTGCCTCTTCTGCATCTCACCAAGAGAATACAGGTACTGTCTCTTTCCCGTTGATTACCCTAATACTTTTTTCTGGGCTAAATTGTGAATACTGAGTTGTGTTTGTTTCCAAATGGAATTGTGTGTAGAGAATGCCAGATTCCGTGACTGGGTTGCTCACTATAATGTGGTCTTTGACATTTCTTGGATCAAGGCGCGAGATTTGCTTGTTATTGATCTATATATGCGTTTAATTCTTTTCTGGAATTGAGAGAAGCTTATTTGATGTGAAGGTAAGCCAAGCTGCACATTCCTAGGCTCAGATAAAAGATCACATGTTTCTTTTGAATGGGTTAGAAGTGAATTAGTCACTAAACGATTTAAACAGAAACTAGATAAATCTATATACCTGATTTTTTAATTTGTGGTTTCAGAAAAAGAGATCACATGGCATAGTATGCTGTCCCAAGACTCAAGTGGAACCTTTCTCACAGCATCATGCAAAGACAATAGGTTAGAATTTTAAGATTCGCACTCATTTACTTTTCTTAGTGATGGCCTTGCACTATGAGCGAGTCTAACTCTAACCAAATATGTAATCTCCTTTTCAACAATCTGTTGCAGAATCTATCTATACAACACGCTGCAGCTTGACAAAGGACCTTTACAATCTTTCCAGGGTGGCTACTTTGTGATAAAAGGGTCTAAGAAGGTGAGTTTTTTTTGGGGTTTAAAAAGGCTTACATACATACCGCCAAGCTACTGTTATGCAAGTTCCTAAGATGAATATGTTGTGTGTTTGCAGGTCTTTATTGGTTCAGAGAAAATTCCCACGTGCATCACTAGATCAGTTTATAACTTTATATATAATCAGTTTTGATCTGGAAATACCCTTTTGCAGGTGTCCGCCCAGAAGCAGACATTGAAGAATGTCACTGACTACATGGTAGATATTATCTGCAAACGTGCAGAAGCTCATTGAGCAGCTGGACAAAGGGAAAGATGATGGCAAGTGAAAGGATCCAAAAAGCTTTGTTTTTTGTTGATATTTAGGACTTATAAATCTGTATGAGTCATATTGGAGTATATATTCTAAACATCTTTACCTTTTATTTTTAATATGTTACAGATTTATTTGTAAAATTTTGTAAAATTTGTTTTGTAAAATCTTAATAAATTTATATGCAACAAAACATTGTCAGTATACTTCAACAAACAACCAAATTGTGACTATGTTGCACATATATAAGTTCTAGTTAACATTACATGTGGCTTAAGTAAGGTGATATAACAAGGCTTAAGTGATTAACACATAAACTTTTCAAACCCTCACCTACAAAAGACATATTCGCTTTATCCTCATCCTCATCTTTCACTGCCCATTACCCACTGTAATTCACATCCGAGTTATCAGACTCATCTTTGCCTTTCATATAATAAGGCTTACCTAAAGTAATATATGGAAACTTTCTTTGCAGACTTTCTTTTTCAGACTTCTTAACTAGACTTCTCAAACATATTTCGTAAGCAGACTTTCTTTAAAATAGATAAATCACAACAACATTACATGTTCGATACCCATATAACAAGTCTTATCTAAGTATTGTACATAGACTTCTTAAATAGACTTCTTTTTCAGACTTCTCAAACAGACTTTGTAAGCAGACTTCCTTTGAAACTGATAAAACACACCAACATTATAGGTTTGGTACCCATATAACAAGGCTTATCTAAGTATTGTACGTAAACTTCTTAAATAGACTTCTTTTTCAGACTTCCTAAGGAGACTTCCTTTGAAACTGATAAAACACACCAACATTACAGAGGTTCGGTACCCATATAACAAGGCTTATCTAAGTATTGTACATACACTTCTTAAATAGACTTCTTTTCCAGACGTCTTAAATAGAATTCTCAAACAAACTTCGTAAGCAGACTTCATTTGAAAATAAACTCTTTAAAATTCGTTAAATTTGATTAAAAATGCGTTTTTATTTTTTTTTGTAAAATCAGAATTCGTAAGCAGACTTCTTTTGAAGTAGACTTCTCAACGAAGTCTGCTACTAATAAGCTAAAAGCCTAAAAACACAAGAAAATTAATTAAAGATTAACTATAACAAACAAACATGTCAAACTCATACATAAGCAAGACCAATAAATAACACAAACGCAAGAATCAAATAATCATTTTTATTTGTTACAAATTTCAGATAAATGAATTTTATAAAAAATTCATGTCGGAGACTAACAAAGAAAACTACTTTCTTAGATTTCTCTAAGAAGTTTGCGCTTAATATGCTAACTACCTTGAAAAACAAAAAATCTGATTCCACCATACGTATAAAACATTATCATGTAAAACTGATACAGAAGCAAGTACACTTACTAACACAAGCTCAAGACAAAAAGAAACTTTAAAAATCGTTATAAATTTGATAAAAATGGCATTTTTTTAAAAAACATGTAAAAGTAGACTTCATAACGAAGTCTACTATAGTAGTCTACCAGAGAAGTCTACTATAGTAGCCAATATATGAAGTCTCCTTTGTAGGTTACTTTTGCAATTAAAAAAAGTTAGTAGACTTCTCTGAGAAGTCTCCCTTACGAGGAGAAGTCTCATATGAAAAGTAGACTTCTAGGAGGTTAGTTTTGCAATTGAAAATTTGTGTTGTACTTTCTGTACTTTTCGGATGAGACTTCTCCACGTCAGCGAGACTTCTCGGAGAAGTCGACATTGCATAGTAGACTTCTTGGAGGTTAGTTTTGCAATTGACCAAGTTTGACTTTTCAAGTAGACTTCCCCACTCCAAACGAAGTCTAAAATGGGTTAGTTTTGGGGTTGACCAAACATTGAATTAATTAATTAGCAGACTTCTCGAAGAAGTCTGCGAGGAGAGTAGACTTCTCTGCGAAGTCTCATAATTAAATAATATATTCGTCACCCCAAAATTAGCTTCTGAAGTCTACTCAAGAAGTCTGCAAAAAAGTCAAACATTGGTCAATTGCAAAACTAACCTCTCTTTAACTACAGACTTCTTGAGTAGACTTCGTTTAAAAAGTCTTCGTTTTGGTCAATTGCAAAACTAACATTTTCTCAAGAAGTCTCCTTGAGAAGTCTCACCGGTTTTTTTTGTTCTCAAAGAAAGGCGCAGACTTCAACACGAAGTCTACTATCAGAAATCGGAACACACGGTCAATTGCAAAACTAACCTGTGCGTTGACCATCAGACTTCTTGGAGAAGTCTACTCGGAGGAGACTTCTCCAAGAAGTCTGCTGTCGCGGTACAGATCGGAAAATTCACGAAAATCAACTGAAAAATTACCTAGAAGTGGTCTTTAGCTTCTTCGACCGCCGAGAACTTCGATTCTAGCCACCACCAAAGAAGCCCAATCGCTATGCACGACCAAATCACCGGATATGGCAATATCTTAGAACTTCAAGTTTGGAAAAGGTAAATTAGAGAGTTTTTGGGATGAAAATGGAGAGAAAAGTGAAGAATAGAAGGTTATGAGAGGAGATAATGAGCTTAAAGAGCTCAAAATTTGGTTGAGGAAGCTTTAAAAGCTTCAAATTGGTTGAAAATGGTGGTTTTGTCTTTTGAATTTTCGAAATTAAAAAAAAAAAAAACCAATGGCAATTTCGTGAATAAGTGGATGGAAGAGTGGTGGTTTGGGAAGAAAGTGGTTAATGTTGAAAATGGAAAAAATGTGGGTTATATTTGCAATTGACCAAATGTTTTAGGTTAGTTGTGAAAGAAGCCCTACAATTAAAGGTAGGTTGTGAAATGATTATGAAGATATATAAACCAAGTTGGTTAAGAGGCATGTGATAGTATTATTGAAGGTCGCATCTTAACCACCAGCCCAAAGACACGGCTTCGATTTCAAGACATGTGCCCTCTTTACTTCCTTTTCCCAGTTTGCCGTTATATTCATCCGTTTTATAAAATTACATATACATATATAGAAAAAAATTTAGTATAACTCCTAATATTTTTTAAATTCTAAGTTTCAATTATTTAATTATAATAACTTATAAAGTCTTATTTAATTTTTGCGTGGAAAGTACTACAGATCATTCATCCTATAAAATTATTTTATTTAAAAAAAAAACAAATTATTCTATTTCACATTTTATTTGTTTGACAATCATTTTTTATTTACTGCACGGTGGTCATGTGGTCAGGGAGGATCGATGATGGTAATAGAGAAAACAATTAATGAGTTGTCGTGCTAAGTAATCATATGCATGTTTCTTTTAATCATAGTTAATATACTACGGTTACCTCTTTAATTATTATCTTGGTTTGTGAAACGAATCTTCAGCATGGGATGGATACTGGAAACTGTTGTGATCTCTTCTCATATGGGCTGTTGAAGTCTTAAAGTCATGTGCTTTGTTCTTCGTCATTCTATTAATGACTTGACTTGTTTAAACGTAGCAGATGTGAATGAGGAAGTTTGTGAAAGTCGAATATTGGCGGTTTCAAACCTTACTAAACGATTCATACAATTGATACAATATCACTTAGCACCATATGTATTTTAATGTAGACAAATCTTACTATAGCATTATGAGTCATCAATAATTTGCAGAAAAACTACTCATAATTGGTGAAAATGCCGACAAGTATTATAGTTTGGCCAGCTTCTTCAATGTTTAGAAGTTAATATGTTTCTGTCGCATTTTTTTGCATTAGTTTTTGTTTCAAGCTATTTTATTTTAAAACTGATTGTTTGATTTTTAATGATAACTAGGTGATAGCGCATGATAAAAAATCTATAAATAATTTTATTAAAGATGATTTTGAAATTGTTTAAAATAAAAATAATTTAATCAGTTTTATATATATGTAAATAATAGAATTTAATATTTCAACTTTTTGACATAATATTTTTAACTTGTTTTCAAGTTTAAATATTTATATTATTTGATTAATTTATATGGTTCTATTAACAAACCATATAAACAAAAAAAATATTTATAAATATAGATATGTATTAAAATCACACATATCGAAGTATTTTTATTGTAACCTAAATTATATTTTTAATTTGTTATAATTTTTTTTTATTAAAATCACACATATCGAAGTTTTTTTATTGTAAATATATTTTCTACTTAATCAAAAAAGTATTGTGTATATCATAAATTGTATATAAATTATATTTTATTAAATAATATATTTTATAACTATTGTTTTATTCATTTTTAAAAAATGTATTGTGTAATATGATGTATATCATAAATCAACACATAACCTAAAATTTGATTTTAAATAATCCAAAAATTAAAACATAATTTTTTGGTTAAATTAAAAGTAATAAATAGATAAAGACATAGTATAATGTAATTAGTCTAATTAAAAAAAAAATTTATATTAAAATAATGAAAGAATAAATGTGATGATTACATATCAGCAAAATAACACGTAAATATTTTAATAATAAATCTATTCCCTAAAAAAATGTTTCTCTTTCGTTATTGAGTTTTTGCTTTCGATAGTTTTTTTTTTTGAGGTTTTGACCAATCAACTAGTTTTATAGTTTGTCATTTTTAACGAACAACTTAAAAAAACTTCGAAAACAAAGCCTTGTTTTCGATATTCACGTCATCAGCAAGAAGAAATCACAAGAAATTAAATGTGCAATCCAGCTAGTACAGTGTCAATATTTTATGCTTATATATATCGGGCCCTTGAGAGAAATCGTAACAGAGGAAGAGAGGAAGAAAGGCTAGACTTGGATCTAGACAATAAAGAAAACCATTTAAAAATTTCAATTGTTTATACTAAACTCTATAGATCTCCCATTCTGAGATGGAGAGATAATAACAACAATTGATTCCGAAACATAAAGCAAAAAAATCCGAAACTGTCACCGTTTTCCTTTGTCTTCTTCTCTGCGAAATCGTTCGTCTTTATCTTCTTTCTCTTCTTCCGCTTCTTGGTATTCTAATTTCTCAATCTCAAAAAAAAAGAAAAACGAAAATTAATGGGTACTGGTTGGCGACGAGCATTTTGCACTACCGCCCCTAGAAACAGCGACGCGGCGGCCCCAGATCTCGACAAGCAACACACCGGCTGCACGCTCATCCCCAGTCCTAGCCCAAGAAGCTGCGTGAAGCTAGCTTTTCTCTCCGGAGGAAGTAATCCGTCGACTCCCCGACCAAGTTCTAGTCCTGGGCTGCGCTGTCGGACGACGGACGCCAAGACTCCCACGGCGGAGCAAATCCCGACACCAAGATCGGCGACAAAGAGCCCCAGACTATCTTTAAAGGCCAGCTCGAACCCTTCGTCGCCTCGGTCGCCGTTAAAGCTTTCTCTGTTCCGCAACAGCTTCAAATTCCGAGTAAGAAACAGATGGAAAATGAGTCACAAGGAGGAATCAAATCAAATAAATAAAATATGTTTCTGATGATTAATTAACTTTTTTTTTTGCAGAGTACTTGCGGGATATGTTTGAACAGCGTGAAAACGGGGCATGGGACGGCGAAATATACGGCGGAGTGTTCACATGCGTTTCATTTCCCTTGTATCGCCGATTACGTCCGTAAACACGGCAAGCTTGTTTGCCCTGTTTGTAATTCCCTCTGGAAAGACGCTTCTCTCCTCGCTCCTCATCGTAATGCAACTGAATCTCCCACCGAAGACGCCGTTTCCGTCGAGGAAAAGCGCGTCGTCGTCGCCGCATCTTCTCCTAGAGAAAAACCGAGGCCAAAGCAGCCTCACTATTCCAGATTCTACGACGACGACGAACCTTTGAAAGCAACAAGAAAATAAGACTTAAACCTTGAAGATGAAGAAAGAGATGATGTTAAAATTGCATTTTTTTTTTTTTTTTTTTTTTTTTTTTTTTTTTTTTTTT
>JAHZTW010000004.1:62489101-62560380 GCA_020283515.1 Alliaria petiolata | reverse complement strand
GCTTTGCTCACATTGAGATTCCTGTTACTGAATATGGCTTTGGAGAGAGCGGTGGTTGCAGCCATGCCCCTGCTGAAGAGGCTTTCGCAAAATGCATTGGAGGATTGCTTAGTGTGGTGGTTCAAGATCTTAGGATCCAGATTCGAGTTGGATCAGCATCTGGACCTTGTGAAATCTCAGCCGTTTATTTATGTAATGGAAGACCCACGTTGGTGAGCTCTGGTTCCGGATCAGTCCGGCTTGGGGACCTTTACGCCGGCGAGGAGAGAGAGCTATTAGTGGAGCTTAGGATCCCATCAACGGCCAGCATGGCCCACCAAGTTCTATCAGTTAGAGGTCTTTATAAGGATCCATCAACTCAAGAAGTTGTATACGGACGAGACCAATCACTCCGTGTTCCTCAGGCCGTAAGATCATCATCTACTATTATCGAACGGTTGAGAAGCCTCTTCATAACGACACGGGCTGTTGCGGAGTCTCGGAGGCTGGTTGAGTACGGAGAATGCACGAGCGCACACCACTTGTTGACGTCGGCACGGGCGTTGCTAGGGCAATCGGGAACGGCCGAGGCGGCGGAGTACACCAAGGCCGTGGAGGCGGAGCTTGTGGAAGTTCAGTGGAAAAGGCATCAGCTGATGGAGTATCAGAGTCAGCAACAACAACAGCATATTCAACGGCGGAGAGGGAGCGAGAGAGACACGACGATGATGATGGACGAAAACGGTGAGCCGTTGACTCCTGCCCCAGCGTGGAGAGCGGCTGAGAAGCTGGCTAAGATGGCTATGATGAAAAAGAGCGACTTGCACGACTTTGAAAACGCTAGATTTTAATTTTTTTTTTTCTTTCTAATTTTTTTAAAAATATATAAATTTTTATTTAGAGAAAACAATGGGAAATGTGTAATAGTCAGTGTGTCATAAACTCATAATAGCAGACGGCGCATTACTTTTATTATCAGTTATGAGATAACTTAACCACATACAAGTAAATTACCCGGAATCGAATCGAATTAAAAGCTATCGAATCAAACTGAAACTGATGTAAATATCCAAATTGATCCTAAATTTCTATATCTGAATAATAAATTCGAACCCGAACAAAATCAAGAACCTAATGGATATCAAATAAAATTATATATTAGTTATGTTTAGATTTAAAATAACTAAAATACCCAAAATTAAAATTATAAATGAAATATATTAATTAAATTTAGAGCAAAATAACTAAAATATCAACAAAAAAAATTATATTTGTCAAAACTAAAATATTTTTTTTTGCAAAATTTAACCAAATATCCGAAATATCTAAAACAGAATTCGGATATTTCCAATAAATTTCGGGTAATTTGGGTACCCGAATCCAGATGGAATCGAACCGAACTTGAACCGAAAAAGAAAAATATCTGAATGGGTCCTAAACCTTTATCGAGTATTAATTTATATAGTTTCTATTGTACGTGCAAATTTGTCAGAGAAAGAGGAGTGATGCGGAGGGTTTAGAGTTTTGTTTCTTCAAGTTTTAAATTCATAAACCCTAAATGCCTGCAAGTGTACAAATATTCATTGCAGTACGTAAGGTATATATCCACAAGGAGTGCACGCCTAACTGCAAAATCAACAACGGTTAGAAAGCGTTCCTAAGATAAAGGGGGGGGGGGTTGTGGTTGTGTGTTTCACGGACGGTAGCATGCATGAAAGTAAATAAACGACAAGCAAGCAATCAAAACGTTGGATTCTTCATAAAAATCTCTGGGGGTTCAAAACAGATCAAACAAGAATTAACGCAAAGCAAACGAAATTAGGCCTAATTTCTCTAAACTTGAATGACGATTTTATGATCTACATACTTTCATAAATAGATCGTTTATGTTTTAACTACTCACTAAAGAAAACATGGTGTTTGCCACGATTTTTTACGAAGAAAATTAATCGTAGTAAATTAACATTGAATTAACGACGAATTTACGAGGAAAATTATAAACGTCGCTAATTCGTCGGAAAGAGGGACACAAATAAATCGTTGTAAAATCGTCGTAAATTCCAATGAATTTACGACGTATTAACGACGAAAATATATTTCGTCGTTAATTCGTCGTTACATCAGGACGAATTAACGACTACACATATTTGACGTGGATTCCTTCGAATTTCGTCGTTAATTTCCGACGAATTACCGAGAAAGTATTTCGAAGTTAATTAACGACGTATTAGAGAGGAAAATAAGTTAGATGAAAACGTGTTTTACTGGTTTTTTTGCCACGAAATATTCTTTGTTAATTCGTTGGTAATTCGATGTAAAAAAAAGCCTATATATAGAAGCAACACTTCATTATCAAAACTACAAAAACAAAAACAAACATTTCTCTCTCTTCACCAACAAAAAAACTTTTCACCAAAAAAAAACACGTCTTAAACACTTTTTCAATATCTTATTTTTTAAAAAAAATTCTCTTATATACCCAAAAAAAACTATTTTTCAAAAAAATATGTCAATATACGAATTACGAAGTTGGATGTATAATCGTAAAGATTCGGAGGGATCGCTGACGAAGGGGTTTCAAGATGGGCTAGAAGGATTCATGTATCAGGCGGGAAGTTTGCAAATTACCGTTGAAAGTGGTATGACGTACTGTCCTTGTCAAAAATGCATGAATAGGAAATTTATTCGTATCTCAAAAGTGTGGTCGCATCTATTAAATCGAGGGTTTTTTCTACAATACTATATTTGGTATAATCATGGAGAAGGGCATAGGGGAAATGCTGCTAGTAGTAGCGGTAATAACCAAGATTGATGCTGAGTCAAATAATGTGCATCAAGTTGATGATCATTGTTGGTGTTGGATTTGACACAGATCCAGCCCATGTCAAAAGCCCATTAACTATAATAGTTAGAATCCAAGTACCGAAGCTCACCCACTTCAGAAGACAGCTCGTCAGCCCAGCATAGCCCGATTTACGTCTAGCTCGACATCAAACCTGCGAGCTAACCAAGGAGTCGATCAAAAAAGTTACGCGATCTCCTGAAGATGAGGAAGTCAAAGATATTAGGATGGTTAGCTCGGTCAAGATACGCCGAGATATGCGGTGAGCTGGAGCTGGAGAGCAAGGATAAAAGAAGAGGAGGACGTTCGGAAAAAGCACGACTTCTTTACGTAGAATTCACTTGTAACCCTAGAACTATCAGTTCGCACAAAATCTATCTCCTTCGAGATCTCTTGTAAACCCTTATCCGATTATCAATACAAAGTCCAGTTTGTTATATCAATCTTACATTTCATTTTTGATTCATAGAATATCTAGCCCTCTTTTCCTTCACATAAATCACTACAAGAACTTCGGTGCGAGTTTCGGATCTCACATTTGGCGCCGTCTGTGGGGAATCTTATAGATTTTTTCTGTCTTAAGAGTCAGATCAAAGATTCGTTAAACGAAATGGATCCAATCACAAGCACTACCTCGTCTACCGTCGGACGCGAGAACGCAAGTGTCGAACGTTCATCGGGAAACGAGGGAGCCACCACACAGCCTCTGGGTCAGACCGAGAACGTCAGGTCGAGCACCACCTCGATCCAAACAATCTCGGCACTAACCGGCTCGAGCATCCCCGTCACTGGGACAAGATCTATGCTCGCGAGCCTGACCGCGTTGACTGGGAATCAAACATGGGTTAGATCCGACGATTTACCAGCAACTGCGACCAGATCCGGCTCAGCAGTCACCTCACCACCGCTCAATTCCGGCACGCCAAGACGCGATCCGGATGAGCTCGCGGAAGTCCGAGCGATGCTCAACATTTTGATTGGTCGCTCCCTAAATCAGGAGGTAGCCAATCGAAACCAAGAAATCGCCAACTGAAACCTTGTTGCGCGACTCGCCAAACAGGAAAGACGTCTTAACGTCCGCCTCGATGAGCCCGCCGCACCAGGGAATCGAACGCAACACCCAGACGAGAGAAGGACCTTTCTAAGTCCACCTCCTCGGACACGCCTGGACTTCACACCTTTGATCTCCCCACCGGGAGCATCGGGAAGATATGTCACACCATTGAATGCTGGAACTATTCCGGCAACCACCTCCGTTACAACCCTAGCTCCATCTAGCTCGACTACACCAAACTCGAGCTTAACAGGAGACAAAAACCCTGCCGTCTCGAACTTACCCCCTCCTCCTCCAGGAGACGAAAACAGAGTAGGATGGTTCCGTTCTTCAGCATTCACGTCGAGCTCCCAACCCCGCGAATACGCCCAGGGAACGAGCTCGAACCCTAATAACCAAACTCCGTTAGATCGCGAAACGCAATCTTTCGCGTTCGCACAACCACAACATGACCCGACATATGTCGAGCGTCAAAATCTGGTTTTCCAACCAACCCCAATCGACCCTCATGGGAGCGATGACGACTTCCTGCGAAGGTACGTCGCACACACCAAAGCACAGTTTATGCAGCTGAACTCCCGAGTTCATATGGCAACTAGTTCGGCCCCATATATCGACTGTGTCCTTGAAGAGACACGTCACACCCCTTTCACCGATATGCTAGCTAACACTACACTACGTGAAACATGGAAGATAAATTTCCCGGAATTCTCGGGAGCATCAGATCCGATAGCTCATATCCGAGCATTCGGACTCGCAATAGCTCGAGCCCATTTGAACGACGAAGAAAAAGAAGCTGCTTTCTGCAGACTCTTCGCTGAAAACCTCACGGGGCCAGCACAAGAAAAGGGGACATACCACGGCAGAGTGCCGAACCCTAGCCGAAGGAAAAGTAGTCGTCGAGCTAGAAGAGGACGACACATCCCCTGCTAAAACAACCCCGAAACCAAAAAAATCAGCTCCCAAAAAGTGAGAGCGCCCTATAGAGAAGGAAGCTCCCGAGTCTCCTCCTCCAGCTCCTAGAAAAAGGATCAACATGATCTTCAAGGAACTCAGCCTCTGCGGCGGTTCAATGAAATCGGTCATAACACCACCTCCCGCACCGAGAAAAACTTCAAGCTCTTGCTTAAGCAAATCTCGTCTTTTTGGAGGGATGGTAGGGGTTATACCCCCAAAACCAAAGCGTATAGACTTCATCTTCGGCGGCTCTAAGCTTTGTCGAGACTCGGTGAACTCTATCAAAGCTTTCCAATGAAAAGTGGAAACAGAGTCCAGAGAAGAAGCTCCACTCCAAGGGCCAGATCACGAGATCACCTTCCTGGAAAGCGAAACGATAAAACTAGACAAACTGCACGACGACGCCCTACTAATACGCTTCATCGTCGGTGATGTCGAGATGTCTAGAATCATGGTCGACACCGGTAGCTCGGTTGACGTCCTCTTCTACGATGCATTTAAGAGAATGGAATTCAAAGACTCCGAACTCCTAGAAGGAAAAACTACTCTAGTCGGCTTTGCCGGCGAAACTACATACTCCCTAGGATCCGTCTTTATCCCGGTCCTAGCAGGAGGAGGTCGCCAAATGACCGAGTTCGTAGTAGTAGATCGTCCCGCGCCGTACAACGCCATCCTAGGGAGGCCTTGGATCCACGACATGAAAGTTGTTCCTTCGACCTACCACCAATGCGTTAAATTCCCAACTCCTAGAGGAACAAAAACCATATATGGTAGGATATGTCTATATTTTGCATCATATTTCCCTCCATTTAGTGTAAGTTTCTTATCATTTAGGAACCTTATTAAGTATCATTGTATTGCATTTTGATCATTTAGAGTTCTAGGATGTCTTTGCATAGTCCTTGCATATATTAGTGCATTTGGAGTCTTGAGCAGGTGATATGGATGCTATGGAGGCAATAATGGAGTTGGAGAAGGATGGCATAGCTCTTGGAGGGGCAAGAAGTCACCAAGAAGATGAAGAAGAAGACTTCTCGCAACGGTTCGAGCAAGTGGATCGACGTTGCTGCTCGAACCAATCTTACAGGAGTTCCGTTCGAGCAAGTGGATCAACGTTGCTGCTCGAACCAATCTTCCTGGAGTCCCGTTCGAGCAAGTGGATCGACGTTGCTGCTTGAACCAATTTTCCAGGAGTTCCGTTCGACCAAGTGGATCGACGTAGTACCTCGAACCTAACCTAAACGCCAAGAGGAAGAAGCCAAGGAAGCAGGGATTCCGTTCGAGCAGTCGGGTCGACCAAGCACCTCGAACCAGAAGTCCAGGGGTTCGGTTCGACCAAATGGTTCGACGAGCTTGGTCGAACTGAACCCAGACGAACCTTTTTAGTCCACTTCATGGGTCCCCCCCTAGAAATACTCTTTAGACCTAATTTTTATCTTAACTTTTATTCTCTTTGTTCTAAGCTTAAACATTTTGCCACTTTGAGGAAAAACCTTGTATTTTGCTTGGATCTTCTTGTTTAATGCAATATCTCTTTTGAACTTCTTATTATCTTTCTCTAATCATGTTTAGCCTTTCACTTATCTTTGATTTGAT
The DNA here is from genome assembly GCA_020283515.1 of Alliaria petiolata. Classification (NCBI taxonomy): domain Eukaryota; kingdom Viridiplantae; phylum Streptophyta; class Magnoliopsida; order Brassicales; family Brassicaceae; genus Alliaria; species Alliaria petiolata. The sequence continues at coordinate 62,553,952 of JAHZTW010000004.1, read as the reverse complement.
GGNAGCTTCCATGGAGAAACTGTCGGAGATACTCTGTGTTGGCATTAAGTGTAAGTATCTCCTTCAGTAATTCGTCTTGTGTTTGCTCTGCGTTCGACGTTAACTCTTCCAAATCACTGAGCTCGAAGCTTGAACTCATTTTTCTGGTTTTGATCTCTATATCACTTCAAGTAAGAGGTTCTTTCTGTAAGGTTCTTTATGTAAAGATTCTTTTGATTCTATTTGATCTGATTTTATTTGTATATATTAAATTACGCTTTGTCATAACTTGGGGGTGGGTGGAGATTTGGTACGTGGTGTGTGAGATTTTTAAAATTTAGAATTTGAAGATTTTATTGTTATTTGTTTAATAAGTTTTTGTTATTGGTGTGATGATTTTATATTTTTTTTCAAATTCATATTGGTGTGATGATTTTGTAATTGCATTTAAAATTATGTTATTAAAAAATCAAGTATTTAGTTATTTTGTTATTATATTAAATTTTATTTTTATTAAAATAATAATTTTTTATATTTTAATTTATTAATCACAATTTTTAAAATATTAGGCTTATCTGTATATTGTATTCTCAGGGGGCATATTGGATTAATGATTTGGGATAATTTAGAATTCACCCAAATTTGAGGAAATTTTAAAAAGATCTGAGATTTGAGAAAATTTTATAAAATTATTGTTACAAATTTTAAGTTGATTAGAAGGGATTTGGAGACATCTGAAAAACATTTTAAGTTTTTTTTTTTTTTACAATTTATTACTTATGGAAGAAGCTTAATCCTGAGGTGAGCAGAGAACTGTACGAATCACGCGAAGAGCAAAGACAAGGCATTGAAGATCTACGAAGGGATGATGCATTCGATGTTGTTCGGTGAACCCGATGACAACATTGAGATTGTTCGTAAGGATATTGTTAGTTGGTTGCTTCATTTAGATGTGGCGGAGACAAAACCCAGGTTTCATGAATTCATTGTCTGATTCCTCTGTTTATTAATGTAATGTTGTGTATAGTCATATCTTATCAAGAAACAATATATTTGGGTAAGTGGGTAGAAATTGATATACAGATCAATCACATTGTTCTTGCATATTTCATTTTGATAAATGATAATGGTCAATTTTATACAAAGCAAGGTCAGCTTCTTTCTCTATGTAGGTAACATTTTTCTAGTTCCTTCTTTAGGCAAACCTATTTACAGTAGTTAGTTCAATAATTTTCTTCTGCTAGAAAGATGCACAAACCAGGGAAAACCTATATACGTACCTGAGTTTGTCAGAAGAGTTTTGATGAGATCAAGCTCTCATCTCATGTATCCGCCATGAAGAGATAGTTCAAATCCTCTACAGAGAGGTGCGAGTGGCAACTACACTTTTCATCTTCTCCAAATGCAGAGACCCCCATCTCACTTATTATCTAGCTGATTGTGGTTATGCATCTCACTTATTTTAAAACTTTTATTTTCACTCTTATTTTAAAGTATACACGCCATTTTCGATATCATTCCCAAGCCTCTCTTTATACACAAACAACATGGTAAATCTACGGCCTCACCAATCGCATAACGTAAGAGAAAAAATCAATTAAGAAGTTAAATAATAATCCCAAAATTTCTTGAAGAAATAAGAACTATGGCCTCACCAATCACATAACATAAAAGAAGAAATCACTCAAGAAACTTATCCCAAAGTTTCTTGAAGAAATAAGAAAAAATTCAAGTGATCATACGAAAAAACTAAAATAAGAAACTGCAAACCACTTAACTTGGAAGCAAGCTTGGCTTTATTGTGACAAAGGAATGTATCGTCTGAGTATGATTTCCTGCCAACGTCAAAAATCATTTCATAAAACAAACGTATCATGATTTATCATTATCACTGTCAACCGTAGAAAGAAAAACAAAGAGGATAACTTACTTCTTGCAAACATCATCGTTGAGATCCACTAATGATAGCATCATTCCACATATTTGTAGCAATTGTTGCTCTCCATTCATTAGCATGTTCTCTCTGCTGTTCTTGTGTGCCAAGGTGTTGATGACCAGCACTACTTGATTGGGAAACACTTTGTGCATCACAAGTTTCCTCCGGAGGAAACTCATCTGAACGACAGTTTTGCCGAAAATAATTGTGCAATGCAGCACATGCAAGCACTAATTCTGTTTGTGTCTCATATGGAAAACTAGGTGCAGATTTGAATATCAAAAATCTGGATTTGAAAATACCAAAAATTCTTTCGATGACATTTCTCAAACAAGCATGACGGTGGTTGAATAATTCTTCTTTATTTCTGGGATCACTGTCTCCTTCAGTAAATTCTCTGAGATGATAGCGAGTACTTCGAAATGGAGTTAGAAAATTTCTTCGATTGGCATAACCACAGTCAGCTAGATAAAATTTTCCTGAAATATTTTTAACGTACAAAATAATTATGAGTCATAAGATTGTAAATAAAATAAACCATCTTAAAACATATAATATTTTTTGGTATGGAGTAATGCGTGTACCTTCCGGGACTTCAAATCTATTGCTACTTCTTGTTAAAGCATCACTTAACACTTTTGCATCGTGAGCTGAACCTTCCCAACCAGTAAGGACATATATGAACTGTAAATCAAAGTTGCATGCAGCTAGCACATTCTGAGATAAAACACCTTTTCGGTTTCGATAGCTAGCAGTTTCATTTCCTACTACCATAGCAGGAATATGTGTTCCATCAATAGCCCCAACACAATCCTAAAATAGATAAAAAAAATATCTATTAATAGAATTGAACAAAACAAACCGATAAAAACAAATTCTTACATACCTTAAAGTAGGGATAAAACCTTGTGCTTTCTCTTATTCTTGAAGGCACTACATTTTATTAAAACTTTGACTTATTGTAAAACTCGATCTCTAGAATACATCTTGAGGAAGAATATATCTCGTGGTCTGCCCAACAATGAGCAAAAATGTGGCAAGCATTTCCTCAACTGAAACCCATCTTGTGTCTCTTAAAGATGTTTGTTGTCGGATACGAGTGCACAAGTCCAAGAAAACCTCTGGATACATACGATATAAAATCTGAAAATGTTCTGGATCCTCCGTCAGAACATTTTGTATATATTCATTTCCCAGTCTTGTAGTTGGCTTCTTAATCGGGCGTTGAACTTGTGAAAATAAATGCCGTGCTAGAAAGCAAATCCTCACATTGATAGTTGAGATTAACAAAATTATATCCACGTCTGATTGAAAGCTCCTCGCTCTTTTTCTATTTTTCTTTAACTGTTGTTCTTCTCTTTCCTGAATAGCTTGATCCATAATTGGAGACTCTAAGACTTAAAAAAAAAATGATCAAAAAACAAGATTAGGTAGAACTTATGAAAGTTCTGGTACAAACCCAAAGCATATATAACACAACAGTTTTCTGAAATATAAACCATAGCCATAATAGAACGAGTGTGAATACAAGGAATTTTATATTAGTGTTCAAAAGAGCCCAAACCTACTGGATGTAAATGTAATATACTTTCCTACTACAAACACACAATTATGGAACCAGTTCAAAAAAAAATATTCAAACCAATGATCCTAAAGCTTTGGATAAATGTAAAAAGTGGGAAGTAAAGCTGAGTAACGAGTGAGTGTTTTTTTGTATAATATTATTCATTGCAAAGCATATCAACACTATAGCTGTTAATTTAGTGTTCTCTCGTACCTGCTAAAACTAAAGCTTGGAAGATTTATTTTCAATTTAAAAATAGTATAGAAAGATACCTCCTACCAATCCTTCTCCAAGACGTCTAGCAAAAATTTTCCTACACGTAGAAGTCGATCATACGTGGAAAGTAATCACAGCCTTCTTTTCCTGCCTCAAATGACACATGTGTAGCACATTAGTGACTCATCTCACAATAAACCGTTTCATTAAATCGTAGTTAGAGCAAAAAAAAAATTAATCATGAAGAAAAGATTGTTTAGGCAAAATACAATAAGTACCAAACTAACCGCAATCAATACAAGGGACAAGGGAGTTTTTCGGGTCCAATGTGTTAAAGATCTTTCCTTTGATGCTGGATTTACTTCCTATAAGGCTAATCCTTTAGCGTAGAGTTTAGGATCTGGACGAATCCAATGTCGTGGTATAAGTCTCTTTGCTGTCTCACGACCTAACCTCGCTATCACGTAGTGATCCATGAAAACAGCAAGCTTAAATAGACAACTCTGCTAATGCCAAAACGCTCCCTAGGCATCTAATCTCTTAGGCTAGGATGAGCGAATCTCTTATGAGATTGGTCCTTGCAAACATTCAAACATGGCGTTTGTTTGAAGAAGCTCGATGGCAAAGTTCAAATAGCGAAGATGACTAAGCATTAACAGCATCAAATAAGAAAGGACTAAGATGGATTAAGCATAGATCCGCATCAAAGGTTGGAGCTTTAACTCATTTTCCCTACTCTTTTGCCCTAAAACCGAAATAGACTACTCACAAGCCATTTGAGAAACCTCAAGATCCATAAGGATGAGAGAGTAACTCATAAGCCGTGAGATAATCAAAAACAAGAAAAGGAAGAAGCTTTAAGAAAATAACACTAAGCTATAAGACTTAAAACTTCAAGATTGCATAAAAATCAAAGCTTTAAACAAGCTTCAATGGTGGAAAAATACAGAGTTTCGGTTCTTGAAAGAGAAGACAGAAAATAAAAGTAGAAAGCGTGATGAAGAGATAAGAGTGAGGGAGTAGGTATTTATACACAAAAAGGGAAAAACATAAACGTTGGGACCACTTTCCCGAAATGGTACTATTTTGGCTTTTAGCGTTTCGGGCTCACGTCGTTATGGACGAGCCGAAACGCTAACTCTTCTGATTCTTCGGGCAGGCTCCATATCGGGCAAGGATTTCGGGGTCATGTCGTGAAGGCTTCCCTTCCTTGGTACTTGAATCGGGCACTTCCCGTTGCCTTGTTCCGATATCCGTCCTTTGGGCATCTTCTTGCTGGATCTTCACACCGAGGTTCTCCTTTCGGGACTAAGCCGCTACTACTCGTCTAAATCGACCTCATGTCGTGATCCATGCTCGATATTACCGGCTCGTTCTCCATTTGTGACCTCCCTCCTTGGTCTCTTCTTTGGATCATCCTAAGCACCTGAGAACACACTCCAAACATGCAAGACTATGCATAAACCTAACCTAATGCATCTAATCCTATCATGGGTGAAAATGTGATGCAAGCTAAGATAAAAGTGCAAGAATGAAATCCTAACTAGCATGAAATGTGTCTCAAAAACATGCAATTTATAGAGATATCAGTGCCACACATCATGAATTAGTCTTTATTAAGTGTTCTAGGCATATAGTTGGCTTGATTAGTTGCTTAAATGATTGTAAGGTTGTCCATTTAGATGCCCAAATCAATGATTCCATCCCTAGGTTTCGTTTTAGTTAATTTGGTAATCTTGCTTAGTAGTTAATCTCTTGTTTAGTGCTTCATTAGTGGTAATTAAGGCTTAGCTTGATATTATTGTTCTTGTAGTGTCTCTCTTAAGTTGTAGTTTGCTTTTAATTATTGCTTGTCACTTGAACTTGCGAATTTGGCTTAGCTTAGACCAAACTTTTTATTCATTTTGCATCAAACTCTCAAGATGGATTGATATCTCAAGTATTGCAATGATATGAGCAATTGAGAAATTGCTTCAAGAGATAAAAACTTTTGTATCAATTTGGCGCCGTTGCCATATTGGGATTTGTTTGGTCACTAGGATTTAAGTTTAGTTTGAGACTAAGTTCTTCTTTTGTGTTTATTGACCATCTACTTTTCTAGATCTCAGTTTAACTCGAATGCATTTGAGATCACAAGGAGACAACAACTTCCAAGGCTTTCAAGACATTGATCAATTGGAAAGGGTTGCTAGGATTGCAAGAAGGGAAGCTGCAAGGTTAGAGAGGTTGAGAATGGAAGAACAACAAGGAGAACAACATCCTCCATAAATGGCGCGTGCAAACCCTCCTAATAATGGAAATGAGCAAGCACCAAGGGGCAATGGAAACCCCTTGCATGCGCCTAGACAAGGGAGGATTATTGGGGTTGGTGATGCTCCAAATATTCATCAAAATAGATATGGTATTCAACATCCACCGGTTCACAACAATACATTTGAAGTGAAGCCAGCTTTCATCTCCATGGTTCAACAAGACAAGTTCCATGGTTTGCCAATGGAGGATCCACTTGATCACTTGGATAACTTTGATAGAGTTTGAGGGTTGTTCAAGATGAATGGTGTGAGTGAGGATGCCTTCAAGATAAGACTTTTCCCTTTCTCTCTTGGGGAAAAAGCAAGGCAATGGGAGAAAAAATTGCCTCAAGGTACCATCACCTCTTGGGATGAATGCAAGAAGGCATTCCTATCTAAGTTCTTCTCCAACTCAAGGACAGCCAAGTTGAGGAATGACATCTCAAGTTTCACTCAAAAGAATAATGAGTACTTCAATGAAGCTTGGGAAAGGTTCAAGGGCTACACAATGCAATGCCCTCATCATGGCTTCACACAAGAATCCCTACTAAGCACCATATATAGAGGTGTCCTTCCAAAGATAAGAATGCTTCTTGACACCGCAAGCAATGGGAACTTCTTAGGCAAAGAAGTAGAAGATGGTTTGGAGCTTATAGAGAATCTTGCCTTGAGTGATGGTAAATACAATGAAGACTATGATAGAGCTCCAAGGGGAGGTAAATATGAATCTCACAAGAAAGAAATGAAGTCTCTACATGACAAGATGGACAAGCTCATGTATTCTTCCCAAAGGCATGTACATTTTGTTGAAGAGAATCAAGAGAATTGTGATGATCAAGTTGAGTATCAAGAGGGTCAAGAAGTGGTAAATTTCGTGGGTGGCCAAGGAGGATACAACAACAACTATAACAACAACTATAAGGGGAACAACAACCTCTCTTATAGGAGTACTAATGTGGCCAATCCCGAAGACCAAGTCTACCCTACTCAAACTACTCAAGGAAAACCTTTTGTGAACTACAACAATCAACAAAAAGGCTATGCACCAAGATCTAACTACCAAGGAGGAAACCAAGGCAACTATAGTGGTGCTAGAAACAATGCTCCACCGGGTTTTGCTCAAGCTCCACAACTTCCTCCACAAGACAATGTTCAGCTTATACTTCAACAAATACTCCAAGGTCAAGCCAATAGTGATGCTAATATGGGAAAGAGGATTTCTGAAATTAACACAAGGATGGATTCTTCACTTAATGAACTTGCCACTCAAATAGGAGGTCTTCAACAAAAGTTCAAGCAACTTGAGAAAGGCAAGGCCTCTAGCTCAAATTCTCAAGGCACTCTACCGGGAAAGTGTGAGGCAAACCCCAAGGAATACATCAATGTTATTACTTTGAGAAGTGGAAAGGAGTTGCCTCCAAGGACAAGTCCTTTGATCAATGAGGACATTGAAGTTCAAGATGGGAAGGATAGCTTTGAAAAAGCTCAAGATGCTGTAACTTTTGATGATGTGTACATTGCCAAGAGAAGCAAGGAAGTGGTAAAGTAGAAGCCAAGGGAGGATGTGCACAAAAAGGAGTCAACCTTTGTTCCTCCACCTTACAAGCCTAAGCTTCCCTTCCCCGGGAGGTTTAAGAAACAAATGGTGGAGAAATACAAGGCTATGTTTGACAAGCAAATCAAAGACATTGAGCTCAAGATGCCTTTGGTGGATGCCTTTTTGATGATTCCACAATATGCTAAGTTCTTGAAGGATACCGTGGCACAAAGAGCTAAGGATGTCCAAGGAGTCATGCTAGTTTCTCAAGAGTGTAGTGCTATAATCCAAAGCAAGGTGATACCAAAGAAGCTTGGAGACCCCGGCTCCTTCACTATACCATGCGCCCTTGGTCCTCTTGGGTTTGAAAATTGCTTGTGTGATCTTGGAGCTAGTATTAACCTCATGCCCTATTCAATTGCAAAGAAGCTTGGTTTCACCAAGTACAAGGAGTGTGGAATCTCTATAATACTTGCGGATAGGAGTGTGAGGATGCCTATTGGAGTTCTAGAAGACTTACCTCTCAAGGTTAGCAACTTCATCATTCCCACGGATTTCATGGTGCTTAATATGGATGAGGAGCCAAAGGATCCTTTGATTTTGGGAAGACCTTTCCTAGCTACAGCTGGTGCTATCATTGATTGGAAGCATGGGAAGATTAGTTTGCATCTTGGAAAAGTGGTTGAGTTGATGTTTGACATAAAGGAGACCTTGAGGAAGCCAACCATTGATGGTCAAGCATTCTACATTGAAACTATGGATGAGCTAGCCGATGAGTTACTAGAAGAACTAGCTCAAGAAGACCATCTTAGTGTGGCTCTAACCAAACCACATGGAGAGGATGGCTACTTGGATAAGGAAACACAAGCATACATGCTCATGCTTGATTCACGCAAGGCACTAGATGGGGAGGAAGGCTTTACAAGATTGGTAGCTTCATGTGAGGGTGAAGTGGAATTTGACCAAGACAAGGAGTCCATGAGGGTTGAGGTTCCAAGTCAAGGACAAGAGGAAAGGCTAGGGGAGCTTGAGGATAGCGAATTGGCTAAGGACCTTGATGAGGATTGGAGTGAACTTAAAGCTCCAAAGGTGGAACTCAAGCCACTTCCCATTGGACTAAGGTATGCTTTCTTAGGCCCTAACTCTACTTACCCCATTATTGTCAATGAACAACTAAGTGATGATGAGCTCAACTCTCTCTTGAATGAGTTGAGAAAGTATAGGGGAGCTATTGGTTACTCATTGAGTGACATCAAGGACATATCTCCTATACTTTGCACTCATAGGATTCACCTTGAAAATGAAAATGCTTCCTCAATTGAACATCAAAGAAGATTAAACCCAAACCTTAAGGAAGTAGTGAAGAAGGAAATCTTAAAACTTTTGGAGGCAAATGTGATCTATCCTATTAGTGACAACACTTGGGTTTCTCCCGTGCATGTTGTCCCTAAGAAGGGTGGAATCACTGTGATTAAGAATGATAAGGATGAGCTAATACCAACTGGAACCATCACTGGCCATAGGATGTGTATTGATTACCGAAAACTTAATGCTTCTACTAGAAAAGATCATTTCCCTCTTCCTTTTATTGATAAAATGCTTGAGAGATTGGCTAAACATCCCTTCTATTGTTTCCTTGATGGATATATTGGGTTCTTCCAAATACCCATTCATCCTAATGATCAAGAGAAGACTACTTTCACATGCCCTTATGGTACATTTGCATATCGAAGGATGCCATTTGGGTTATGTAATGCTCCAGCTACCTTTCAAACGTGCATGATGAGTATCTTCTCCGATATAATTGAGGAAATGATAGAAGTATTTATGGATGACTTTTCTGTGTATGGTGCCTCTTTTTATGCATGTCTCTCTAATCTTTGCATGGTTTTAGAAAGATGTGAAGAGTCTCACTTGGTGCTTAATTGGGAAAAGTGTCACTTCATGGTCAATCAAGGGATTGTGTTTGGTCATAAGATTTCTGAGGAGGGTATAGAAGTGGACAAAGCCAAGATATATGTCATGGTCAAGATGGCGCCACCAATCAATGTGAAAGGCATAAGGGGTTTCCTTGGGCATGCCGGTTTCTATAGGAGATTCATCAAGGATTTCTCTAAGATTGCTAGACCTTTGACAAGACTCCTTTGTAAGGAGGTGGAGTTTCAGTTTGATGAGGAGTGCTTGCAAGCCTTTGAAACAATCAAGAAAGCACTTGCGAGTGCCCCCATTGTGCAAGCACCGAATTGGAGTCTACCATTTGAAATCATGGCTGATGCTAGTGACTATGCTGTTGGAGCTGTTCTTGGGCAAAGGAAAGACAAGAAGTTTCATGTGATCTATTATGCAAGTAGAACACTTGATGAGGCTCAAACCAAGTATGCTACAACAGAAAAGGAACTCTTGGCGGTTGTGTTTGCTTTTGAGAAATTCAGATCTTATTTGGTGGGATCAAAGGTGATAGTATACACTGATCATGCTGCATTGCGCCACATCTATGCCAAGAAGGAGAGCAAGCCAACGCTCCTTAGATGGATTCTGCTTCTACAAGAGTTTGATATGGAGATAGTTGACAAGAAGGGTGTGGAGAATTGTGTAGCTGATAATACTGTTACAAAGTAATGCTCTTTGACCTGAAAAATGCAGGAGCTACATACCAACGATTAGTTAACAAAATGTTTGTGACGACATGCTGGTGAAATCCTCCAAAGAGGAAGACCACGTCTCTCAATTGAGAGAGTGTTTCATCATCCTCAATAAGTACGGGATGAAACTAAATCCAGACAAATGCACTTTCGGAGTTCCCTCTGGTGAATTCCTCGGTTATCTAGTAACATAAAGAGGAATAGAGGCTAACCCCAAACAGATCACAGCCTTCATGGAAATGTCCTCACCAAGGACAACACGTGAAGTACAACGACTCACGGAAAAGATCGCGGCCCTCAACCGCTTTATCTCCCGATCAACCGACAAATGCCTTCCTTTCTACCAGCTCCTAAAGGGGAACAAAAAATTCACCTGGGACGAGAAATGTGAGGAAGCTCTCAACCAACTCAAAACTTACTTAAGCGAATCACCAATATTGGCCAAACCAGTAGAAGGAGAACCTTTATATCTCTATCTCGCTGTGTCACCCGCCGCGGTAAGCGGGGTACTGGTTCGCGAAGAACAAAATGAGCAAAAACCTGTTTACTACGTAAGCAAAACGCTGATCGATGCCGAGACGAGATATCCAGCAATGGAGAAGCTCGCATTAGCATTGATCATGTCAGCTCGAAATCTTCGCCCGTATTTTCAATCACACTCGATCGTGGTGATGACTTCTCAACCACTACGAACCATACTGCATAGTCCCAGTCAATCGGGACGCCTAGTAAAACGGGCTATCGAACTGAGCGAGTATGATATCGAGTATCGAACTCGAACTTGCGCAAAGGTCCAAGTACTAGCCGACTTCGTCATAGAGCTCCCACCTTCCGTCGACACGACGTCCTCTCCAAACAAGAGATGGACACTCCACGTTGACGGAACATCTTCCAGACAACGATCTGGAGTGGGGATCAAGCTCGTGTCCCCCACGGGAGAAGTCCTAGAATAATCCTTCAGGCTCGGCTTCATAGCCTCTAACAATGAAGCAGAATATGAGGCACCAATAGTCGGTCTCAAGCTCGCTATAGGAATTGGAGCTCGAGAAGTTAATGCCTACAACGACTCCCAACTCGTCACAAGCCAATTCAAAGGCGAGAACGAGGCAAAGGAGGAACGTATGGAAGCTTACCTCAACGTAGTTCGCAGCCTCGCTGAGCAGTTTGAGACCATCGAACTGACTCGAATACCTCGAGGGGAAAACACCTCCGCTGATGCCCTGGCGGCGTTAGCCTCAACCTCAGATTTCGCTCTCAAAAGGATTATTCCAGTAGAGGGGATCGAAAAACCCAGTATCTTTAAAAGAGAACAACACAAAACCAGCACGCCGAGCTCATATTACAAACGAGCCGGTATCCAACGCTGTCGTGCTAGCAATCGTCGATAACAATCAAACAACCTCCGAACCCGCAGACGAAGAGCCAGAGCTCGACCCGTCGGCACTTTCGGGGGATGTACCAAACGGTCCAATGGGAAAACTCCCACGAACCTCTCGCAAGACGAAGCCGACAACGATTGGAGAACTCCAATCATACAGTACCTCGAACACGGCACAGTTCCCCCCGATAGGTGGGCTGCGAGAAAACTAAAAATCAAAAGCGTGAAGTATTGCATATCCGAAGACAGGCTACTCAAACGGAGCATCTCCGGGCCATATCTNAGCCGGTATCCAACGCTGTCGTGCTAGCAATCGTCGATAACAATCAAACAACCTCCGAACCCGCAGACGAAGAGCCAGAGCTCGACCCGTCGGCACTTTCGGGGGATGTACCAAACGGTCCAATGGGAAAACTCCCACGAACCTCTCGCAAGACGAAGCCGACAACGATTGGAGAACTCCAATCATACAGTACCTCGAACACGGCACAGTTCCCCCCGATAGGTGGGCTGCGAGAAAACTAAAAATCAAAAGCGTGAAGTATTGCATATCCGAAGACAGGCTACTCAAACGGAGCATCTCCGGGCCATATCTCTGGTGCATTCACGGAAACCAAAACCCACGTAATAATGGAACAAACTCATAGTGGCCTATGCGGCAACCACTCCGGTGGTCGCGCTCTAGCCATACGAATAAAGCGACAAGGCTATTTCTGGCCTACCATGATCGCCGAATGCGAAGCATATTCCGCGAAGTGTGACAAATGCCAAAAATATGCTCCCATAATCCATCAGCCCACTGAAAAGCTATCATCCATATCAGCTCCTATCCTTTTATGAGATGGTCTATGGATATAGTAGGACCTCTTTTCACCTCCGGGAAAAGGAAAGCGAGATTCCTCCTAGTCCTAACGGACTACTTCACCAAGTGGATCGAAGCCGAATCTTACCAACAAATAAAAGAAATACAGGTTAGAAAGTTCGTATGGAGAAACGTGATCTGTCGACACGAACTACCTTACGAAATAGTGACCGACAACGCATCAAAGTTCATCTCTAACTCCTTCATGAACTTTTGCAAAACATGGGGCTTACGTCTCTCTTATTCCACACCTCGTTATCTGCAAGGCAATGGACAAGCCGAAGCCGCTAACAAGTCTATAATGGATAACCTCAAGAAATGACTCGATGCGAGCAAGAACATATGGAGTGACGAACTCGCCGGGGTACTCTGGGCTTGCAGGACAACCCCTCGCAAATCCACAGGAGAGACCCCATTCTCGCTAGCCTACGGCATCGAAGCTGTAGCCCCAGCTGAAATATTGGTTACAAGTCTCCGACGGGCAAAATGTCCAGAAAATGAGGAGTTAAACAACCAGATGATAATCGACGAGCTCGATCTCGCCGACGAACGCCGCGACCTCGCCTTAATCCGAATCCAGAACTATCAGCAAGCAGCAGCTCGCTATTATAACTCCAATCTGAAACATCGGAGATTCCAAGTATGAGAGCTCGTTTTGCGAAAGGTCTTCGATCACAAAAAAGAGGAAAAGACCGACAAACTCAGCATAAACTGGGAAGGTCCCTACATCGTGACTCATGTAGTTCGCGACGGTTTCTACAGACTCTCAGAAGTCAGCACCGGCGATCACGAACTACGACCATGGAACGTCATGAACCTCAAAAAGTAATATTGCTAAGTACAATCAAATAATAATCGAACTACGTAAAGGCTTGATCCCTTAATCGGGTACGTAGGCAGCTCGATATCGAGCACAGCCGCCCCCCATCAAAAACTCAACGAGCTGTCAGCGCAATCTCCCGAGATCACCATATGAGCTCTTGCCTGTCCGAGTCTCACAAAACCTCGACGAGCTCCTCATCACGAGCTCTTGAGATCCTTAAATGAGTTCTTGCCTGTCAAAATTTCAGGACATCTCAAGCGAATCCTATATGATGAGCTCCCAAGATCACCATATGAGCTCTTGCCTGTCCAAGTCTCACAAAACCTCGACGAGCTCCTCATCACGAGCTCTTGAGATCCTTAAATGAGTTATTGCCTGTCCAAATCTCACGACATCTCAAGCGAATCCTCTATGACGAGCTCCCAAGATCACCATATGAGCTCTTGCCTGTCCAAGTCTCACAAAATCTCGACGAGCTCCTCATCACGAGCTCTTGAGATCCTGAAATGAGCTCTTGCATGTCCAAGTCTCATGACATCTCAAGTGAATCCTCTATGACGAGCTCCCAAGATCACTATATGAGCTCTCGGCTCTCCAAGTCTCATAACGCCTTAATCAAGCCCTTGTGACGCTTAAACAAGCATTTCTAATCTCATTAAGGCCTACAAAAATTCACACCGAGTTCTCCTGCAGCGACCTCTCCGAATTCAAACAGACTCTTGCTCAGCCAAGTCTTTAAAAAAAAAAAAGTCTATTCACCATTTATTACATACTATCATGTAGCGATCAATTGTGTCCTCTCGTATACACTCCAATTCACAAAATATTTGTTCCTACTTAAGTAGCACGACCAAGAACTATAAGACAACGTCTCACGAATGACCAACACGAGGTCATCAGTTCGACAACCGAAATCCTAAACTACGATCCAATAGCACTCTCCCAAAAAATTCTTCAAGTAAAGCCAAATTACTCAAAAGAACTGGGGGGAACAATACCAGGATACACCTTGCACGAAATTCGCATGCAAAATCCCCATCAATCACTAACCCAAAAGTGACTCCTACTCAACCACCTAGTCAAGCTAAGCTAAAAACTTAGCATGTAGGACTACGATAGGAATACACAAAACTGTGCGGGCTAAGCCTGGAATCAAAGAGAGACTAAGTCAACACTTGGTCAGAACTCGTTATAAAAAGATCTCGCATCGAAAACCAAGCTGGAACCCCCATCCAAAAGCATTCGAGCAAAACCTGAAATTATGACGAGCTAAAATTGCACTTCGCCAAAACTAGGACGAGCTAAGTTATACGCGAACGAAGCAAAAATAGACGAACTAAATCAACTATTCAGTTCACAACCTAATAAATAAAATCAAAACAATTGGCGACAGCATGTAAAAGGAACCAAAACATGCTTAAAAGTCAAAGGATTAAAGCCCTCCCGGACACCAACAAACTGGTTCAAAAGCAACAAAGGTACATGGATAAAAGCCTTCCCAGGCACCGAGTTTGAAAATAAAATAAAAACATAAAGGGAAAGGAGAGAAGAAAGGGAGCTTAGCCCTGCGCCTTCTCACTCTCCATCGCGACTTCATCTGGGCCCGTCCCAGGAGCTTCACCATCCTTCCTTCATTCATCGACCACATCCTCTATTACTTGATCTCCCTGCTTCGATCCGCTGCCGAGCTCGACGACCCCATCGTTCGTCCCCAACTGGTCCAAACCGGTTGGCGCTTGCGTCGCTGGATCAATCAACATCACTGAGTCGTCAGATATCGATGGCAGAGGGAGCTTACTCACGGAAAAATCCGAAACAGCCGTCGCGGCCAGCTCAAGAGCAGCAGCTTCCTTTTTGGCAGCCAAATCCGCGACCTATTTTGCAAGATCGACTTCGCCGGCAGCAATTTCAGCAATCAGGTCAATGTTTGCTATTACCTCCTGGAATTTAATCTCGGCATCCACCGAGGCATTCTTCCTCACCCCCTTGGCCTTGATAGAACCGAGTATCTCGAGATACTTGGCGTTGATCTCCTTCCTTGCCGACCTTGCCGCCTCCCTCACGGCTATCTCACGATCGGTCTGAAGCTGCCATTTCTCCTTAACCAGTCGGGCCGCTTGATCGATTGCCTTTCCCCCTTCCTCTTGGAGAGCGAAGAATTGATTAGCTGCATTTTCGAGTTTCTGCTTTAAGTCGACCTCGATATTCTCCAGCTCGTTGATACGAGCTTCCATCTGCTGAGCCCCGATCAATTTACGGAATAGCACCTTCTCACGTTCCCTGCACTCCTGCAAGCTCCGGTTCAACTCCGCCACCACATTCTCAGTTTGAACGAGCTCGTCGGTTTGAGGAACCGCCCTCATCTTTTGCTCGAATATAGCAGACGCCTTGTTGGTCACCACAATAGCCTACATACCAGAACAAAAGAAGAACAATCAGGACAACACAAATGTCACAAGGCCTAAGGCCAAAATCAAAAAGTTTGGAAAACTAACCTTCCCGTGAGGTTCCATCATCTCGATATAAGCATCTTTGGCAACTATATCGCGAATTGATGGGAGCCCGCAGCCCTCGGGCTTAAAATGCCGCAGCAAATTGGCAACTTCCCAGGCATCCTCCGCGATGGGGCAGTCCTTCCTGTGATTAAACTTCCAGTGAAATGGCTTGCTGGCGGTTGAACCGTTCCCATTGGAGGAGCCCGACTTTGTCCCGGCCTCATCACCCCAATCATGCGAGCTCAGATCAACCTCAGTCCTCGTTCTTTTCGAGCCTTAACGAGAGGTGGTCGTCGGAACAACATGGATCGGCCCATGTGACCTCGAAGCCCCCGCATCAGCCGCCGACTGAGTCGGTGGGATATTGGTCCTATCCCCACCACGTGGAGACTGAGGCAACATGGATTGGGACACAACCGGAGAAGTCTGCTTCTGCTCAGATCAACCTAAGTCCTCGCTCTTTTCGAGCCTTGACGAGAGGTGGTCGTCGGGAAAGCATGGATCGATCCATGTGACCTCGAAGCCCCCGCATCAGCCGCCGACTGAGTCGGTGGGATACTGGTCCTATCCCCACCACGTGGAGACTGAGGCAACATGGATTGGGTACAACCGGAGAAGCCTGCTTCTGCTCAGATCAACCTCAGTCCTCGCTCTTTTCGAGCCTTGACGAGAGGTGGTCGTCGGGACAGCATGGATCGATCCATGTGACCTCGAAGCCCCCGCATCAGCCGCCGACTGAGTCGGTGGGATACTGGTCCTTTCCCCACCACGTGGAGACTAAGGTAAAAGGGATTGGGACACAACCGGAGAAGCCTGCTTCTGACCCCCCCTCCCCTTCAGCCACAATAGACGGGTTCGCTGAGCTGGCCTCCAAGCCTAACACGGTGGCTCAAGGAGGTCCGGTCCCCAGCGACCTTATCAGCGCGTTAGCCAGCTCGCCGGTCTTAATCGTACCAACATCGATGGGACCCTTACCAGAGCGACGGCTACTTTGTCTTCCAGACATTTTTCGATTGAGCCGATTGGTCGCAGTTGAGCCGGAGTCTGATAATTGGCGAACCGGAGCTGCACCATTAAGCTAAGTAAATGATCGGGAGACACACGAAAAACGACGCACAGTGAAATCTCGTTAAACTAACCTCGCCGAACTGGTTTTTCAACACGAACTGGAGGAGGAGGAGGAGCTTTCGTCGCGTCTCTCGGAACTTGCAAATCGAGGGCGTAGCGAATCCTCTCCGGGGTGAACTGGTCCTATTGAACTTTTTCCTTTCGCAGCTCGGCTACCAAAGCTTTTGTTAGAACGTCGAGGGGAACTGAGTCAGGAGTTTCTGCAAAAAAAAAGAAGAAAAAACGCGATTAGATCACGGATTGTTTTGAAACACGCAAGCACGCTTAAAAACGATCTAACTACAAGTTGATCTCCTAGTCCCTAAACAACACGATTGGCCCACACAGTCGGAATCCTCGAAGGGTCAAAATCCCCAATAGAGGCCCGATTAACACGAAAGAAGAATGCCTTCTCCTTCCAGCTGTCCCTGACCGGGATCTCCTGTAGAACTTTACGGCTGCTACGAGGAGAAGGATAATAGGTCCCGGGAAGTTTGACGTTGTGCTTCACCGAACATAGTAACAAGTAGGTGTGGGCGTCAAAATATTGATTTTCCTCCCGAGCACGAACCGCAAGACCTATCACTAAACGAACGAAGTTGGGGCACATCTGGGGAAACGCCAGATGTAGTTCCGCCAGCGTTTCCAACAGGATGGTCGGAATCGGAAATATCAAGCGACATTTGGTGAAATACGTCGAGTAGGCACACCAGAATCCATCCCGAACGAGCTCGGTAGATTCAGATTCCGACGGAAGCACTATCTCTATATCGTCCGGGATACCCAAAACGTCTCGGAGTTCCCTCAAATGCTTCGCCGCGAGTCTCGAGGGCTCGTGAGGGCCGAACGTTTCGACGGAGGAGCTCTCAGCTATCCTTTTTCCCCTTGATTTCGACATCGTCAGATGAAAGTATCACCGGAATCTTTGAAGAAAGATTTGGGTAAAGAAGAAAAGAATAGACGAAATTTTTCCACAATCCAAGGTTTGGGTTTCCCATAAGTTAGCTTTTACTTTCTAGTAAATTGCAGAAGAAAGTAAACCAATTAATAAAGGGGGAGAAGAGAAGTTACCTCGAGGTGGCGTCGAATTTTACGTTTTCAATGAAGACGTGGAAGTTACCTTTATAAGCGTCCCCTCATTGGTAAATCTCGGGAAGCGCGGAAATCTTTCGTCCCTATCGATCTCAGCCGTTCATCTCCAAAGCAAGATAACTGCATGTAGATCTGACGTCACACACGGAGCTCGAGATAATGATGGTGTTTCTCCTGATCTAACTCGACCGTTCATCTTTAGGGAATTATCCCAACTAGAAAGATATCATTTAATATCGTTAGAGATTCGACTATATCCGTTCAAATCGCAAAAGATCTGTTCTTACTTTCTCCCAACCGTTCGATCGGCGAAAAAGAGATCGCAAAAACCAAGACACGCTAACCATGAATGTCCGCCCGCTAAGTTTATTGCTTTCACTTAACGGGCTAGGGGGCAATTGTTGGTGTTGAATTTGACACAGATCCAGCCCATGTCAAAAGCCCATTAACTATAATAGTTAGAATCCAAGTACCGAAGCCCACCCACTTCAGAAGACAGCTCGTCAGCCCAGCATAGCCCAATTTACGTCTAGCTCGACATCAAACCTGCGAGCTAACTAAGGAGTCGATCAAAACCGTTACGCGATCTCCTGAAGATGAGGAAGTCAAAGATATTCGGATGGTTAGCTCGGTCAAGATACGCCGAGATATGCAGTGAGTTGGAGCTGGAGAGCAAGGATAAAAGAAGGGAAGGACGTTCGGAAAAAGCACGACTTCTTTACGTAGAATTCACTTGTATCCCTAGAACTATCAGTTCGCACAAAATCTATCTCCTTCGAGATCTCTTGTAAACCCTTATCCGATTATCAATACAAAGTCCAGTTCGTTATATCAATCTTACATTTCATCTTTGATTCATAGAATATCTAGCCCTCTTTGCCTTCACATAAATCACTACAAAAACTTCGGTGTGAGTTTCAGATCTCACAATCATGGTGAATATGGTGATCATGATAGGATTCATGAGATGGTTACAGATGCATTTCATGAAAACACGGATACAATTCTAGCTGCTGGTCATGATAGTAATATTTACGACGAGGAACCCAATTTAGATGCCAAAAGATTTTATGATATGTTAGATGCTGCAAATCTGCCACTCTACGATGGATGTAGAGATGGGTACTCTAAATTGTCCTTGGCAGCTAGGATGATGACCATTAAAACTGATCATAACTCCGGTGAGGTTTGCATGGATGATTGGGCTGATTTGATTAAGGAGATTTTGCCTAAAGATAATTTAGCTGCCGAGAGTTACTATGAGATACAAAAGCTGGTTTTTAGTCTTGGGTTACCTTCTTAGATGATAGACGTTTGTGTAGACAATTGCATGATTTGTTGGAAACGATGACAAGTTGCAGGAATGCCGTTTTTGCCATAAGCCACGATATAAACCGCAAGGTGCTGGTAGGAATAGGGTGCCGTACCAAAGGATGTGATATCTTCCAATAACTGATTGGTTGAAAAGATTGTATCACTCGGAAAGGACTGCTGCATCCATGAGATGACATGCTGATCATTTGCAGACAGATAGGGAGGTCAATCATCCGTCAGATGCAAAAGCGTGGAAACATTTTAAGACGGTACACCCCGACTTTGCTAGAGAGAAACGGAATGTATATCTTGGTCTTTGCACAGATGGATTTAGTCCATTTGGTATGTCTGGTAGGCAATATTCTTTATGGCCCGTAATCTTAACGCCTTACAACCTTCCCCCAGACATGTGCATGCAAAGAGAATTTCTATTCATGAGTATATTAGTCCCTGGTCCCAAGCATCCGAAGCGATCCCTTGATGTGTTTTTGCAGCCTCTAATAGCGGAGTTGAAGGAATTGTGGTTTAATGGGGTTCGTACGTATGATATTTCAAGGAAGAAAAATTTTACGATGCGGGCGGTTCTTATGTGGACAATAAGTGACTTTCCCGCATACGGGATGCTATCAGGGTGGACTACGCATGGGCGGTTGTCTTGTCCTTATTGTCTGAATCGAACAGAAGCATTTCAATTGAAGTACGGTAGAAAAACAAGTTGGTTTGATTGTCACCGGCGATTTCTACCCTTGTTGCATACATACCGAAGAAACAAGCGGGTATTTAGAAAGAACAAAGTTGTCCGTGTTCCTCCTCCTGTATGTGTATCCGGGGTAGATTTAGAAGCGCAAATTGATCATTACGGTGCACAACAAACAGTCTATTTTTTAAAACTTTTACTAACAAATTAATTTACAAAAATGTAGGCATCCGAAAACGGAGGTGTTTTGCCTCTGATGACGGAAGTTTTTGCGAAGACACATCGGAAGAAGGCGTCGGGGTTCTTTGTCTCTGCCAAGGCCGAGAGGATCTATAACGATGTCACAGCGAGGATTGCCGAGCGAGAGTCACTGATGTTTCAGACATCACCTGGAGGTTCTTCTGTGCAATCCGGGGGGTTGACCACTCCTGACATCGATCGGATCTACGAGCAGGTATGTATAATAATATATCTGATATTATTATATATTTTTTATCTAATCATAATTTGTTTATTTTTTTTAAATCTAAGTTGCCCCTAAGAGAAACGGGAAAGTCGTAGGGATGAGATCTATTCATCATGTCCCATCTGCTTCGTCTTTTGCCCCTAAATGGTCCCCCAGAGATGATCCGGTCGTCCTACGTGCCAAGATAACGACTCTCCAACAAACTCAAATAAATATCAGGAACAAGTCAAGGCTGAACTTTCGGAGTACGACGCTATCTTCGAGATAATGGCAGTGGGAAATCCCGAGATCACCGCACATTTGCAAGCGAAGCGGAGATGATGAGCGGCAACAGCACATGCCGGGCCAAGCCATTCGACAGAGGAAGACTTGACCGAGCAACAACGCGAATCACGCCGCCTTGCGACTCAAGCTGCTGAAGATGCTCGGACTATCCCGGATTTCGATTATGTCGTAGAGTAGTTTTATTTTTAATTTTAATTATAAAATTTTCTTTTTTTTATATATATTTTTTATTTTAAATTTAAAATTTTACTAGGTATTTACGACGAAAATAATTTTGCCACGAATTAAGAACGAACTTTGTTGCCACGTTTTTACGACGAAATTTCAATTGCCACGAATTAACGACGAAATATTTTGCTACGAATTTACGAAGAAATTTTAATTGCCACGAATTAACGACGAAATATTTTGCTACGATTTTATGACGATAAATATTTTGCTATGAATTTACTACGATTCTTTTCTTCTCAATTTGCTACGGATTTACGACGAACTCTGTATCTCGCTAATTAACGACGATTTTACGAAGAAATCTCGGAATTCCAAAATTAACGACGAAGCCGCGACGAATTTTCTTTCGCGACGATCAATTACCGACGATTGAATTTTCTAGACAAATTCGTTGCGACTTCCGATTTACGACGAATTTGCCACGAATTCGTCCCTCGTAAAATGCATTTTTTCTTGTAGTGACTCCGTATGTATTCTTTCGTATCCTACGACGCAATCAAACACGTAATATACGATCAAGTTTTTTTTATAACATTCCCGACACTCTATAAGTGTGCAATTAACACCTCATGACGCGACTACTCATCTAAGATAGATCCGGTGAATCCTAAGATCAGTCTATAGTTAGCTACGCTAAATCCATGCAATAAAAACACATTTAGACGAAAGAAAATCCTAAAATACGGCTAAGCAATCATTAAGCCACTTATCCAAATCATGTATGGGATCGATTAAGCAAGAAAATTAAACAAAAAAAATCGATGATGCTCTTAGCCAACCTACTCTCGTAGTATTAATCACGAAACATCAAAAGACAAATTTCAATCTAACAACCTAGCGATCAATCCATGAATCCTCTTTGAAAACCCTTAAACACAAAAAACGAATCTACTCTAACTTGACTGGGGTGTGCAGAAATGAGCTGAATACAAGCATAATCGATTAAACTTAGAAAAGTATAGAGGGTTCGAGAGAAGATCTCTTTCCGCCTCGAAAAGGAAAAATAAAAACGTGAAAAAGGCTTATGCGGCTCTAAATCTTTGGTGGCTGCGTTTCTATGATGGGATGATACACGACTTTTCAGTCTTGTAAGCAATTCCTCAATTGCTCATGTCATTGCAATATTTGAGGTATCAATCCATCTTGGGGGTTTGGTGCAATAAGAATGCAAAATTCAGTTTAAGCTAAGCTAGAATAATAGAATCAAGTCACAAACAAGAATTAAAAGCTAAACACAACCTAAATAAGACACTACTAGAGCAATAATATGAAGCTAAACCTTAAATACCACTAATTAAGCACTAAACAAGCAATTAACTACTAATCAAGATTATCAAATTAACTAAAACGAAACCTAGGGATGGAATCATTGATTTGGGAAGCCTAATGGACAATCTTGCAATCATTTAAGCAACTAATAAAGCTACCTCTATGCCTAGAACTCTTAATCAAGTTTAAACCATGGTGTGTAGCATTAAACCCTTTGTTAATCACCCTAATGAACTAATGATGTTTTAGCATTAGAATAATCAACAAGCATTAAATACAAGTCTATAAGGCATAATAAACACTCTAAACATCTAATGTCTTAGGCTAGAATATGTAAATTTCCTATTAAGTTGGTTCAAGCATTTCATCAAACACTTGGTGGGTGTGTGAAATGCTTAGGCTCCAAATTAGCAAAAGTTAGCTAATTGGCATTAGGAATCACTTAATAGAAAGAGGTAATGAAAGAATCTAACCTAGATTGCAAGATTAATCCATTGAACTTCCCTAAATCTAATCCATCCCTAAGTTCCTAAGGGAACTACTCACTAATCATGCTTAAACCCATCAAATCAAAGATAAGAGAAAGATTAAGCATAATTAGAGAAAGATAACAAGAATTCTAAGAAAGATATTGCATTAAACTCAAATCCAAAGCTTAAACAAAGAGTTTTGCCCAAAGAGGCTAAAAGTTTAGTCTAGAAACCAATGGATAAAAGCTCTCTAGAAAAATTAGGTTAAAAGAGTATTTATAGGTGGTCCCATAAGATGCAAGAAAAAGAAGTCGTCTGGGGTCGGATCGACGAGGTCATCGATCCATGTCGTCGATCCGACCCTCAAAATAAACTGGATCGACGTGCTGGTCGATCCGCTTCATCGATCCATGACTCTAAGCTTGACTTCTGGTTCGGCGTGGCTCGTCGATCCATCTCACCGATCCGTGTCCCTGGAAATATGGATCGGTGAGTCTTCGTCGATCCATGTCACCGATCCGTGTCCCTGGAAATATGGATCGGTGAGCCTTCGTCGATCCGGTACGCCGATCCGTGCTTCTGGATTTGTGGATCGACGACCTTCGCCGATCTGGGTCGTCGATCCATCTTCAGAAATCGTCTGCTTCCTTCTCCTTGCTCCTTCTTGCCATTCCAAGTAGCTAGCATCACCCTCCAACTCCATCCTCATCTTCAAAGCTTCCTTTTTCGCCTGATTTATGGTACCAATATGCAACAAAGTATGCAAAGAACCATGCAAAAGACCCTAGGACTCTAAATGATACAATGCAACACAATGATGCTACTTTAGACTCTAAATGATGAGAAACTAATGCTTAAAGGATGTTAGAATGATGCAAAATATAGACATATCATGGGACCTATGAAGGATTACAAAAACAACGAGTAGAGATGAGTATTTATAGGTCTAGAGGTCTTCTTAGGCGTCACTTAGGTTTTCGTTGAGTTTGACGGCTATTGCGCTTAACGGGTTTTCAAACAAGCTCGGGAACGTAGCCTTGGTGTGGTCGCGCGAGCGAGAGCTCATGACGTGGCCAAGTGGGGTCTGGCCATAGCTTGGAAATCTGGTGGCGCAGTGGAGAGGTCCCTGGCTGTGTGGTCGAGGCCTGGTGGTACGGAGAGATCACTTGGTGATCAAACCTTCATTTCTTCTCTTGTTTAATTCTCCCGCGAGACTGCATGACATGTCTTCAGTAAAAAAAATCATAATTCCATATCTAACAGTTAGTTTGAGTTCAATACACTTGGATATAAAAGATAACATTCCCCTCTATTTGGTGTCCTAATTTAAAAAAGATCGCGTGGTGGGAAGGTCTTGATCGGATGTTAGACTTCTTGCACTCTGAATTTGTCCAAAATGTCATTTTGCTCTACTTTGCTCCGTTTTGCATCCCTTTTGCTATGTTTTCCTGAAAAGAGTCTTGACCATACAAATACGAAAACTACTATCTATCCATTAAAACTTTAGTGAAATGTTTATTAAAACATTCACTTATTATAGTAAAAATAGTAAAAATATTTCAAATATCGTTCTTTGCGGAACTCCAACTGCCGTTCTTAAACCAGTTTTTTTATTTTATTTTATTTTATTTTTATAAGGGAAGATCAAAGAGAGATTGCACCTAGCGCATCTTGTCAGAGTCTAAAAGAGGAGTTAAGTTCAATGTACCTCAAATCCTTTGACGAGAAATTTTGATACATTAGGTGTGGAGTCAACACAAGATCCTTCGAGTACACCAGAGATTATAACTTTCTCCGGTAGAAAATCTACTCGCAGTGTTCAACTTAGTAAGCTTTGCTTCTAATCCCCACAAGAATGGTCATTAGGCTTCACGTTCGAAGTGACTTGTTGATGCGGTGGATTTTTGTTACTCCAAGTTTTACCCCTAAGATAGCCGCAAGTACACAACAATCACAGTAGTATATTAAGGGATCGAATCTACAGAGATTGTTGTTTCGCGAAAGTTCTAGGATTTCTAACTTCTTTAAACCAAAAGAAAAGATTGGGGGTTTGTGTGTCATAGTTTTCAGTAGTAATATCAAGTAGTAAAAAAGAATTAAACGGTTGTACATCAATAGGTAAAAGGCGTTGGGTTCAGGGGTGTTCTCCGGGGTTCATGGATTGGATCAAACAAGCAATATACTAGGTTTTAAATGACTTAGTGGGCTAGGTTCTTCAGGTGAAACGGTCGACTATGATTACCCCGCGCTCACGGATCTAACTACCTACGTTTGCCTCGCTCTGCGGATATGAGTTATCATCCCACGGTGCGAGTCAAACGCGCAAACATAACATTCACCTATTTGTAAACACTCGCGGTGCTGTCCGTCGATATGCCTAAACATGCTACGGTGCGGTCCGTTTGTTAACCTCTAGATCCAGACAATAGACTCAAGTTCGTGTATCTAGTTGTCCTGGGATCAGTTGCTAATTGATCAGAAAAGCAAGCATGTAATAAGAGCAAGACATAAATGAAGATTCCTAATAGAAACTTTATCTCTATCAACTTAGAGAAATCGATCCATGATTAAACCCCTTAGGAAAATCCCCATTAAATCCAATTAGATGACTACTCGTTCATGGGAACGAGAGAGATCCTTCGATATAAGAAAAGGTGCGAATTGTATTGAATAAGAAACATAGTTATAAAACTTCTTCAAAGGAAATCCAAATGAAGAGATCTTCTTAAAGTATTGAAAAGCAAAGAACTGAAAACAGTAGATGAAAAGAGAAGGGAAGAAAGGTGGCGGCTGCAGAAGAAATCTCTCTCGAGGTCTTCAACTCCGGGGCCGTCGAACTCTCTCTCTCTCTCTCTCTCTCTCTCTCTCTCTCTCTCTGTGCGGCGCAGATGTGTTTCTGGAAAAGCTCTCTGTGTAGTCACGCCTCTTCTGAAACCCTAAGGTTCCTTTATATAGGCTCCCGGTCTTCAGAAAGTGGGCTTCGCGTTTTAACCTCGGGAAAATATCGGATAAGTGCAAACGGGCTCGGGATGGGCCGGAGTGGTGTGGCCGCGCGAGCGACCAGGCGTGGCGCGGCCACTGGTCTTCTGAGGATCTGTGGCGCGGCCATCCTTCTTCTGGGAATGTGTCTGACGGGCCTTCTTGCTTCCTTCGTAACTTGAGATCCAACCGTGGGATTGAACTCAGATCACCTTGGCATAAAAGACAGCTGGAAGGGCTATCTTGTCTCCAAATATGAGCTTGATCTTGTGGTGGGAAGGTCGTCATCTGATGCTGAACTTATGGCTCCGAGCACATGTCCTTGAAGTTCCCGTTTTGCTCCAAAATGTGTCCTTTTTGTCCAATTTTCCTGAAATGACTCTTAAAACTAGGAAACGTGGAAATCACTTTAAAACCGTTGAAAACCGGGTTAAAACACTTATAAATGATCTTGAAATAATAGGTTTTAGGAGTAAAATATGAGTGTTATCAACTCCCCCAGACTTAAACCTTTGTTTGTCCTCAAACAAAACGCAGACAAAGCCTGGAAAAGAGGTTTGAAAATATAGGAACTAGCAAAAACTCAGCGACCGTCCTTCTAAACCATAAGTCATCGAACAAGTCTATCCAAGCTCAGCCTAGAAAATTCTCACTATAGTTCCTTCAACACTAGTCCCTTGCGAAACTTTCACTATCTAAACTTCAAGTTTCAGTCAACTAGCTCTCTAAGTAGTATTAAGTTTGGCGTGATCCTTGTCAAGGGATATAAAGCTAGATTCAACGAGGTTAGGTGTATAAAGGCCTTTATTGGTGAGGTTTAGAGTGTTTCGGGTTACCGTATAGATCTCCGGAAGGTGCGAGATATTATGCAAAACAACAGGAGAAGGTGGAACTGTTGGGATCCACGATTTCCAATCACTCTTCGCACGTACACATCCGCGAGTTCTCCTAGATATCGCCATTCCCCCAGACTTGGTTTCTTGCTTCGGGTTTGAAATGGATGGCGTCTAAAACTTCTCACCATATCGACCGGACTCTGTCTCTTTGAATGTTCCAATTCTCTTAAAACTCTTAGGCATTTTCTTCCCGTTTCTTTTTCTCCATATTTTTTTTTGGGTGTGACTCTCCTTTTTTACGGATAAGTACCATCATCACTCCAAGGAATTCAGGTCCTTTATCCGAGTCACTTTTTCTATATATATATTTATTATTCTCTTTTCTTTTTATGAAACGGGAAGTGCCTTAGTCTAGGAGTCTTAAGGAGAACTAAAATATTACCATTCTTTCGAGTTTTCCAAGGCATGAGTCGTACTCTTGTAGCCAACACTTTCGTCCCTTAACCATTTAATTCTTCGTCTTGAGTGACAAGAAATCGTGTCGTTCCTCCCTCTTCGGCGTTTTTGCACATATCGGCATATTGCGAAAACAAGAGAGTTGCATGAGATATGAAAAGATGGTAAAGGTTTCGGGTATGGTACCAACTGTGTGTTGGCCATTCGGGACATACAAAGGGTCGTGTTTAAAAATGGAAAAGATGTCCCAAACGTTCTGGCTTTTTCGTTGAATGCTTAAATCTGTTGACAAGGAAATTAGAAGTCAGGTTAAAGTCAAATAAAAATAGAGCTAGTATGTTCCTTCCCCTGAAATCTCTATAGATCGACATTCTGCAGGATTTTGCATTGTCGTCTTTCTAGCTACCCCCTAGTCTAGTACTAAGAATTGAAAGATCTATTACTACAAATAGCGTAGAATCACACTGGTCGATTATCATCTTTGGTTTCGTGTCATAGTCCCTAAAACCATATCATATATATCGAGATACATCATTCTTAGTTCTTAGGGTAAATAAAATTATAAAAATGACTCAAATAAAACCACAACAAAGCAAAGTCATTAGTAGGGATAAATCCCCCCAGACTTAAATCTCATTGTCCCCAGGGTGAAATAGTCGTGAAAGGATGGGACTGACTCAAAATATGAAAAATAAAGCAAAAGTAAAAGATAAGGGTGAAATAGATGGAACCAGGCTCGTAAGCAGGAAGAGTTTCGGTCGAGACGCGAAGTCTTCAAGGCATATGAACTCAGGGTCTAAAGGTCACCATCTATGTGTCCTCTCTCTCGAAGCTGTCGCACCATCTTCTCAAGCATCTCGTTCTGGCGTGCCAACTGCTCTTTAAGGGCGGTGATCGCGGGATCAGCGTAGGTGGACGGTGTAGTGGATCGTGAGGTGCTGCGCGTGGAGGAAGATGACGTGTGGTGGATCATCTGACGGATCGCCTCTCTCCTAGCCTTAACAGCTATATACTCTCCAATGGTATATGGTAGGCGTGAGAACTCGGTACGGAACTCCTCGTGCTCCGGGATCCTTTGTGGTGATCCCTTTGAAAGGCGCGAGACAGTGAGAGACAGTAGACAGACCGTGCGGTTATATCCCTTCCCTAGGCGGCATCGGTATCCAAAACTTTTTGGATCCATGGCTGCGCCTGTCAGGTTCCTGTCCGTCTGAAATTGGAACCAGTCAAACCAAGCCTCGTCCAGTGGCGCCTCAATGCTAGTGTCTACTCTAGCAGCCTCCACGATCGCTGTAATGATGCCTCCATAAGTCGTGAAGGCTGTCTTGCATCTAGGTGCGGTAACATCGTGCTTCACTCGCACGAGTCTCTTTGCTAGGACACATCCAAGGCATGCTGAAAGTGGCTCGTCTCTAAAGGCGGACTGAAGTAGGACAAGCTGTGGAATGAGAATGCAAGACTGGTTGCTGCGAGAGAAAAGTCGATGTGCTATGAGGCGATGCACAAAACGCACGACCGGATGTGAAAGGAAAGCAGACGGATGTCTCCCCTTGTCATAAATTCCTTGGCCCATAAGTCCCCAAAATCAGCGCTCTACTCTTCTTCAATGCTCGTCTCGCTCCTCAAGTCAAAACCAAAAATCTCGCAAGGCCTAGGGATACGCAGCTCATAATCTCTAGAGCCAATGGTGAAATAGAGAATACCATCTTTCGGATGTGACTTCCTTCCTTTCCGGTAGGAAAACTGAACTGAATATAAGAACTCTTGTGCGAGCTCCTTATAGGTAGGTCGATCAATCTCCATGATGGTCCTGAGCCTTAGCTCGTCCAAGTACCATGTAACATCCTCGCTGATGCCAAAGCGTCTAAAGCGGAGTAATCGATCTTGAGAGTCGTTCTTATCTCCATCTTCTTCATCTCCTTCAAATAATCGATGTTTGGGTCCATTGGCGCTCTAAAGTATCGGAGCTTGCACTTAGGAGGAGAAGGGTTCAGCTCTCTAGTTGGCTCTTGAGGTAGAGGTGAATCGTCGCGACTTGTGCGCGCTATCCGTGAATCGCAAAATCTTCTTTGTTGCTCCTTCACATATTGTAGGGCCCCGACCCGGATTTCCTAACCCGCGGCCGAACCACAGTAAATTTTTGCCTTTCTAACCGATATCCTAGATGAAGTTGAATACGTTCCTTTCATCTAACAACTTAACTCAGTCCATCCCATGGTCTTACTCATTCACGACTTAACTAACTACGCATTTAAATAACAATATCAAGCATCAGCTAAACCATACATTGGCCACTCTGCATGATCCACGAACGTCCCATACCGTCCAGACCTCCTGCGTAACCTCAAACACGCTCCTCCTGACCCAGCCACTGCGTTGGCTAACCCACGAACACATCTCCCCCCTGTACTTAGTCACTCAACCAACCATCCCCACATGACCAAGTACAGAAGAGAGACGGCCCGGATCCCCGATCCCTTGCACGTCCAGACACGATCCACACTGATCGCCAGACACGATCCACACGATCGCNTTCCCAAAGCTGTAACCAAAAACAGTCACACCTTGGCAAACCTACCTGGTTTCCAAAGTCGTAACACAGAACAACCACGTCTTGGCCAACCTACCTGGTTTCCAAGGACGCCAGAACAGCACACGGCCTACAAGCCCTTACTAGTCACACAGACTTTTACCACGGCTCACTAGCCTCTTACGGCACACAAGGCCTTCGGCACACAATGGCCCCGGTCACACAGACCCTTATCGGCACGCAATGGCCTCGGTCTCCCAGACCTTTACCTCGGCTCCCAGCCTTACTACGCTTAACCAGCGTGTCTTTGCTTAACCAGAAGCACAAAAGAATGCAAGCAATGCATTACAGAACTTATATGATCATCTATCCTAACTCTGACCCTAGTCTTACGGACTCGGTTCCGCACTAGCGTGAATCACACATCACCCAGGCAAGAGACACGATCCTGCCTCGATCACAAGTTAGTTAGACAACATGTATTCCCACGGTTACCACAACCGAACAACAATCACATACATATGCATGATCATCTACCCTAACTCTGACCATCTAGTCTTATGGACTCGATTCTATACTAGCGTGAATAACACATCACCTAGGCAACGAAACGATCCTGCCTCGATCACGAGCTAGCTAGATACCATATTAGCCTCGGTAATCGCACATACCAACTTAATCTTATAACCAAATCCGATTCATCATAGTTACGAATACCTCCGAAAAGTTTCTTGATCATCAAACAAGTATTTGACGAGGACACTTAACTCCCAATCTCTTGTTCTCTTTGATCTCAACTCTCGAACCGCACTCATACTATATGGTCTACTAACGAACACGCACATAAACAGTTTGGTCCTATGATCATCTCAACTACTTCTGAAGTCTCACAAGGCATCAGTTCTACTCCAAGAGAGAATCACACATCCTCTTGAACTAGCGACTCGATCCGGACATTCAAACAGTTTGTTAGATACCACATTTGACCACCCGGTACTCTGTACCGTTCACATTCATTCACAATCACAAAAACAGGATGATCATCTACCCTAACTCGCGGACCATGACTTATGGACTCGGTTCTGCTCTGGCGTGAGTCACACATCACCCAAGCAAGACACTCGATCCGGCTATCCAAACGAGCTAGTTAGACATCACGTATAAACCACGGTATCCAATACCAATCACAGAAAAACATTGACCTTGCTAAGCATACACTAACTTACACAAGCAATCAATGAAAACCAGATAAATTAGCAATCCTACGGTTCCAGATCAGCTACAGTCACGCACTCACAGAAAATCCAACCAGATAGACTAGATCATTCACGGATCCAGCCACTTAACAGATAACACATTTATTCCCTTTACCATTTTTCCGCGTCTAAGTCATTCTAGACAAGCCCAATTAACATCAAGACTCTGTCCTAGAACCGGCCACGCTCTGATACCACTTGTAGGGCCCCGACCCGGATTTTCTAACCCGCGGTCGAACCACAGTAAATTTTTGCCTTTCTAATCGATATCCTAGATGAAGTTGAATATGTTCCTTTCATCTAACAACTTAACTCAGTCCATCCCATGGTCTTACTCATTCACGACTTAACTAACTACGCATTTAAATAACAATATCAAGCATCAGCTAAACCATACATTGGCCACTCTGCATGATCCACGAACGTCCCATACCGTCCAGACCTCCTGCGTAACCTCAAACACGCTCCTCCTGACCCAGCCACTGCGTTGGCTAACCCACGAACACATCTCCCCCCTGTACTTAGTCACTCAACCAACCATCCCCACATGACCAAGTACAGAAGAGAGACGACCCGGATACCCGATCCCTTGCACGTCCAGACACGATCCACACTGATCGCCAGACACGATCCACACGATCGCCAAACACGATCCACACGATCGCCAGACACGATCCACACGATCGCCAGACAGTCCAGTCAAAATCAATCCTGATCGCCAGTCAGTCCAGCCACGATCAATCCTGATCACCAGCCAGCCCCACTTTCTATCGATCAGAACCTAAATCTCTCGGTGAAAACTCGACCAGAACAGAAATCACTCGGACGTAGTCACGCGTCTCTCAGATCCAGTCGGCTCATCTCGGCTATTGGTCGGATATCACTTTGCCCGACCAGCATCTCTCGGCAATCTCTCAACCCGGTCAGAATTCATCGGATAAACTTGATCCTTCCCTCGGTAAATCGACCACTCCAAGTCGATTCTCTCGATCAGAATTCCCAGAAACAGAACCGAACACGCGATCTCTCGATGACCCTTCTTTTCTCTCGGACAAACTCGACTTTCTCTCGGCCGAAACTTCTTTCTCTCGGATAACTCTCGATCCAGGCCGAATTCATCGGACAAACTTGGTCCTTCTCTCGGTAAATGGACCACTCCAAGTCGATTCTCTCGATTAGAATTCCCAGAAACAAAACCGAACACGCGATCTCACGACGGCTCTCGATTCTCTCGGATGAAAACGGATTACCTTGATTATCTCTCGGATGCTTCGCGATCCGATCGAGAAATCCTTCGGCCGAACACACTTCTCTCGGCAAATCGACCCTTCTAAATCGTTTCTCTCGAACAGAAATCTCAGAATCTCGACGGCTCTCGAAATCTCTCGACGCACTCCCTTTTCTCTCGGGCAAAATCGCCTTAGGTGCTTTTCTCTCGAGAAAAATTGTGATCCCCCACGCGGCCGCGAGATAAAACATATAAATAGGTCCGAAAACCCTAGCTCGACCGTCCTTCCTCGGTTTAGTCACACTGTTTACTTTTTCTCTCGGTCCAATTCAAGTTTCTCTCAGCCAAACCGGCCAACTTTCCTTTTTCTCTCGGCCAGACTTAAACCACTCGGCCAAACACGGGATAAATCATTTTCCTCTCGAGAAAACTGATTTCCCTCGAGTTAAACCACGTTCCACAACCCAACAGCCTTGTTCCTCAACACTTAGACAAAATCCCCAACATTTACTCGGCCTAGGCACAGTACGGTACTTAACCTCACGGACGTACCACGGTTTGGTACCACAGACATACCACGGACGTACCACGGACGTACCACGGACGTACCACGGACGTACCACGGACGTACCACGGACGTACCACGGACGTACCACGGACGTACCACGGACGTACCACGGACGTACCACGGACGGTACCACGGACGTACCACTGTACAACACAAATAATTACAGAAACGGACGAACCTCCACTGTACCAGGACATACATACAACGGTCATCCCATGACTCGCACGACCATACTTAGGATTTCTGGTCGCGGATGCTACACATATCTTCCTAGAGTGGTGTCTAGACTTGGGTTTCCTACCCTGTCTCTTGTTCTTGCTGTCGCGGAAATCTCCTTGAAGAGCTTAGTTGCTCATTGTACCTTGCAAAACAAAACAAAAACTCGACCAAAGATATGAATTTGATGTGTCTTAAGGATTCTAAAGTGCAATGATATACAAGACATATATCAAGAGTTTTCAAGACTAATAACAATCGAGTAAATGCATAAATATCAAGATCAAGTTGGTACTCAAACTCTATTTTCGGATTTTTGGGTTTCCAAACCAAGAATTTTCCAATAAATCGATTTTGTCAATTTATTTTCATCAAACTTTGGTTCTTAAGTCATACCTAGCATGAATTAAGTTCAAACTAAGTCAATTGTTTATAAATACTTCCAAAATTCGTTTTTAGAGCAAGTTCTAATTTCAACTTTCCAAAGATTTCAACTTTGCCAAAATTGTTTTGCAAAAATCAAAATCTAAGCAACCTAATTCATCAATTCAAGGTTCTCTACCATTATCCAAGCATCCTAAACAATTATCTAGTCAAGCAAGAGAGATATCAAAATTAAGTTTTCTAGGAAATTTTAAAATTAGAGACCATACCTTGGAGATGAGAATGAATGACCTCTAAAAGTTGAATCTCCTTTAATATTAGATGATATTAAGCCAAATAAAAATAATTTTTGAAAACGGTTCAAATTTGAAAAACCTAGAATCTATCAAAAATCTCCAAGTCTTTTGGAAGAGAATAAGAAAAGGGAGTTTGATCCTAAAAAATCTCTTTTTATTTTAAAAATGTATTTTTATCACTAAGGAACCTTTAATTTTCAAAAATTTTAAACGAGGTAACTTACATTGCGTGGTGGTCACAAATCAATAAAATTCGTTAAATTACATTAACGGAAATAGTTTTTCGGTGCGGGATTGTACCCAAACGCGGGAAGTTCGGTTCGGGAGGAAAACATGAATTTTCTGGGTTGGTCGTCCAGACGACCACTGGCTGCGCCATGGCCCATCGCGGCCGCGGCCAGGCTGCTCCCCTCCACGCGGTCGTGGCTCGTCGCACAGCCACGGCTTTTCTCGCCGCGGCACGAACTGGTGCTCGTGCGGCCAGCCTCTTTCCGAGGCTCCTCCTCATATTTTTGGGTTTTTCTTGGTTTTTCTATTTTTTTTTGTTTTTCTTCATATGCATAAGTACATAAAACTTGCAAAAACTAGTTTTTAGAAAGCTACAAAGTTGCTTGCGTGGTCTATCTTTGCCCCTACCGTGGCCAATCTTTGCCCCTACCGTGGCCAATCTTTGCCCCTACTGTGGCCAAGAAGGGTCTTCCAAGTATTTAAGGCTTGTCTTTGTCCTCCCCCATATCGAGTACATGGAAGTCTACATGTACTATCTTGTTTCCGACAAGAAGCTGGATGTTGCACATAATGCCATTCGTTATCTTCCTGGACGAATCTCCGAATACTAGCTGCATAGGTGAGGGGAAATAGGTCGTCATTCCTAATCTTTCAGCGATTGTTGTGGACATGACATTGACATTAGCTCCCGTGTCGCTTAGACAATCTTCGAATCGTATCCCTGTGATCGAACATGGGAAGATGAATGCCCCGGGATCTTCTTTCTTTTTTAGTCTCCCAAATGTGCAGTGCTTTGGAATATCAAAAGGTGGTTCAGCCGTTCCCCTCTTTATGGTCGGGAAAAGTGGGACGAATCTGCATTTATCTCCCACAACTAGTTCTGGCTCTTTAGCTTCGTCGGTGATCACAGAGATCACGTTACATAATACTTTAGGGTTATCCTCTACCTTTCCGGAAAGACTCCTGCTTCTCTCTTAATGGTTTTCAGCCGTTTGGGAAACTTGTGTGTCTATTTTCTTCACATGGGAAGATAGAGATTCAAACTTGTCGTTCAAATCGTCGTACATGCAATCGACCTTGATGTTGAGATCTTTGACCGATTTCTGCTGAGACAACATCAGCTGTTGCATCAGTCCTTCAAGTTTGTCCTCTCGTGATGGGTACGGTGCATTTAATGCAGTTTGTGGTGCTCTTTGTTGATTGCTGTAGGGCGCGGGCTGAGAGTGTAAGGTGATTTTGGTTGATAGCCTCTGTTACTTCCGTAGTTCACATTTTGGAACTTGTTCTGAAAAGGTCTTCCTTGAGATGGATAAACTTGGTCTCGCGGGTTCTCCACGTTCGGGTTTAGGTAAGAGAGGTTGTTGTTGTTCCTGAAGTTGTTGTTGAATCCGTTGTTGAAGTTCCGGTTCGGATACAAGTTCTGGCCTCCCATAAAATTAACTTCTTCTTCTCTCGAGTAGGATTCATCTCTTTCATCTCCTGGGTTAAGTTCTTCTCTTTCTCCCGCGGCTTCACACACATTGATGCTGTGTTTCTGTCCTTTGAGTAGCTGGTTCATCATGTTCTTCAGCTCGGCCATCTGCCTGGAATCTGAGTCTCCCATTCGTGGATTTTTATCATAATTCGGACAGTTGTTGCTGTTGCTTACAGCGATGTTCTCGATAAGTGCGCGTCCTTGTCGCTCAGTCTTTGTGGTAAAATCTCCATCGCTGGCAGTGTCGAGTGAGAGTTGGTACCTAGCTTGCAGTCCACGATAAACTGTGTTTAGCAAGCTGGCTCCAGAGAAGCCATGGTGAGGGCAATCGCGCTCGTAGTCTTTGAATCGCTCCCATGCTTCAAATAATGACTCGATCGGACCTTGTTGAAAGTTTTTGATCTTGTTTCTCAGCATATTGGATCGCGACTTCGTGTACAAGTGATTGAGGAAGGCGGATTTGCATTCCACCCAGTTAGTGATCGATCATGGTGGTAAAGTCTTCAACCATCTATGAGCTTTATCCCTCAAAGAGAAAGGAATTAGCATACACTTCAGATATTCGGGAGGGATTCCGCTAGTCTTTGTAGTGATGCAAATCTCTTCAAAAAGTTCGATGTGGTCCATCGGATGCTCGTTTGATAGCCCGTGAAACTGGTTTTGTTTCACCAAAGAGATGATTTGTGGTTTGATCTCCAGCTCGTCCTCATGAGGGACGTTCAATTGAATCGCATCTCATTCTGAAAGTGCTGATCAGGAGTGTCGTGATCAGCTATGGTGCGGTTCCTTACTCACCTTGGCTTGTTGGCGGGTAGAATAGGTCGATTGACATCTCGGTCTCCTGGTTGGACGATGGGGTCTGCTTGGTTTGCGCCATTTCCGATGATCGGATTAAGTCCTCCTTGCTGCAAGGCAGGATCGAGTTCTTCTCCATCCGAGTCAGCCTCGGGAATTTAGTTAATCGGGTTTCCATTGTTGTCGAATTGTGGCTCTCCGTCTTGCAAAACGTTAGGTGCTCGACCAGCGTTGCGAAGAGCGTCTTCGCGATTTCGTTGAACTCCAAGAGCGGCCTCGTTTTCGGCCATGCTGACCTGTTTTCTAAACCTTCAGATTTCTTTTTTGTGCATGTCGATCTTGATTTAGCGGGGCAAAACGTTAGAAGCGTTCCTCCTAGTGGTCATACACCTGAAACATGAGAAGCAGATACAAGAGAATCGTGAGTAATGAACGGAAAAACTTGAAATTCAACGTGGTCTAAAAGCTGAAAATTCGCAAAAGCAAACAATCCCGAGCAACGGCGCCAAAAACATGATGCGGTGGGTTTTGTTACTCCAAGTTTTACCCCTGAGATTGCCGCAAGTGCACAGCAATCACAGTAGTATATTAAGGGATCGAATCCACAGAGATTGTTGTTTTGCGAAAGTCCTAAGATTTCTAACTTCTTTAAACCTGTCTCTTATACACATCTAGATGTGTATAAGAGACAGGCGTTGCGAAGAGCGTCTTCGCGGTTTCGTTGAACTCCAAGAGCGGCCTCGTTTTCAGCCATGCTGACCTGTTTTCTAAACATTCAGATTTCTTTTTTGTGCATGTCGATCTTGATTTAGCGGGGGCAAAACGTTAGAAGCGTTCCTCCTAGTGGTCGTACACCTGAAACATGAGAAGCAGATACAAGAGAATCGTGAGTAATGAACGGAAAAACTTGAAATTCAACGTGGTCTAAAAGCTGAAAATTCGCAAAAGCAAACAATCCCGAGCAACGGCGCCAAAAACTTGATGCGGTGGGTTTTGTTACTCCAAGTTTTACCCCTAAGATAGCTGCAAGTGCACAGCAATCACAGTAGTATATTAAGGGATCGAATCCACATAGATTGTTGTTTTGCGAAAGTCCTAAGATTTCTAACTTCTTTAAACCAAATGAGAACTTGGGGGATGCGGTGTGTACGATTTGCAGTAATGATATCAAGCAGCAGAAAAGAATTAAACGGTCTTAAATCAATGAATAAAAGACGTTGGGTTCAGGGACATTCTCCGGGGTTCATGGATCGAATTTAACAAGCAGCATGATAAGTTCTGAATGATTTAATAGGTTAGGTTCTTAAGCTGAAACGGTCGACTATGACTACCCCGCCTTCACGGATCTAACCACCTGCATTTGTCATTCACTGCGGATATGATTTCTCATCCCACGATGCAAGACAACCGCGCATACATATCGTTCACCTATTTGTAAACACTCGCGGGGCGGTCCGTCGATATGCCTAAACAGCCTACGGTGCGATCCGCTCGTTAACCCCTAGATCCAGACGATAGACCACATGTTCATGTATCTAGTTGTCCTGGAATCAGTTGCTAATTGATCAGAGAAGCAAACATGCAATAAGAACAAGACATCAACGAAGATACCTAAAAGAAACTCTATCTCTATCAACCTAGCGAAATCAATCCATGATTAAACCCCTTCGAAAATCCCCTTAAAAACCCAACTAGATGACTACTCGTTCATGGGAACGGAAAACATCTTTAAGGTATGAAAGGTGCGAATTGTATTAATAAAAAGAACAAAGTGAGAAAACTTCTTCAAGGGAAATCGATTGAAGAGAGGTTATCTTAAAGTATTAAAAGGCAAAGAACTAAGAACAAAAGATGAAAGGGAAAAGAAGGAAGAGTAGGCGGCTGCAGAAGAATTCTCTCTCGAGGTCTTCAACTCTGAGGCCGTCGAACTCTCTCTCTTTCTCTCTCTGTGCGGCGCATATGTGTTTCTGGAAAAGCTCTCTGTGTCCGTCCTCTCTTCTGAAACCCTAAGGTTCCTTTATATAGGCCCCCGATCTTCAGAAAGTGGGCTTCACGTTTTAACCTCGGGAAAATATCAGATAAGTTCAAACGGGCTCGGGATGGGCCGGAGTGGTGTGGCCGCGCGAGCGACCAGGCGTGGCGCGGCCACTGGTCTTCTGAGGATCTGTGGCGCGGCCATCCTTCTTCTGGGAATGTGTCTGATGGGCCTTCTTGCTTCCTTTGTAACTTGAGATCCGACCGTGTGATTGAACTCAAATCACCTTGCATAAAAGACAGCTGGAAGGGCTATCTTGTCTCCAAATATGAGCTTGGTCTCGTGGTGGGAAGGTCGTCATCTGATGCTGAACTTATGGCTCTGAGCACATGTCCTTGATGTTCCCGTTTTGCTCCAAAATGTGTTCTTTTTGTCCAATTTTCCTGAAATGACTTTTAAGAATAGCAAACGTGGAAATCACTTTAAAACCGTTGAAAACCGGGTTAAAACACTTATAAATGATCTTGAAATAATAGGTTTAAGGGATAAAATATGAGTGTTATCAACTCCCCCAGACTTAAAACTTTGTTTGTCCTCAAACAAAACGCAGACAAAGCCTTGCAAAGAGGTTTGAAAATATAGGAACTAGCAAAAACTCAGCGACCGTCCTTCTAAACCATAAGTCATCGAACAAGTCTATCCAAGCTCAGCCTAGAAAATTCTCACTATAGTTCCTTCAACACTAGTCCCTTGCGAAACTTTCACTATCTAAACTTCAAGTTTCAGTCAACTAGCTCTCTAAGTAGTATTAAGTTTGGCGTGATCCTTGTCAAGGGATATAAAGCTAGATTCAACGAGGTTAGGTATATAAAGGCCTTTATTGGTGAGGTTTAGAGTGTTTAGGGTTACCGTATACAGCCATCCCCCCAGACTTAGTTTCTTGTTTCTGGCTCGGATTGGATGGCGTTTAAAACTTCTCACCATATCGCCCAGGCTCTGCCTCTATGCATGTCACGATTCTCTTAAGGATCTTAGGCATTTTCTTCCCGTTTCTTTTTTTTATTTGTAACTCTTTCTCTTTTTCTTTATGGATAAGTACCGTCATTACTCCAAAGAGTTCGGGTCCTTATCCGAGTTATATATTTTTTTTTTTATGAAACGGGAAGTGCCTTGTTGTGAGAGTTTTAAGGATCGCAAGAATATTACCATTCTTTCCGAGGCAAGAGTCGTCCTTCTCGTGTAGCTAACACTTCTGTTCCTTAACCATTCGATCCTTCGTCTTGAGTGACTAGAAATCGTGTCGTTCCTCCCTCTCCAGGGTTTTTGCACATATATGCATATGGTGAATACAAGAGAGTTGCATGAGGTATGAAAAGATGGTAAGGGTTTCGGGTATGGTACCAACTATTGATGAGTTGGCCGTTCGGGAACAACAAGGGAGTGTGTTCAAATGGAAGAAGATGTCCCGAACGTTCTGGCTTTTTCGTTGAATGTTTACATCTGTTGATAAGGAAATTAATAGTTAGTTTAAAGTCCAATAAAAATAGAGCTAGTGTATTCATTCCCCTGAAGTCTCTATAGATCGGCATTCTCCAGGATTTTGCATCTCTGG
Organism: Alliaria petiolata; assembly: GCA_020283515.1. Lineage (NCBI taxonomy): Eukaryota > Viridiplantae > Streptophyta > Magnoliopsida > Brassicales > Brassicaceae > Alliaria > Alliaria petiolata. The sequence goes on along the minus strand of JAHZTW010000004.1, from coordinate 62,514,465 downwards.
CTTTCTAGCTACTGCCTAGTCTAGTACTAAAGCTTGAAAGATCTGTCACTAGAAATAGCGTAGAAGCACACTGGTCGAATATCATCCTTGGTTTTGCGTCATAATCATAATCCCTAAAACCATATTATATATATCGAAATACATCATTCTTAGTTCTTAAAAGAAAAAGACTCAAATAAAAACCAAAACAAAAGCAAAGTCATTAGTACGAACTCCCCCCAGACTTAAATCACACTGTCCCCAGTGTGAAATAGTGGTGACAGGTCGGGAATGACTGCAGTAGATGAAAGATAAAGCATAAATTAAAATAAAGGATAGGGGTGGAATAGATGGAACCAGGCTCATAAGCAGGAAGAGTGTTGTCCGAGACGCGAAGTCTTCTAGGCATCTGAACTCAGTGTTTCACCAACGAGATGATTTGTGGTTTGATCTCCAGCTCGTCCTCATGAGGGACGTTCAATTGAATCGCATCTCATTCTGAAAGTGCTGATCATGAGTGTCGTGATCAGCTATGGTGCGGTGCCTTATTCGCCTTGGCTTGTTGGCGGGTAGAATAGGTCGATTGACATCTCGGTCTCTTGGTTGGACGATGGGGTCTGCTTGGTTCGCGCCATTTCCGATGATCGGATTAAGTCCTCCTTGCTGCAAGGCAGGATCGAGTTCTTCTCCATCCGAGTCAGCCTCGGGAATTTGGTTAATCGGGTTTCCATTGTTGTCGAGTTGTGGCTCTCCGTCTTGCAAAACGTTAGGTGCTCGACCAGCGTTGCGAAGAGCGTCTTCGCGATTTCGTTGAACTCCAAGAGCGGCCTCGTTTTCAGCCATGCTGACCTGTTTTCTAAACATTCAGATTTCTTTTTTGTGCATGTCGATCTTGATTTAGCGGGGGCAAAACGTTAGAAGCGTTCCTCCTAGTGGTCGTACACCTGAAACATGAGAAGCAGATACAAGAGAATCGTGAGTAATGAACGGAAAAACTTGAAATTCAACGTGGTCTAAAAGCTGAAAATTCGCAAAAGCAAACAATCCCGAGCAACGGCGCCAAAAACTTGATGCGGTGGGTTTTGTTACTCCAAGTTTTACCCCTGAGATTGCCGCAAGTGCACAGCAATCACAGTAGTATATTAAGGGATCGAATCCACATAGATTAATTGATGCGGGATTTCTTTTACTTCAAGTTTTACCCCTAAGATAGCTGCAAGTGCACAGCAATCACAGTAGTATATTAAGGGATCGAATCCACAGAGATTGTTGTTTTGCGAAAGTCCTAAGATTTCTAACTTCTTTAAACCAAATGGGAACTTGGGGGATGCGGTGTGTACGATTTGCAGTAATAATATCAAGCAGCAGAAAAGAATTAAACGGTTGTAAATCAATGAATAAAAGGCGTTGGGTTCATGGACATTCTCCGGGGTTCATGGATCGAATTTAACAAGCAGCATGATAAGTTATGAATGATTTAATAAGTTAGGTTCTTAAGCTGAAACGGTCGACTATGACTACCCCGCCTTCACGGATCTAGCCACCTGCGTTTGTCCTTCACTGCGGATATGATTTCTCATCCCACGATGCAAGACAACCGCGCATACATATCATTCACCTATTTGTAAACACTCGCGGTGCGGTCCGTCGATATGCCTNCCTAGCGGTGTTACGTGTTCTTGCTGTCGCGAAGAACTCCTTGAAGAGCTTAGTTGCTCTCTATTCTTCGAACGTATCTCGAAGTTTCGGTCGAAACTCATTGTACCTTGCAAAATAAAAACAAAAACTCGACCAAGCATGTGAATTTGATGTGTCATATGGATTCTCAAGTGCAATGATATACAAGACATATACCAAGAGTTTCCAACACTAGTAAACATCGAGCTTATGCATTAATATTTAAGATCAATTTGGTACCCATGCTCTATTTTCGGATTTTTGGGAATCTAAACCAAAAACTTTCCAAAAAATCGATTTTGTCAACTTATTATTATCAAACTTTGATTTCTAAGTAGTACCTAGGATGAATCAAGTCCAAACTAAGCATATTGTCCAATAATACCACAAGAATTCGTTTTCTAGAGCATGCTCTAATTTTTATTTCAAAGATTTCAACTTTTTCGAATTTGGGTTGCAAAAATCAAAATCTAGGCAACCTAAATCATCAATCCAAGGTTCTCTATTATTATCCAAGCATCCTAGACAATTTTCTAGTCAAGCAAGAGAGATCTCAAAATTGAGTTCTTTATAGATTTGTAAAATTAGAGACCATACCTTGTAGATGAGGATGAATGAGCTTTAAAAAGTGAATACTCTTCGAAAATAGATGAGATTAGGCCAAAGAATTTTTAAAAACGGTTTGGATTTGAAAAACTTAGAATCTCCCAAAAATCTCCAAGTCTCCTGGGAGAGAAGGAGAAAAGAGAGTTTGATCATAAAATTTCTCTTTTGCTTTTAAAAAGGTGTTTTTATCACCAAAAACCTTTTATTTTCAAAATTTTAAAAACGAGAGAACTTACCTTGCGTGTTGGGCACGAATCGATTAAATCCATCATTTTATATTGACGAGAATAACTTTTCGGTGCGGAATTGTACCAAAACGCGGGAAGCTCGGTTCGGGAGGAAAAAAGTGAATTTTCCGGGCTGGTGGCTCATATGACCGCTGGCCGCGCCATGGCTTGTCGCAGCCGCGGCCAAGCCACTTCTCTCCACGTGGTCGTGGTCCGTCGCGCGGCCACGGTCCTTCTCGCCACGCCACAGGCCATGCTCGTGTGGCCAACCTCCTTCTGAGGCTCCTCTTCATATTTTTGTGTTTTTCTTGGCTTTATATTATTATTTTTTTATTCCTAACTACATAAAACTTGCAAAAACTAGATGTTAGAAATGAAAGAAAGAAAAGAAATCAAAAACACGTACCGGATGGGTTGCCTCCCACCAAGCGCTTTTGTTTAAGTCGTTCAGCTCGACTCTGTTTGAAGCTTAGGCAGTTTGGGAAAGTGCTTCGGGAGTTGTCTCTCCTGAAGCTTCTCCTTGCTTTCGTATCAGCAGTGTCCCTCCGTTTCCGTTCCTTAGAATTTTGGCTTCTAAGATTACCCTCTTTGTCTTTTCAACTGACTTTGAAACTTCCTATTCACCCAACTCTTCTAGCTCGGGAGGAATCAGAATTTCGATTCGGGAGAAGGGTCTCGAGTTGAGCTGGCCTGCCCTTAATATCATCCCCTTTTTCTCCTTCTTAGTCGCGTGGCTCTTCGTCTCCGGAGGCGGAGTGCTCAGCTCCTTTGGGTAGTATCTCTTCTGGCTTATATGTTGGAAGACTACGAAGTTGCTTACATGGTCGATCCTTGCTCCTACCATGGCCAAGAAGGGTCTTCCAAGTATCAGTGGTTTGTCTTTGTCTTCCCCCATGTCGAGCACATGGAAGTCAGTAGGTACTATCTTATACCCGATAAGAAGTTGAACATTGTAGATTACGCCATTTGATTTCTTCCTAGAAGAGTCTCCGAACACTAGCTGCGTAGGTGAGGGGAAATAAGTCGTAATTCCTAACCTTTCAGCGATTGCCATTGGCATGACATTGACATTGGCCCCTGTGTCGCACAGAAAATCCTTGAAGTTGATTCCCGTGATCGAGCATGGGAAGGTAAATGCGCCTGGATCTTCTTCTTTCTTCAGTCTGTCGAACCCACGGTTTTCCGGGGTATCGAAAGGTGGACTGGCAGTTCCTTTCTTTATCGTTGGGAAGAGTGGGACGAACCTGCACTTTTCTCCCATGACTAGTTCTGGCTCCTTAGTCTCGTTGGCGACTGCTGAGATCGCGTTACAGAATCCTTTCGGGTTATCCTCTACTTTTCCGGGAAAGATCCCTGCTTGCCTCTTGATGGATTCAGCGGTTTGAGAGACTTGCATGTCTAATTTCTTCACGTGGGAAGAAAGGGTTTCGAACTTTCCGTTTAGGTCGTTGTATATACAATCTACCTTGATGTTGAGATCCTTGACCGATTTTTGTTGAGATAACAGCAGCTGTTGTGTCAGTATTTCGAGTTTGTCTTCTCGAGACGGGTAAGGTGCATTCGGTGCAGCTTGCGGCGCTCCCTGCTGATTGTTGTAGGGCGTGAGCTGAGAGTTGTAGGGTTGCTTCGCCTGGTAGCTTCCGTTGTTTCCGTAGTTCACGTTCTGGAACTTGTTCTGGAAGGGTCTTCCTTGAGGTGGATACACTTGATCTCGCGGGTTCTCCACGTTTGGGTTTCGGTATGATAAGTTGTTGTTGTTCTTGAAGTTTTTGTTGAATCCATTGTTGAAGTTTCTGTTTGGATATGAATTTTGTCCTCCTATGAAGTTAATTTCTCCTTCCTGCGTATAGGACTCGTCTCCATCGTCTCCCGGGCTAGATTCTTCTCTTTCCGCTGCGGTCTCACACGCACAGATACTACGCTGCTGTCCTTTGAGCAGCTGGCTCATCATATTCTTCAGCTCAGCTATTTGCTTAGAATCAGAGTCTCCGGTTCTTGGATTCCTATCATAATCTGGACAGTTATTGATGTTGCTTACAGCGAGGTTCTCGATGAGTGCGCGTCCTTGTCGCTCCGTTTTTTTTGTAAAATCTCCATTACTGGCCATGTCGAGCTAAAGTTGGTATCCAGCTTGCAGTCCGCGGTAGAACGTGTTTAGCAAGCTGGCTCCGGAGAAACCATGGTGAGGACAGTCGCGCTCATAGTCCTTGAATCGCTCCCACGCCTCAAAGAATGATTCGATCGGTCCTTGTTGAAAGCCTTGGATCTTGTTTCTTAGCAGGTTGGATCGGGACTTAGTGTAGAAGTAATTAGGGAAGGCAGACTTGCATTCCACCCAGTTAGTGATCGATCATGGTGGTAGAGTCTTCAGCCATCTATGAGCTTTGTCGCTCAAAGAAAATGGGAATAGCTTACACTTCAGATAGTCGGGAGGGATTCGGTTCTTCTTTGTGGTGCTGCAGATTTCCTCGAATAACTCGATGTGGTCCATCGGGTGCTCGTTTGATAGTTAGTCCGTGGAACTGATTTTGCATCACCAAAGAGATGATCTGCGGTTTGATCTCCAACACGTCCTCATGGGGGACGTTAACTTGGATCGCTGCTCGATTCTGGAAGTGCTGATCAGGAGTATCGTGATCGGCTATGGTGCGGTTCCTAGCTCGTTTGGGAAGGTTGGCTGGCAGGACAGGTCGGATGGCGTCTCGGTCATCCGGCTGGATGATAGGGTTTGCTTGGTTCGCTCCATTTTCGATGATCGGATTGTGTCCTCCTTGTCGTAGGGCAAGATCGTGTTCTTCTCTGTCCGAGTCAGCCTCGGGATTGGGGTTGATAGGGTTTCCATTGTTGTCGAGCTGTGGCTCCCCATCTTGTAACTCGTTAGGTGCTCGACCAATGTTGCGAAGAACTTCTTCGCGGTTTCGTTGAATTCCAAGAGCGGCTTCGTTCTCGGCCATGCTGATCTGTCTTCTTAACCTTAGGATTTCTTTTTTCGTGCCTGTCGATCTCGATGTGGCGGGGTAAGACGTTGGAAGCGTTCCTCCTTGTGGTCATACACCTGAAACATGAGAAGTAAACACAAGAAAATAGTGAGTAATGAACGGAAAAGCTTTAAAATCAACGTGGTCTAAAAGACAAATTAGAAACTGAAAATTCGCAAAAGCAAACAATCCCCGGCAACGGCGCCAAGAACTTGATGCAGGGTTTCTTTTACTTCAAGTTTTACCCCTAAGATAGATGCAAAAGCACAGCAATCACAGTAGTATATTAAGGGATCGAATCCACAGAGATTGTTGTTTTGCGAAAGTCCTAAGATTTCGAACTTCTTTAAACCAAATGGGAACTTGGGGGATGCGGTGTGTACGATTTGCAGTAATGATATCAAGCAGCAGAAAAGAATTAAACGGTTGTAAGTCAATGAATAAAAGGCGTTGGGTTCAGGGACATTCTCCGGGGTTCATGGATCGAATTTAACAAGCAGCAGGATAAGTTCTGAATGATTTAATAGGTTAGGTTCTTAAGCTGAAACGGTCGACTATGACTACCCCGCCTTCACGGATCTAGCCACCTGCGTTTGTCCTTCACTGCGGATATGATTTCTCATCCCACGATGCAAGACAACCGCGCATACATATCATTCACCTATTTGTAAACACTCGCGGTGCGGTCCGTCGATATGCCTAAACATCCTACGGTGCGATCCGCTCGTTAACTTCTAGATCCAGACGATAGACCACATGTTCATGTATCTAGTCGTCCTGGAATCAGTTGCTAATTGATCAGAGAAGCAAACATGCAATAAGAACAAGACATCAACGAAGATACCTAAAAGAAACTCTATCTCTATCAACCTAGCGAAATCAATCCATGATTAAACCCCTTCGAAAATCCCCTTAAAAACCCAACTAGATGACTACTCGTTCATGGGAAAGGGAGACATCTTTAAGGTATGAAAGGTGCGAATTGTATTAATAAAAAGAACAAAGTGAGAAAACTTCTTCAAGGGAAATCGATTGAAGAGGGGTTCTGTAGCATCCGTGACCAGGAATTGTAATTACGGTCTAGTGGTTCATGGGATGGTCGATGTAAGTATGTACTGAGTCGAGTGAGGTTTGACCGTGTCTGTGAATAGTCGTCTGTTTTGTGACTATGTCCGTGAGTTTGGACGGTACAGTGACTGTAGTCGAGAGAAAATGTGAAATTGTGGAAACAATGACTAAGTGTCGAGAGAAAAAGGGCTAGGCCCGTGGGCCTTGAGTTTGGCCGAAGAAAAATTAGAGTTTTCCTAGTCGGAATAGGATTTCTCGAGTATTGGTCGAGCGGTTTGGGAAACTGCCGAGAGAAAAGGAAAGTTTGATCGGTTAGCCGAGAGAAACTTAAAACAAACCGATTCTAGCCGAGAGAAAAGGGAAAACACGCTAGGATAGGCGGTTTATCCCTAGGGTTTCGCGTATATAAGGAGTTTTATGCGATTTTTCTCGGGCAGCCGCGCATTACTCGAGAGAAAAAGAGTTTTTCCCGAGAGATTGTGAGATCATCGAGAGATCAAGTTTTCCGTGAGAGTTCTGCGAATTCTGATCGAGAGATTCGATTGAGGATAGGCGTTTTACCGAGGAAGGATCGAAGTTATCCGAAGGTTTTCGGATTGGATCGAGAGATAGTCGAGAGCACTTGATTCCGGCCGTTAGCTTCGGTAAGTGCTCGGATATCTTTGTTTGTGTTAGGATTTTGTCGAGAGTTGTTCGACTAATCCGTGTGTTTTGGTCTGTTTCCGAGGGGATTCAGAGTTTGGTTCGAGGAAAAGTGTTCGGATCGTGAGATAGCCGATAGGGGATTGGATCTCGCGGTACGAGTCGTAGCGATAGCCGAGGGAGCACGTTGGTGTCCGACTATCTTTGTTTTTGTTCGAGTTATCACCGAGTTTCCTTCGACTAAAACCGTTCGTTTGATTGTCTAAGGTGAGTGCGTGACTGTGGCTAGCATCTATGGATTGAAAGATTGCTAGGGATTTTGATATGTATTGATCGCTTGTGTAAGTAGGGTTTTATGCTTAGCAAGGTCAATGTTTATGTGATTGTGTTGCGGTTTGGTGACCGTGAGATTATGTGATTGTTTAGCTAGCTTGTGGCCGAGGCAGGATCGTTTTCTCTGGGTTAGGTGATGTGTGATTCACGCTAAGGAGGAAACCGAGTCCATAAGACTAGAGGGTCAGAGTTAGGCTAGATGGTCATGCGTATTGGTTGATTGATTGCTTGCTTGCTAAGTGTGTTGATATCGTGTTAGAATTGTTAGCATGAAAGCGTGATTATTTGCTGGCTAAGGTGTTACGGGATGACCGTATTCACTAAGCATTTATGGTAATGCTTATGCCTCTCTTATGTGTTGAGTGTGCAGGTAAAGATGTTGTCCAGGACCGTTAGTTCTGAAGGCGGACTCGAAGGCAGTGAAGAAAGGAGTGGATTTAGGATTGGGTTTTGGGGTTTTATCATTTAAGCATTGTTCTGGTTATTGGCTTTGGTGTTATTGATAACTTAATCGAATTTGGCTAAGTTAGTTTATGATTTATTTTATGAACCTCGTTTGTACTTTGGAATTTGAACAAATTATGCAATGAGAATGGTTGTCTTTGAGAATCGAGTTGTTGTTAAGTTTAATGAGAAAGTTTGAAATTCCACATAAGTGTGTAAGTTGGCCGTAGGTTGTTAGGACGGTTTGGCCGCGGTATGATTACCGGGTCGGGTTGCCTCAGTTTGGTATCAGAGCATGGTCGATTCTAGGACAGTTCATTAGCAGAGTCTCGCGGTTTGTTGTTGTTTGAGTTGGGAACTCTTGGTTGCGGTTAGCTACGGGCTAACTGATAATTGTCTTGTCGTGCAGATGGCTCCGAGGAGGACTAGGGCTGCAAGGTTGAATGGTGCTGCGAACTCGGAGAGTTCTAAATCTGAGAATGCGGTTTGGAACCAGCATGAGATCGAGGCTGCTGCGGCTGCGGCTGCGAATGTTGCGGCTGCTGCTGCTGCGGACGCGGCTGCTGCGAATGCGGCTGCGGATGGAGATGAGAACGTGGCTGGGAATGCCGCAGGAGCTGTTCCAGACAGGCTGGAGGTTGTGCTAGGGCTGCTAGCTCAAGTGTTTGAGCGTTTGCCAGTGGCTGCGCCGGTACTGGGAGTGGTACCGGCCGTGGCACCACCAGTGGTTGTGCCAGACGTTGGGAACGTGGTTTTTGAGGAAGCGGGTCAGGCCGTGTTGATTCCGTCTTACCTCAAAGTGTTGGATCATATGGTGAGGTAGGGAACCAAGTTCTTCGCGAGAGGAACTGCGCCTATTGAGGCCGACGAGTGGAGGATAAGGCTTGAGAGGAACTTCGAGTTTATCCGATGCCCGGAAGAGTACAAGAGGGACATAGCCGTGCATTACCTGGAGGGTATTGCACATACGTGGTGGAAAGGGATAACAGGGCGTTTGGTGAACCCGAACTGTTCGTACGAGACGTTCACAGCTATGTTCCAAAGCAAGTACTTTCCGCAGGAGGCATACAATCAGTTGGAGGCCGAGTTCTTGTACTTGCGCCAAGGGACCAAGACGGTTCAGCAGTACGAGACTGAGATTAACCAGTTACGCAAGTATGTGGGACCTGACCATGATACCGAGGAGAAGCTGATCCGAAGGTTCATGAGTGGACTCAGGGTCGAGCTGCGTAACGGGTGTTTGGTACGTGACTTTGCGACGGTCACGGAGCTGGTTGAGAAAGCAGCGTTGTTGGAGTTCGGACACGCAGAGGAGGCTTTGGTTAGGGCTGGAACTGTGGTGGCCACGGCTAAAGGTGGTCAAGCGTCCGGGGGACAGAACCGCAAGTTCGGAAAGAATGTTCCAGCCAAGTCAAGTGGAAACCGTAGCGTGTGTGGTACTTGTGGCAAGATGCATATGGGCGTGTGTAAGCGTACGTTTGGCTCGTGTTTTCGTTGTGGTAGTCCGGACCACAAGATTGCTGAGTGTCCTGAGCCAGAGACGAGGATGGTGAGAGTTTCAGATGGAGGTAGCGCGGGTGTGGTGTGCTTCGGTTGTGGAGAGCCTGGACACTACAAGCGTGATTGTCCAAAGTCAGGAGCGGCTGGGCAAGCGGCTAATCAGTTTAAGCGTGCAGGTGAGGTGCTGGCGCCACCAGCTAAGAGGCCGAACGTTACACCAAGGGTGTATGCCACGACCGCGGAAGGGACTGGGAGATCCGACCACTTCTCGACCGATCACCGGTAAGTTCTAGTACTTACGGTTTTATTGAGTTTTGTGTGTTGCATGTTTGGATAATTGTCTTAACATTGGAGGGACTGAATGTAGGGACCTTATTATTGGGTGAGGTGGAAACCCATGTTCTATTCGACTCCGGAGCGAGTCATTGTTTTGTTAACCCAGGAATGATTGGAAAAGGAGGATTCCAAAAGGAACCCGAAGAAGAATTCGGACTAGTGAGGGCGGCTGGAGGCCAAGTGATGTTCTCACTAGGGACGGTTCGAAATGTGTCAGTCTGGATTGGCGAAGTCGATATGCCAGCGGACTTAGTGATTTGCGAGGTCAAGTCTTACGATGTCATCCTAGGAATGGATTGACTCGGTAAGCACAAAGCGCATTTGGATTGTCACCGAGGAAGGGTGAAGTTCGAGAGGGATGGAGGAGTTCTGGTTTACCAGGGAGTTAGACCGACTTCTGGTAGCTTGGTTGTGTCGGCAATACAAGCAGAGAAGATGTTGGAGAAAGGGTGTGAGGCATATCTAGCGACGATATCTACGGCTGAGGTTGGGCCAGACGTGGAGTTAGGAGACATTCCAGTGGTACAAGAGTTTGAGGACGTTTTTCAAGCTTTATCCGGGATGCCACCAGCTCGTTCAGATCCGTTCACAATGGAACTTGAGCCGGGAACTGCTCCAGTGTCTAAGGCACCTTACCGTATGGCTCCGGCCGAGATGGCTGAATTGAAGAAGCAACTGGCTGATCTTCTGGACAAGGGATTCGTAAGGCCAAGCAGTTCACCATGGGGTGCACCTGTTCTGTTCGTAAAGAAGAAGGATGGAACCTTCCGACTTTGCATCGATTACCGAGGGTTGAACCGTGTTACGGTAAAGAACAAGTATCCACTTCCAAGGATAGACGAGTTGTTGGACAAGCTCAGGGGTGCTACTTGGTTCTCGAAGATTGATTTGGCTTCTGGGTACCATCATATACCAATAGACGAAACGGAGGTGAGGAAGACTGCTTTTCGGACAAGGTATGGTCATTACGAGTTCATGGTCATGCCGTTTGGTTTGACGAATTCGCCAGCTGCATTCATGAAGCTGATGAATGGCGTGTTCCGAGAATATTTGGATGAGTTTGTGATTATTTTCATAGACAATATCTTAGTATACTCGAAGAGTCCGGAAGAGCATGAGAATCATTTGAGGATTGTTCTGGAAAAGTTGCGTGAGCAGAAGTTGTTTGCCAAGTTGAGCAAGTGTAGCTTATGGCAGCGGCACATTGGGTTCTTGGGTCACATTGTTTCGGACAAGGGAGTGTCCGTGGATCCTGAAAAGATCAAGGCCATTGCGGAATGGCCAAGACCCGAGAATGCCACAGAAATAAGAAGTTTTCTAGGATTGGCTGGCTACTACAAGCGTTTTGTTAAAGGCTTTGCAAGTATGGCTCAGCCGATGATGCGTCTGACTGGTAAGGATGTTGAGTTCGTGTGGACAGCCGAGTGTGAGGAGTGTTTCTTGAAGTTGAAAAGAATGCTCACAAGTGCACCAATGTTGGCTCTACCTGAGCCAGACGAGCCGTATGTGGTGTACACGGATGCTTGTGGGAAGGGACTAGGATGGGTGCTAATGCAGCACGGGAATGTGATTGCATACGCGTCAAGACAGCTAAGGAATCATGAGGTGAATTATCCTACGCATGACTTGGAGATGGCGGCTGTAGTCTTTGCGTTAAAGATATGGTGATCTTACTTGTATGGTCGGAAGGTCCAAGTGTTTACGGATCATAAGAGTTTGAAGTATATCTTCACTCAACCTGAGTTGAATTTGAGGCAACGTAGATGGATGCAGTTGGTCGCGGACTATGACCTAGAGATAGCTTATCATCCGTGAAAGGCTAATCTCGTTGCTGATGCATTAAGCCGGAGAAGGGCTAGTGTATCATCTGCTAAGGACGTGGAGGGAGTTGTGAATCTTCTAAGGACGTTAAGGTTGAACGTTCTGACCGAGGATACAGAACCGTTGGGTTTGGGAGCTGCGGATCAAGCTGACTTATTAACAAGGATCCGGTTAGCTCAAGAGGAGGATGAGAATTTGATTAAGTTGTCACAAGCTGACAAGACCGAGTACCAGATTTCAAACAATGGGACGATTGTGTTGAATGGTCGAGTATGTGTTCCAAACGTGAAAGAGCTAAAGGAAGAGATCCTAAGGGAAGCACATCAGTCAAGGTTTTTTGTTTATCCGGGAATGACCAAGATGTATCGCGATTTGAAAAGGTACTATCATTGGGTGGATGAAGCGGGACGTGGCCAAGTTGGATGGAGTGCCTAAGCTAGTAGAGCTATACGTGGATGAGATTGTGAAACTTCATGGTGTGCCAGTGAGTATTGTGTCCGATCGTGATCCGAAGTTCGCTTCACGATTCTGGAAAGAGTTTCAGAAAGAGTTTGGGGACGAAGGTACACATGAGTACTGCGTATCATCCGCAAACGGATGGTCAATCCGAGAGGACCATCAGGACGTTAGAAGATATGTTGAGAGCGTGTGTTTTGGATTGGGGTGGTAACTGGGATAGTTATCTACCGTTGGCTGAGTTTGCGTATAACAACAGTTATCAAAGGAGCATTGATATGTCTCCGTATGAAGCATTGTACGGACGGCCGTGCAAGACACCGTTATGTTGGACCCAAGTGGTGGAGCGGAGTGAGTTAGGACCTGCTATAGTCGAGGAGACTACAGAAAAGATTCGGTTTCTAAAAGTTAAGCTGAAAGAGGCTCAAGACCGGCAAAAGAGTTATGCCGATAAGCGCCGTAAGGACTTAGAGTTCAGTGTGGGCGATATGGTTTATTTGAAGGCTATGACTTATAAAGGGAAAAGCCGAGCAATGTTTGATGCTAAGTTAAGTCTGAGGTACATGGGACCGTACCGAATTCTGGAAAGGATTGGACCGGTGGCGTATAAGTTGGACTTACCGCCGGAGATGAGTGTGTACCATGATGTGTTTCAAGTGTCACAACTGAGAAAGCACATGACCGAACGTGAGAACATTATGTCCGAACCACCGCAGGAATTGCAAGAGGATCTGACCTTGGAGGGTAGACCGATCCGTGTGGTTGGCCGGAAGGAAAAAGTCAAGCGTGGTAAAGTGGTCAAGATGATCAAGGTCGTTTGGGATTGTAACGGCGACGAGCAAACGACTTGGGAAAAAGAGGCAAAGATGAGTACAAAGTTTCCAAAATGGTTTGAGAAGCTTCCGGAAGAGGAGCAGGATTCGAGGACGAATCCAAACTAAGTGTGGGAGAATTGTAGCATCCGTGACCAGGAATTGTAATTACGGTCGAGTGGGTCATGGGATGGTCGATGTAAGTATGTACTGAGTCGAGTGAGGTTCGACCGTGTCTGTGAATAGTCATCTGTTTTGTGACTATGTCCGTGAGTTTGGACGGTACAGTGACTGTAATCGAGAGAAAATGTGAAATTGTGGAAATAACGACTAAGTGTAGAGAGAAAAAGGGCTAGGCCCGTGGGCCTTGAGTTTGGCCGAAGAAAAATTAGAGTTTTCCTAGTCGGAATAGGATTTCTCGAGTATTGGTCGAGCGGTTTGGGAAATTGCCGAGAGAAAAGGAAAGTTTGGTCGGTTAGCCGAGAGAAAGTTAAAACAAACCGGTTCTAGCCGAGAGAAAATGGAAAACACGCATAGTTAGGCGGTTTATCCCTAGGGTTTCGCGTATATAAGGAGTTTTATGCGATTTTTCTCGGGCACCTGCGTTTTCACTCGAGAGAAGAGAGATTTCCCGAGAGAATTGAGAGATCATCGAGAGATCGAGTTTTCCGTGCGAGTTCTGCGAGTTTTGATCGAGAGATTCGATTGAGGATAGGCGATGTGCCGAGGAAGGATCGAAGTTATCCGAAGGTTTTCGGATTGGATCGAGAGATAGTCGAGAGCACTTGATTCTGGCCGATAGTTTCGGTAAGTGCTCGGATATCTTCGTTTGTGCTAGGATTTTGTCGAGAGTTGTTCGACTAATCTGTTTGTTTTGTTCTGTTTCTGAGGGAATTCAGAGTTTGGTTCGAGGAAAAGTAAACGATTCGTGAGTTAGCCGAGAGGAGATTGGATCTCGCGGTACGAGTCGTAGCGATAGCCGAGGGAGCACGTTTGTGTCCGACTATCTTCGTTTTTGTTCGAGTTATCACCGAGTTTCCTTCGACCAAACCGTTCGTTTGATTGTCTAAGGTGAGTGCGTGACTGTGGCTAGCATCTATGGATTGAAAGATTGCTAGGGATTTTGATATGTGTATTGATCGCTTGTGTAAGTAGGGTTTTATGCTTAGCAAGGTCAATGTTTATGTGATTGTGATGCGGTTTGGTGACCGTGAGATTATGTGATGTGTCTAGCTAGCTCGTGATCGAGGCAGGATCGTTTCTTTGGCTTAGGTGATGTGTGATTCACGCTAGTGCGGAACCGAGTCCGTAAGACTTGATGGTCAGAGTTAGGGTAGATGATCATGCGTGTTTGATTGCTTGCTTGCTAAGTGTGTTGATATCGTGTTAGAATTGTTAGCATGAAAGCGTGATTATTTGCTGGCTAAGGTGTTACGGGATGACCGTATTCACTAAGCATTTATGGTAATGCTTATGCCTCTCTTATGTGTTGAGTGTGCAGGTAAAGATGTTGTCCAGGACCGTTAGTTCTGAAGGCGGACTCGAAGGCAGTGAAGAAAGGAGTGGATTTAGGATTGGGCTTTGGGGGTTTATTTTATTTAGACTTGTTTCGGATTTTGGCTTTGGTGTTATTGATAACTTAATCGAATTTGGCTAAGTTAGTTTATGATTTATTTTATGAACCTCGTTTGTACTTTGGAATTTGAACTAATTATGCGATGAGAATGAATGTGTTTGAGAACCGAGTTGTTGTTAAGTTTAATGAGAAATTTTGAAATTCCGCATAAGTGTGTAAGTTGGTCGTAGGTTGTTAGGACGGTTTGGCCGCGGTATGATTACCGGGGCGGGTCGCCTCAGGTTCTCTTAAAGTATTAAAAGGCAAAGAACTAAGAAGAAAAGATGAAAGTGAAAAGAAGGAAGAGTAGACGACTGCAGAAGAATTCTTTCTCGAGGTCTTCAACTCCGGGGCCGTCGAACTCTCTCTATTTCTCTCTCTGTGCGGCACAGATGTGTTTCTGGAAAAGCTCTCTGTGTCCGTCCTCTCTTCTGAAACCATAAGGTTCCTTTATATAGGCCCCCGGTCTTCAGAAAGTGGGCTTCACGTTTTGACCTCGGGAAAATATCGGATAAGTGCAAACGGGCTTGGGATGGGCCGGAATAGTGTGGCCGCGCGAGCGACCAGGCGTGGCGCGGCCACTGGTCTTCTGAGGATCTGTGGCGCGGCCATCCTTCTTCTGGGAATGTGTCTGACGGGCCTTCTTGCTTCCTTTGTAACTTGAGATCCGACCGTGTGATTGAACTCAAATCACCTTGGCATAAAAGACAGCTGGAAGGGCTATCTTGTCTCCAAATATGAGCTTGATCTCGTGGTGGGAAGGTCGTCATCTGATGCTGAACTTATGGCTCCGAGCACATGTCCTTGAAGTTTCCGTTTTGCTCCAAAATGTGTCCTTTTTGTCCAATTTTCCTGAAATGACTTTTAAGACTAGAAAACGTCGAAATCACTTTAAAACCGTTGAAAACCGGGTTAAAACACTTATAAATGATCTTGAAATAATAGGTTTTAGGGGTAAAATATGAGTGTTATCAATAATGTTTCGCGAAAGTTCTAGGATTTCTAACTTCTTTAAACCAAAAGGAAAGGTTGGGGGTTTGTTTGTCACGGTTTGCAGTAGTAATATCAAGCAGCAAAAGAGAATTAAACGGTTGTAAATCAATAGGTAAAAGGCGTTGGTTTCAGGGGGTTTTCTCCGGGGTTCATGGATCCGATCTAACAAGCAATAGATTAAGTTTTAAATGACTTAGTGGGCTAGGTTCTTAAACTGAAATGGTCGACTATGATTACCCCGCGCTCGCGGATCTAACCACCTACGTTTACCTCGCTCCGCGGATATGAGTTATCATCCCACGGTGCGAGTCAAATGCGCAAACATAACATTCACCTATTTGTAAACACTCGTGGTGCGGTCCGTCGATATGCCTAAACATCCTACGGTGCTGTCCGCTCGTTAACCTCTAGATCCAGACAATATACTCACGTTCGTGTATCTAGCTGGGCTGGGATTAGTTGCTAATTGATCAGAAAAGCAAGTATGCAATAAGAGTAAGACATAAACGAAGATACCTGATAACATGCATATTTTACCCATTTTTACTATCATAAGTGGGTGCTTTAATAAGCATTTCACTAAGGTTTTAATGCATAAACACTAGATTTCGAGTATTTGGTTGTTCAAGACTCTTTTCAGGTAAACTAAGCAAAAGACGCATATTTTGGTGCAAAATGGACAATACCGGAAGCAGTTCTCGAGGACAGAAGTTCAACATCAAATTAAGTCCTTACCACCACGAGATCAAGCTCATATTTGGAGACAAGGTAGCCCTATCAGCTCTCTTTTACCTCGAAGTGGTTTTAGAACAATCCCACGGTTGGATCTCCAGTTATGGAAGAAGCAAGAAGGTCTGTCAAGCACCCGGAAGGACGAGCTGGCCGCGCCACAGCCGAACCAGACGACCAGTGGTCGCGCCACGGCCAGTCGCTCGCGTGGCCAGGCCTCTCACGGATTCCCGACCCCATTTGAAGCTCAAATCAAACACGCAGCCGTCTTATGCAAGTCAAGACCTAATCCACGACCTAAGGCACTTGAAGTCCTATATATACTCGTCGTTTAGGGTTTTAGAAAGAGGGGAGCTCTCATTCCAAATACTCTAAGTTATAGAATTCTCTATGGCGGCCGCGAATCTCTGATTCATGGTTTCCACCTTGTTCTTTGAGGGAGATTGATTTGTTCTTGAACCCTCTTTCTTTCTATTCGATTTATACAAGTCATGCATTCATCAATCACGTTTTCTACTTCTTCTTTTATGTCTGAGTAGTTTATTTTCGTTGGGTGTTCTTTAAGGGGATCTATGGAGAATTTCATTAACTGTCTTTAAACCGATTGTTTATGCCGTAGATTAGGGTTTTCTGTCTCACCATATTAGTTCTTATTGCATGAGTCTAGCGTCATGAACTATATTCTGATCGCAGGGTCTTGAGAGCGACGAATGTCCTGAATCTCAGATCTAGACCAAAATAGGGTAGAGAGCATCTTTTAAAAGATGTCTGAATGTTTATCGTCCCGATCTTATTGCGTGTTAATCTAGGACGCAGGATACGATAGTATACCTGCGAAATAGATGGTCACATATCAACCTTGCTTGATAAAGTTAGGTTGTTAAAACCAGTGAATCAGTTTGGGGAAAATTGCCTAGTCTCGTTTGCTTAACTTCGTATGTTTGATTTCTAGTTAGAATCCCATAGATATCCCGAGAAGATTCCCAACGTGTCGCCCCAACTGCTTTTACTCCGAGATTTACGCAATTCAAAATTTACTTTTCCTGCATTGCTAACCTGATTTCCTTTTTATAAGTCTTAAATGTTTATTTTCCTTTTCCCGTTGGTTATAGAAAAGATTGACAACCTTCTCTATATAAGGCGTGCTATTGCTTTCATTATTTTCTGCAAAAGCCATGACACTTACCCCAAAACCCAGTTCCCTGCGTCTTTGGTTGTCCTGATTCTTCTGTTTTGCAGTTGACCCTCCTCCCCGTGGATCAATACCCTAAGTAATACAACGCACGCTGTGCACTTGCATTTTAGGGTCATATAAATTCAAACCTAGACGAGTCCCCCAAGAAATCCTCCAATCTTGGACGACTATTTAAACCCCATCAATACCTAATAGAAAATTTATCTCTATCAACCTAGCGAAATCGATCAATGATTAAACCCCTTTGGAAAACTGATAAGTAGAGTTTTTCTCTCTTTTCAATACTCAACACTACTCATGTCATTGTAGTATGTGAGGTTGTCAATCCAACTTGGAAAGGAAGTGACAATAGGAATGCAAGAACAAGATTAATCTAAGCCATATGCGAATTTTGGTTGATGAAATGGAATTATAAAAACAACTTGTGCAAAGTAAATAAATCCTAAAAGACAACTAATCTAAAAAACAGTACTTGAGGCAATTTCTAAAACTATAGAGCAACAAAATATGAAAGCATAAAGATTTAAAACTACAAGTGCAAATATAAAGATCTCTAGCAACTTAAGCAATTAAAGATTCGTTCTTGATTTATCAAATATGAAAGAGAGATTCAAGACCGAGGGTTTAGATCATGGGAGATTCAAGGTCGGATCTTGGGTCTAGACAAAAGTAAATCTACACAAATATTGAGCTAAATCTAAGCCTAAGAAACGATTATAGATCATTCCACGGTTAGTGGTTCCGAACCTTCATCAAACCTTTCCCTCCGAACCCATGGTGTTTGGGGGGGGGGGAAGATCGGTTGATGAGCATGAGAGAGCCTGAGGCGACCCGACCCAGTAATCCTAACCAGGCCGTCCGTCCTTAAACAATTTCGACCAACTTACACACTTATGCGAAATTTCAACTTTTCTCATTAACTCAAATAACAATTCGATTCTCAAAACAACCATTCTCATTGCATAAATAATCCACATTCCAATACATAAAACCGAGGTTCAAAAATCATAAACTAACTTAGCCAAACTCGATTAAGTTATCAATAACACCAAAGCCAAAATTCGAAACAAGTCTAAATAAAATAAACCCCAAAAGCCCAATCCTAAATCCACTCCTTTCTTCACTGCCTTCGAGTCCGCCTTCAGAACTAACGGTCCTGGACAACATCTTTACCTGCACACTCAACACATAAGAGAGGCATAAGCATTACCATAAATGCTTAGTGAATACGGTCATCCCGTAACACCTTAGCCAGCAAATAATCACGCTTTCATGCTAACAATTCTAACACAATATCAACACACTTAGCAAGCAAGCAATCAATCAACCAATACGCATGACCATCTAGCCTAACTCTGACCCTCTAGTCTTATGGACTCGGTTTCCTCCTTAGCGTGAATCACACATCACCTAACCCAGAGAAAACGATCCTGCCTCGGCCACAAGCTAGCTAAACAATCACTTAATCTCAAGGTCACCAAACCGCAACACAATCACATAAACATTGACATTGCTAAGCATAAAACCCTACTTACACAAGCGATCAATACAAATCAAAATCCCTAGCAATCTTTCAATCCATAGATGCTAGACACAGTCACGCACTCACCTTAGACAATCAAACGAACGGTTTTAGTCGAAGGAAACAAGGTGATAACTCGAACAAAAACAAAAATAGTCAGACACCAAAGTGCTCCCTCGGCTATCGCTACGACTCGTACCGCGAGATCCAATCCCCTATCGGCTATCTCACGATCCGAACACTTTTCCTCGAACCAAACTCTTAATCCCCTAGGAAACAGACCAAAACACACGGATTAGTCGAACAACTCTCGACAAAATCAAAAAAAAAAAAAAAAAAACAAAAAAATAACCGAAGCTATCGGCCGGGATCAAGTGCTCTCGACTATCTCTCGATCCAATCCGAAAACCTTCGGATAACTTCGATCCTTCCTCGGTAAAACGCCTATCCTCAATCGAATCTCTCGATCAGAATTCACAGAACTCTCACGGAAAACTTGATCTCTCGATGATCTCACAATCTCTCGGGAAAAACTCTTTTTCTCTCGAGTAATGCGCGGCTGCCCGAGAAAAATCGCATAAAATTCCTTATATACGCGAAACCCTAGGGATAAACCGCCTATCCTAGCGTGTTTTCCCTTTTCTCTCGGCTAGAATCGGTTTGTTTTAAGTTTCTCTCGGCTAACCGATCAAACTTTCCTTTTCTCTCGGCAGTTTCTCAAACCGCTCGGCCAAACTCGAGAAATCCTATTCCGACTAGGAAAACTCCAATTTTTCTTCGGCCAAACTCAAGGCCCACGGCCCATTCTCAACACTTAGCCGTTTTTCCACAATTTCCCTTGGTCATGACCCTTAACCTCACGTACGCGCTAACACGTACCACGGTATGGTACCACCCTCGTACCACGTACGTACTACGTACGTACCGCGGACATACCACGATCGTACCACGGTCCTGTTCTTACGTACCAAAATGACGAACCTCCATCGTACCAAACTTATATACAACGACCCAAATCATAATTACTGGTTACGGATGCTACAGAGCCTTTCTTAATCTTGGGTTAACTAAACCCTGATCTCCACCGTCTTGGCTTAAAAGGAGATAGTTTCTTGGATGGGTTTATGAGATTCCTAAGCCCTCATGAGGTAAGGAAATCTCTATGGACTCAAAGACCTCCATCGAGAGTCTTTGNCCTTGCTAAGCATAAAACCCTACTTACACAAGCGATCAATACATATCAAAATCCCTAGCAATCTTTCAATCCATAGATGCTAGCCACAGTCACGCACTCACCTTAGGCAATCAAACGAACGGTTTTAGTCGAAGGAAACTCGGTGATAACTCGAACAAAAACAAATATAGTCAGACACCAACGTGCTCCCTCGGCTATCGCTACGACTCGTACCGCGAGATCCAATCCCCTATCGGCTATCTCACGATCCGAACACTTTTCCTCGAACCAAACTCTTAATCCCCTCGGAAACAGACCAAAACACACGGATTAGTCGAACAACTCTCGACAAAATCTAACACAAACAAAGATATCCGAGCACTTAACCGAAGCTATCGGCCGGGATCAAGTGCTCTCGACTATCTCTCGATCCAATCCGAAAACCTTCGGATAACTTCGATCCTTCCTCGGTAAAACGCCTATCCTCAATCGAATCTCTCGATCAGAATTCACAGAACTCTCACGGAAAACTTGATCTCTCGATGATCTCACAATCTCTCGGGAAAAACTCTTTTTCTCTCGAGTAATGCGCGGCTGCCCGAGAAAAATCGCATAAAAATCCTTATATACGCGAAACCCTAGGGATAAACCGCCTATCCTAGCGTGTTTTCCCTTTTCTCTCGGCTAGAATCGGTTTGTTTTAAGTTTCTCTCAGCTAACCGATCAAACTTTCCTTTTTTCTCGGCAGTTTCCCAAACCGCTCGGCCAAACTCGAGAAATCCTATTCCGACTAGGAAAACTCCAATTTTTCTTCGGCCAAACTCAAGGCCCACGGCCCATTCTCAACACTTAGCCGTTTTTCCACAATTTCCCTTGGTCACGACCCTTAACCTCACGTACGCGCTAACACGTACCACGGTATGGTACCACCCTCGTACCACGTACGTACCGCGGACATACCACGATCGTACCAAGGTCCTGTTCTTACATACCAAAATGACGAACCTGCATCGTAGCAAACTTATATACAACGACCCAAATCATAATTACTGGTTACAGATGCTACAACTCTCACCCACTTAGTTTGGATTCGTCCTCGAATCCGGCTCCTCTTCCGGAAGCTTCTCAAACCATTTAGGGAACTTTGTACTCATCTTTGCTTCTTTTTCCCAAGTCGTTTGCTCATCACCGTTACAATCCCAAACGACCTTGATCATCTTGACCACTTTACCACAGTTGACTTTTTCCTTCCGGCCAACCACACGGATCGGTCTACCTTCCAAGGTCAGATCCTCTTGCAAATCCTGCGGTGGTTCAGATATAAAGTTCTCACGTTCGGTCATATGCTTTCTCAGCTGTGACACGTGAAACACATCGTGGTACGCACTCATCTCCGGCGGTAAATCCAACTTATACGCCACTGGTCCAATCCTTTCCAAAATTCGGTACGGTACCATGTACCTCGGACTTAACTTAGCATCAAACATTGCTCGGCTTTTCCCTTTATAAGTCATGGCCTTTAAATAAACCATATCGCCCACACTGAACTCTAAGTCCTTACGGCGCTTATCGGCATAACTCTTTTGCCGGTCTTGAGCCTCTTTCAGCTTAACTTTCAGAAACCGAATCTTTTCTGTAGTCTCCTCGACTATAGCAGGTCCTAACTCACTCCGCTCCCCCACTTGGGTCCAACATAACGGTGTCCTGCACGGTCGTCCGTACAACGATTCATACGGAGACATATCAATGCTCCTTTGATAACTGTTGTTATACGCAAACTCAGCCAACGGTAGATAACTATCCCAGTTACCACCCCAATCCAAAACACACGCTCTCAACATGTCCTCTAATGTCCTGATGGTCCTTTCGGACTGACCATCCGTTTGCGGATGATACGCAGTACTCATGTGTACCTTCGTCCCAAACTCTTTCTGAAACTCTTTCGAGAACCGTGAAGCGAACTTCGGATCACGATCGGACACTATACTCACTGGCACACCATGCAGTTTCATGATCTCATCCACGTATAGCTCTACTAGCTTAGGCACTCCATCCGTCTTCCTCATAGGTAAGAAATGAGCAGACTTGGTCAATCGATCCACGATGACCCAAATCGCGTCATGCTTATTCTTGGTCTTCGGTAAACCCATCACATAGTCCATTATGATCATATCCCATTTCCATTCCGGCATTGGTAATGTTTGCAACAAACCACTCGGAAACTGATTCTCGACCTTAATCAACTGGCACGTCGGACAACTAGCCACCCACTTGGCCACGTCCCGCTTCATTCCGACCCAATGATAGTACCTTTTTAGGTCGCGGTACATCTTGGTCATCCCCGGATGAACCGAAAATCTAGACTGATGTGCTTTCTTAAGGATCTCTTCCTTTAACTCTTTCACGCTAGGAACACATACTCGACCATTCAACACAATCGTCCCATTGCTTGAAGTTTGATACTCGGTATTGTCAGCCTTAGACAACTTAATCAAATTCTCATCCTCTTTTTGAGCTAGCCGGATCCTCGTTAACAAGTCAGCCTGATCCGCCGCTTCCAGACCCAATGGTTCTGTATCCTCGGTCAGAACGTTCAACCTTAACGTCCTTAGGAGATTCACAACTCCCTCCACGTCCTTAGCAGAAGATACACTAGCCCTTCTCCGTCTTAGTGCATCAGCAACGAGATTAGCCTTTCCCGGATGATAAGCTATCTCCAGGTCATAGTCTGCGACTAACTCCATCCATCTTCGTTGCCTCAAATTCAACACAGGTTGAGTGAAAATGTACTTCAAACTCTTATGATCCGTAAACACTTGGACCTTCCCACCATACAAGTAGGATCGCCATATCTTTAACGCAAAGACTACAGCCGCCATCTCCAAGTCATGCGTAGGATAATTCACCTCATGCTTCCTTAGCTGTCTTGACGCGTATGCAATCACATTCCCATGCTGCATTAGGACACAACCTAGTCCCTTCTCACAAGTGTCCGTGTACACCACATACGGCTCGTCCGGCTCAGGTAGAGCCAACACTGGTGCACTTGTGAGCATTCCTTTCAACTTCAAGAAACACTCTTCACACTCGGCTGTCCACACGAACTCAACATCCTTACCGGTCAGACGCGTCATCGGCTGAGCCATACTTGCAAAGCCTTTAACAAAACGCATGTAGTAGCCAGCCAATCCTAGAAAACTTCTTATTTCTGTGGCATTCTCAGCTCTTGGCCATTCCGCAATGGAATTGATCTTTTCAGGATCCACGGACACTCCCTTGTCCGAAACAATGTGACCCAAGAACCCGATGTGCCGCTGCCAAAAGCTACACTTGCTCAGCTTGGCAAACAACTTCTGCTCACGCAACTTCCCTAGAACAATCCTCAAATGCTTCTCATGTTCTTCCGGACTCTTCGAGTATACTAGGATATCGTCTATGAAAATAATCACAAACTCATCCAAGTACTCTCGGAACACGCCATTCATCAACTTCATGAATGCAGCTGGCGCATTCGTCAAACCAAACGGCATGAACACGAACTCGTAATGACCATACCTTGTCTGAAAGGCAGTCTTTCTCACGTTCGGTTCGTCTATTGGTATCTGATGGTACCCAGAAGCCAAATCAATCTTCGAGAACCAAGTAGCACCCCTGAGCTGGTCCAACAACTCGTCTATCCTTGGAAGTGGATACTTGTTCTTCACCGTAACACGGTTCAACCCTCGGTAATCGATGCAAAGCCTGAAGCTCCCATCCTTCTTCTTTACGAACAGAACTGGTGCGCCCCATGGTGAACTGCTTGGCCTTACAAATCCCTTGTCCAAAAGATCAGCCAGTTGCTTCTTCAGTTCAGCCATCTCGACCGGAGCCATACGGTAAGGTGCTTTAGACACTGGAGCAGTTCCCGGCTCAAGTTCAATCGTGAACGGATCTGAACGAGCTGGTGGCATCCCGGGGAAAGCTTGAAAAACGTCCTCAAACTCTCGTACCACTGGAGTGTCTCCTAACTCCACGTCTGGCCCAACCTCTTCCGTAGATATCGTCGCTAAATATGCCTCACATCCCTTCTCCAGCATCTTCTCTGCTTGTATTGCCGACACAACCAAGCTACCAGAAGTCGGTCTAACTCCTTGGTAAACTAGAACTTCTCCATCCCTTTCGAACTTCACCCTTCCTCGGTGACAATCCAAATGCGCTTTGTGCTTACCGAGGCAATCCATTCCTAGGATGACATCGTAAGACTTGATCTCACAAATCACTAAGTCTGCTGGCATATCCACTTCGCCAATCCAGACTGACACGTTTCAGACCGTCCCTAGTGAGAACATCACTTGGCCTCCAGCCGCTCTCACTAGTCCGAATTCTTCTCCGGGTTCCTTTTGGAATCCTCCTTTTCTAATCATTCCTGGGTTAACAAAACAATGACTCGCTCCGGAGTCGAATAGAACATGGGTTTCCACCTCACCCATTAATAAGGTCCCTACATTCAACCCCTAGAATGCTAAGACGCTTATCCAAACACGCAACACACAAAACTCAAGAAAAACCGTAAGTACTAAAACTTACCGGTGATCGGTCGAGAAGTGGTCGGATCTCCAGTCCCTTCCGCGGTCGTGGCATACATCCTTGGTGTAACGTTCGGCCTCTTAGCTGGTGGCACCAGCGCCTCTCCTGCACACTTAAGCTGATTAGCCGCTTGCCCAGCCTCTCCTGCCTTTGGACAATCACGCTTGTAATGTCCCGGCTCTCCACAGCCGAAGAACATCACACCCGCGCTTCCTCCGTCCGACACTCTCACCATCCTCGTCTCTGGCTCAGGACACTCCGTGATCTTGTGGTCCGGACTACCACAACGAAAGCACGAGCCAAACGTACGCTTACACACGCCCATATGCATCTTGCCGCAAGTACCACACACGCTGCGGTTTTCACTTGACTTGGCTGGAACATTCTTTCCAAACTTGCGGTTCTGTCCCCCGGACGCTTGACCACTCTTGGCCGCTACCACCACCGTCCCAGCCTTAGACAAAGCTTCCTCTGCCTGTCCAGACTCCAGCAACGCTGCTTTCTCAACCAGCTCCGTGACCGTTGCAAAGTCACGCACCAAACACCCGTTACGCAGCTCGACCCTTAGTCCACTCATGAACCTTCGGATCAGCTTCTCCTCGGTATCATGGTCACGTCCCACATACTTGCGTAACTGGTTAAACTCAGTCTCGTACTGCCGAACCGTCTTGGTCCCTTGGCGCAAGTACAA
>JAHZTW010000004.1:62421883-62478279 GCA_020283515.1 Alliaria petiolata | reverse complement strand
TTCCTCGTCTTCCTCTCTTCCTTGCTCCACTTGACCTCTTCTTCTACGACTTGGTGTTCTACCACTTGCTGCTCTTCACCTCTGTTTCTCTTTCTTGGTGCCATCGTACCTGAAAAACAAGAGCTCGCAAAGAGAATGAGAACAAGATGACGACAAGGAGAAGAGAATAAAAGGGTTTAGATTTTTGAAAAACCTATGCAATGTTTCCAAATTTTTAGGAAATATTCCAAAATATCTCATTAAATCTAGGGGAGATCTATTAGAGATATGGAAGAATCCTAGATTTTTCTCCCAAACTTAGATATTTTCAAAAATTAAAACAAAATCTCTAGCAAACTTCTCTATGCACTCCTATAAACTAGGAATTTCAATAAAATACAACTTAAATTGAAACAGCTCTCGAAATTTTGATACAAGGAGTGAAAATGAAAGCTTCTTTTTCTTGCCAAAATCCGAAACTCACACTCTCTCACTTTTGGAAAAATAAGTTTTGAAACACAAGTAAAGAGAGAGTATGGTGGCAAGGTTTTATAAAGAGAGAGAATTTTGGAGCCATGCATGCAAGTGGTCTTGGAATTTGTGGTCAAAGCTCGTCCACCATGGTCAAAGGTGTCAGTTTTGACGAAAATTAAAATTTAAAAGGAGAGGGAAGGAGAAATAGAGGGATATTTGAAAACTTACCTTGGCTGAGATCGAGTCACTTTAGTCGATCTAGACCTCGATCTCATGCCTAATTCGCCTGAAATCGATCGTCTGGATCGATTATTGCTCCGATTGGATTTAAATCGATCCAGAGACCGATTTCTCTCCTCGTTTTGCGGATCTTCATTGCCAAGAATACACTTCTCAGATCGAACACCAGGGTCGATCTTGTGATTGTTTCGACAGAGATCGAGTGAAATGATCGATCCAGACATCGATTTTACTTCCAAGATCGAGTGAAGTTGCTCGATCCACACCCCGTTTGAATATTCGTTCGAACTCACGGGTGGGTCCTCCTCTTAAAACTGAGCCATTCACTCGATCGTCTGGTCGATTCAATAGAATCAGTCGATTTAGTAGCTCGATCTAGCAAAGATCAAGCTATGTCTGGTCGATCTATGACTCGATCTCGTGTCTACTTTCCTCCTTACAAAAACCAGTGCATTCCCAAGAATGTGCCTCTTGCTCCCATTTCATTTTTCCAAAGCACACAAAAGTAAAAATATAAAATAGAACAAGAATATATACAAGGATAGACATGGGATTGCCTCCCAAGTGCGCTTTTGTTTAGTGGGGTTGAGGCGGATGGGATGGCTGGAGACATAGTGGAGCTCGTCCCTGGTTGGACCTCAAATGTGTAGACCGTGTGCATCATCTCCATTACCCTTTCCTTGTCATTTTCCATCAAACCCGGAGGAAGTAGAAATCGTGCCCATGCGAATGGTTTCGAGCCCCCTTTGCACTTGACTTTGGACAGTATGGAGCCATCCTTGTGCTCTAATGGATGCAAGCTCAGGGTGCTCTTAGTTGGGTCTCGATCTTTGCTAGGGAACCCTTTAGCATTACCAAAGAAAATCTTGTAGAGGTTCTCTTTCTTGCCCTTTTCTACCGGTACCCTCTCCTTGGGGAGATCAAAGCTGCTTGGCATCTCAGCATCTGTAGGAGGGGAATCCGAAGAGGAGCGTGTTGGAAGTAGTGGTGCCGCCTTCCCACAATTGGTGCATAGCATTCCTCATCGGTTAGCAAGAACTCGATGTTGCCAATGCTCTCTAGCGCGGTCTCTTTGAGGTTCGAGAGCATACACGTCCTCTTCTCATTCTTCTCGTCCTTGAACATATATGCATAGAAGCCTGCAGTTGGAGAAGGTCCTAGGGAGCCCGTGACACTCATGTAGGACTGGTCCATGTATGCACGCTCGGTGTAAGAATCACTCCCGCTTGCATGAACAAAGGTGTGAGGGAGCCACCAATTAACGCCGAGGATGCCTTACACCTCATAGCCATTGCCTTGTACTTCACCAACGAAGAGGCTAGGAGTCAGCTATTTTAATCCTTGGAAGAGGAAACATAGCTCGTTCTTGGTCACTTGTTGGGGTCGTGGATCTTCCCGAAAATGTGTGGGCTAGGAGCTTGAGAACGTATCTCAACAAGGGGTGCCTTACTTTCTTGATCTTGGCCGTATTTTCCTTGTAGTCTCCATCGCTAATCACTTCCCAAAACTTGCTTACGAACTTGAAGTCGGGGAACTCCACTTGTTTGGCTTCAGCATTTAGACCATAGGCCTCACATAACTCGGGGATGGAGAGGTGGTAGGCTTGCTTCCTGAGCTTGAAAGTTAGGTGACCCGTGGATGGAGTTTGAACACTCGGATCTTCAAAGGAGAACTCCAAAGTGGAGAGGAAGTGGAGGGCAGCTTCGGGGTATGTGGGGCAGTCCATGCGTGCAAGGCATGCCAACCCCATGTTCTTGAGTAGGTCATCGAACCCATCCAACAAACCGAGGCTTTGCAAGAATTCTCTACTTGCAAATCTCGTCGGCTCAAACCGCAGTCTTTCTAGCCTCTTCCTCGTCTTCCTCTCTTCCTTGCTCTACTTGACCTCTTCTTCTACGACTTGGTGTTCTACCACTTGCTGCTCTTCACCTCTGTTTCTCTTTCTTGGTGCCATCGTACCTGAAAAACAAGAGCTCGCAAAGAGAATATGAACAAGATGACGACAAGAAGAAGAGAATAAAAGGGTTTAGATTTTTGAAAAACCTATATCTCATTAAATCTAGGGGAGATCTATTAGAAATATAGAAGAATCCTAGATTTTTCCCCCAAACTTAGATATTTTCAAAATTTAAAACAAAATCCCTGCCAAACTTCTCTATGCACTCCTATAAACTAGGAATTTCAATAAAATGCAACTTAAATTGAAACAGGTCTCGAAATTTTGATACAAGGAGTGAAAATGAAAGCTTCTTTTTCTTGTCAAAACCCGAAACTCACACTCTCTCACTTTTGGAAAAATAAGTTTTGAAACACAAGTAAAGAGAGAGTATGGTGGCAAGGTTTTATAAAGAGAGAATTTTGGAGCCATGCATGGAAGTGGTCTTGGAATTTGTGGTCAGAGCTCGTCCACCATGGTCAAATGTGTCAGTTTTGACCAAAATTAAAATTTAAAAGGAGAGGGAAGGAGAAATAGAGGGAAATTTGAAAACTTACCTTGGCATGAGATCGAGTCACTTTAGTCGATCTAGACCTCGATCTCATGCCTAATTCGCCTGAAATCGATCGTCTGGATCGATTATTGCTCCGATTGGATTTAAATCGATCCAGAGACCGATTTCTCTCCTCGTTTTGCGAACCTTCATTGCCAAGATCACACTTCTCAGATCGAACAACAGGGTCGATCTTGTGATTGTTTCGACAGAGATCGAGTGAAATGATCGATCCAGACATCGATTTTACTTACAAGATCGAGTGAACATGCTCGATCCACACCCTGTTTCAATATTCGTTCGAACTCACGGGTGGGTCCTCCTCTTAAAACCGAGCCGTTCACTCGGTCGTCTGATCGATTCAATAGAATCAGTCGATTTAGTAGCTCGATCTAGCGAAGATCGAGTTATGTCTGGTCGATATATGACTCGATCTCGTGTCTACTTTCCTCCTTTCAAAAACCAGTGCATTCCCAAGAATGTGCCTCTTGCTCCCATTTCATTTTACCTAAGCACACAAAAGTAAAAACATAAAATAGAACAAGAATATATACAAGGATAGACATGGGATTGCCTCACAAGTGCGCTTTTGTTTAACGTCGTTTAGCTCGACTTTCCTTACTCCCTTTTAGCGTGGGGTTGAGGCGGATGGGATGGCTGGAGACATAGTGGAGCTCGTCCTTGGTCGGACATCAATTGTGTAGACAGTGTGCATCATCTCCATTACCCTTTCCTTGTCATTTTCCATCAAACCCGGAGGAAATAGAAATCGGGCCCGTGCGAATGGTTTCGAGCCCCCTTTGCACTTGAATTTGCACAGTATGGAGCCATCCTTGTGCTTTAATGGATGCAAGCTCAGGGTGCTCTTAGTTGGGGTTCGATCTTTGCTAGGGAACCCTTTAGCATTACCAAAGAAAATCTTGTAGAGGTTCTCTTTCTTGCCCTTTTCTACCGGTACCCTCTCCTTGGGGTTCTCCTCTTTATCTTCCTTGAACAAGACCAGCAAAGCTTCCCCATCAGGTTCATCCTCAGCCTTGATCTCTTTTTCAAAGCTGGCTTTTCCTTTTGTTTCAACCGAGAAGCAAGAAAGTCCATGTTTCGTCTCATGCTTGCCGAGCAAGGTCTCGGCTTGTTCCTTCTCTGCCTCGGTCAAGGCTTTCACATGGTTTTCCCTTGCAGTCTGAACTCTCTCACTTTTGAAGACGTGTTTCTCCTCGCATGGGTTCAGCTCATCCGTGATGTCTACTTGAAAGATTTGGCCATTGATCATTGGCTGGTTTACACCATCCTTGATACTAAATTTGAACTTTGCACCCTTGCCCAAGTGTAGAGAGATTTTCACGTGCTTCACGTCAATGACGGTTCCAAGTTATAGAATTCTCTTTGGCAGCCGCGAATCTCTGATTCGTGGTTTCCACCTTGTTCTTTGAGGGAGATTGATTTGTTCTTGAACCCTCTTTCTTTCTATTCGATTTATACAAGTCATGCATTCATCAATCACGTTTTCTACTTCTTCTTTTATGTCTGAGTATTTTATTTTCTTTGGGTGTTCTTTAAGGGGATCTATGGGGAATTTCATTAACTGTCTTTAAACCGATTGTTTAGGCCGTAGATTAGGGTTTTCTGTCTCACCATATTCATTTTTATTGCATGAGTCTAGCGTCATGAACTATATTCTGATCGCAGGGTCTTGAGAGCGACGAACGTTCTGAATCTCATATCTAGACCAAAATAGGGTAGAGAGCATCCGTTAAAATATGTCTGAATGTTTATCGTCCCGATCTTATTGCGTGTTCATCTAGGACGCATGATACGATAGTATACCTGTGAAATAGATGGTCGCATATCGACCTTGCTTGATAAAGTTAGGTTGTTAAAACCAGTGAACCAGTTTGGGGAAAATCGCCTAGTCTCGTTTGCTTAACTTTCGTATGTTTGATTTCTAGTTAGAACTCCATAGATTTCCCGAGAAGATTCCCAACGTGTCGCCCCATCTGCTTTTACACCGAGATTTACGCACTTCAATATTTACTTTTCCTGCATTGCTTACCTGATTTCCTTTTTATAAGTCTTAAAAGTTTATTTTCCTTTTCCCGTTGGTTATAGAAAAGATTAACAACCTTCTCTATATAAGGTGTGCTATTGCTTTCATTATTTTCTGCAAAAACCGTGACACTTACCCCAAAACCCAGTTCCCTGCGTCTTTGGTTGCCCTGATTCTTCTGTTTTGCATTTGACCTCCTCCCTGTGGATAGATACCCTAAGTACTACAACGCACGCTGTGCACTTGCAACTTAGGGTCCTACAAATTCAAAGCTATACGAGTCCCCGAAGAAACCCTCCAATCTTGGACGACTATTTAAACCCCATCAATACCTAATAGAAAATTTATCTCTATCAACCTAGTGAAATCGATCCATGATTAAACCCCTTTGGAAAACTGATAAGTAGAGTTTTTCTCTCTTTTCAATACTCAACACTACTCATGTCATTTAGTATGTGAGGTTATCAATCCAACTTGGAAAGGAAATGGCAATAGGAATGCAAGAACAAGATTAATCTAAGCCATATGCGAATTTTGGTTGGTGAAATGGAATTATAAAAACAACTTGTGCAAAGTAAATAAATCCTAAAAGACAACTAATCTAAAGAACAGTACTTGAGGCAATTTCTAAAACTATAGAGCAACAAAATATGAAAGCTTAAAGATTTAAAACTACAAGTGCAAATATAAAGATCTCTAGCAACTTAAGCAATTAAAGATTGGTCCTTGATTTATCAAATATGAAAGAGAGATTAAAGACCGAGGGTTTAGATCATGGGAGATTCAAGGTCGGATCTTGGGTCTAGACAAAAGTAAATCTACACAAATATTGAGCTAACTCTAAGCCTAAGAAACGATTATAGATCATTCCTTGGTTAGTGGTTCCGAACCTTCATCAAACCTTTCCCTCCTAACACATGGTGTTTGGTGAAAAGGATCGGTTGATGAGCAAGAGAGAGCCTTTCTTAATCTTGGCTTAACTAAACCCTGATCTCCACCGTAGTGGTTTAAAAAGAGATAGTTTCTTGGATGGATTTATGAGATTCCTAAGCCCTCATGAGGTAAGGAAATCTCAATGGACTCAAAGACCTCCATCGAGAGTCTTTGGGTTTAATCCCTCCAAACAAAGAAGAGTTAAGTGTTATAAACATGCTAAACCTTTAGATCTTAACCCTTAAAACTCCCTAAACCCCTTGACCTCAAACCTTAAAGATACTACTCGTTAATCATAATCAAACACTCCATAATCATAAGATTTGAAATGCTAAACATGATTAACGTTAAACCTGTCTCTTATACACATCTAGATGTGTATAAGAGACAGGAAGAGATCGAGCTGAGTCGTCGATCTCTCGCCCGATCTCGGGCTGGGAATAGGTTCTCTCGCTCGATCGTCGGGTCGTTTCATCTCAGCAATCGACCCTCTTGCTCGATCATCGGGTCGTTTCGATCTGGATCGATCTTCAGTCTCAATCTTCACTCCGTTCTTCCTGATAGCATCTTTGGGTCCGTACAGTCGCACGCCCGACTTGGTCGATATATGTCCCTTCTTCTTACTTGAAACGGTCTAAGTGCCTCGATTTTCTGGTCGATCTTGTCTAGAACGACCTGCCTTGCTCGCTCTTCCCCTCGATCTCTGAGCATGTATGCTTGTCCGAACTTCTCCAAGTGTCTACAAGCATCCTCCACAGCTCCAATACACTCAAAACAACCTGAATATGATGCAGTTATGCAAGAAATATGCAAATGCTAATGCAACATGTCCTAAAACCTAAAATGGGACAAAAACTACAATAACTCTAAGTATGAGTGCAAAAGTGCATGAAAACCTATCCTAAATGAGTTCTAAATATGTGAAATATATGAGTATATCAACTCCCCCAAACTTGCCTTTTGCTTGACTTCAAGCAAATCAAATACAAATCCGAGAGAGAGGTT
Source organism: Alliaria petiolata (assembly GCA_020283515.1). Lineage (NCBI taxonomy): Eukaryota > Viridiplantae > Streptophyta > Magnoliopsida > Brassicales > Brassicaceae > Alliaria > Alliaria petiolata. Next base: position 62,471,115 of record JAHZTW010000004.1, on the reverse strand, counting down.
TAAAAGTGGGAGCTCAATATCCAAGATTGCTAACAAAAATAATCAACTCAATGTCCTAGTTATTTTTCCTAAAATGCATGTGAATTCATCCTACTCCAAAAGAGTTAGCCATGCTCATCTCAACAATCAAATGCACTAGGATCTCAATCTAGATAAGTCTCCCTATCAAGCTGGCTCTTTAACATTCATTAAGTACAGACCGTGAAATATGACAATGCAAGCAAGTGAATTCATTTGGCTAAGGGATTAGACTTTTGAGATAAAAGTGATCTCAATTCATGTGGTTTCGTTTCCAATCAAGGGTATCACTCAAAGAAGATTGAACTTTATGCATAATGCTAAAGGTAAAAGACAAGTGGTGCATACAAGACTAGACTCCCATCTACCCGAAATGCTATCAATGGTCCTAAACCCATCTCATTCATATTTTTTAAAGATCACTCAACCCTCTAGAACTGCCCTTTTTCTCCCAAGGCTCTTTATGCCTTTCTAGACCCATGAATTTCGAACAAACTTCTCCTTTTAAGGTTCTAAGGGGGAACTTCTTCAACCTATTACTCATAGCGAATGGTGTAATCTTTTATCAACTTAGCCCTTCTTTTCATTACTAGGTAGTCTTTCTTTTCTTTGGCCTTTTGGCTCCTTGATTTTTTTTTTCTTTTTCTTTTCTCAAGACTACCTATTTCGTTTCCAAAATTTGAGCTATATATCTTTTAAACACAAGATTCACCATTTTAAACTATGCTTCCCCTTATTTTTCACCGAACCACTTTTCATCATCTCTTTCTTTCTATTCTTCTCCACAACTCATCAAGTAATACCACGGTCAAACCCCCAAAACCCTAAGCCTACAACTAGCTCCAAGATGTGAGAGCTCGAATCTACATGAGAGCCTAGACTTGTCCTCTCAAACCTAACACTTTATGCTAAGTTCAATCAAAATAAAGGCCTCACAAGTATTCACACAAAAACAATTGGCTTCAAAGGAGAAAAGGTAAGGTAGGAGTACTACTTGAGCTAGCAAGAGAGTGGCAAAGTGAAATAGAAAGCTCAAATATTTTAATCCATGGATTCACTTTCAATGCAAAGCATGATATTTAATTGTCAAGATTCGGTTTAAGTGAGTACAGTTGGCTATCAATTTCAAGACCCTATTTCGACCAAAATCTAGTGACAAATGAGGTGGTCCAAGCATGCTTTCAAGATTTATTCACAAGCATTAAAGAACTACTAACTAGGGCATTGAATTGATCACATGAAATAACAATCTACAAGGATAAGCTCATCATTGCTCCCAATGCATATGGATGCAATCGTAAATGATGAAAAGCTAGGCTTAGTCCTAAAAAATTCTAAGTATGCAAATGCAACCACATGAATTTTTTTTGAAACTTTTGAAAAAATTTATGATATTTTTTTTATTTTTCTATGCAATAAGGACGTATGCAAGACTAAAGGATGAAAAGGAAAATAAGATTCAAATAAAACAAATTTAAAGCACACATTCTCCCCCAAACTTGAATGTCAACGACTCGGTGTCAAACAAGTCCAAGAGGAGACCAACATACAAGAAGCAAAAATAAAAATTGCAATGATATACTACAAGGGTTGAGATTGTGGTACATCAGGTTACGTGGAGGACGACGAGGATGGTCCGGTTCTCCTGCTCTTTCGTGAGGACTCAGCTTGTGCTAGACCCTTTCCCTTGCTTTGAGTTGGACGTTCTTGGAGGGAAAGACGTCTCTCTTGCTTGCCTTGTTGCTCACGGATCGCAATTCCTCCGGTAGAGCGTCTTGGCCGAGTCGAAGCCACTTGGTCTACTTCATCACTTAGGCTCATCCCGGATGTGCTGTCCTTTTGTAGATCCTTGACCTTCTTTAACAGCTTCGTAATCATTTTCCCTTGCCACTTGTTGACTTTCCTTTGAATCTTCACCACCGATGCAAGAAACTTCTCGGATTTGGTCCTTGGCTCATAGTCGAGCTTGGGGAGATCAAAGTTGCTTGGCATCTCAGCATCTGTAGGAGGGGAATCCGAAGAGGAGCGTGTTGGAAGTAGTGGTGCCGCCTTCCCTCCAATTGGTGCATAGCATTCCTCATCGGTTAGCAAGAACTCGATGTTGCCAATGCTCTCTAGCGCGGTCTCTTTTAGGTTCGAGAGCATACACGTCCTCTTCTCATTCTTCTCGTCCTTGAAAAAATATGCATAGAAGCCCGCAGTTGGAGAAGGTCCTAGGGAGCCAGTGACACTCATGTAGGACTGGTCCATGTATGCACGCTCGGTGCAAGCCTCAAAGTCTTTAAGAATTACTCCCGCTTGCATGAAAAAGGTGTGAGGGAGCCACCAATTAATGCCAAGGATGCCTTACACCTCATAGCCCATGCCTTGTACTTCACCAACGAAGAGGCTAGGATGCAGCCATAATTCACATCATCCCCTAGATCATCTTTAAAGGCTTCGTTCTTCAACCCTTGGAAGAGGAGACATAGCTCGTTCTTGGTCACTGTTGGGGTCGTGGATCTTCCCGAGAATGTGTGGGCTAGGAGCTTGAGGACGTATCTCAACAAGGGGTGCCTTACTTTCTTGATCTTGGCTGTATTTTCCTTGTAGTCTCCATCGCTTATCACTTCCCAAAACTTGCTTACAAACTTGAAGTCGGGGAACTCCACTTGTTTGGCTTCAGCATTAAGACCATAGGCCTCACATAACTCGGGGATGGAGAAGTGGTAGGCTTGCTTCCTGAGCTTGAAAGTTAGGTGACCCGTGGATGGAGTTTGAACACTCGGATCTTCAAAGGAGAACTCCAAAGTGGAGAGGAAGTGGAGGGCAGCTTCGGGGTATGTGGGGCAGTCCATGCGTGCAAGGCATGCCAACCCCATGTTCTTGAGTAGGTCATCGAACCCATCCAACAAACCGAGGCTTTGCAAGAATTCTCTACTTGCAAATCTCGTCGGCTCAAACCGCAGTCTTTCTAGCCTCTTCCTCGTCTTCCTCTCTTCCTTGCTCTACTTGACCTCTTCTTCTACGACTTGGTGTTCTACCACTTGCTGCTCTTCACCTCTGTTTCTCTTTCTTGGTGCCATCGTACCTGAAAAACAAGAGCTCGCAAAGAGAATGAGAACAAGATGACGACAAGGAGAAGAGAATAAAAGGGTTTAGATTTTTGAAAAACCTATGCAATGTTTCCAAATTTTTAGGAAATATTCCAAAATATCTCATTAAATCTAGGGGAGATCTATTAGAGATATGGAAGAATCCTAGATTTTTCCCCCAAACTTAGATATTTTCAAAAATTAAAACAAAATCTCTAGCAAACTTCTCTATGCACTCCTATAAACTAGGAATTTCAATAAAATGCAACTTAAATTGAAACAGCTCTCGAAATTTTGATACAAGGAGTGAAAATGAAAGCTTCTTTTTCTTGCCAAAATCCGAAACTCACACTCTCTCACTTTTGGAAAAATAAGTTTTGAAACACAAGTAAAGAGAGAGTATGGTGGCAAGGTTTTATAAAGAGAGAGAATTTTGGAGCCATGCATGCAAGTGGTCTTGCAATTTGTGGTCAAAGCTCGTCCACCATGGTCAAAGATGTCAGCTTTAACCAATATTAAAATTTAAAAGGAGAGGGAAGGAGAAATAGAGGGAAATTTGAAAACTTACCTTGGCATGAGATCGAGTCACTTTAGTCGATCTAGACCTCGATCTCATGCCTAATTCGCCTGAAATCGATCGTCTGGATCGATTATTGCTCCGATTGGATTTAAATCGATCCAGAGACCGATTTCTCTCCTCGTTTTGCGAACCTTCATTGCCAAGATCACACTTCTCAGATCGAACAACAGGGTCGATCTTGTGATTGTTTCGACAGAGATCGAGTGAAATGATCGATCCAGACATCGATTTTACTTACAAGATCGAGTGAACATGCTCGATCCACGCCCTGTTTGAATATTCGTTCGAAATCACGGGTGGGTCCTCCTCTTAAAACCGAGCCGTTCACTCGATCGTCTGGTCGATTCAATAGAATCACTCGATTTAGTAGCTCGATCTAGCAAAGATCGAGCTATGTCTGGTCGATCTATGACTTGATCTCGTGTCTACTTTCCTCCTTTCAAAAACCAGTGCATTCCCAAGAATGTGCCTCTTGCTCCCATTTCCTTTTTCCTACGCACACAAAAGTAAAAGCATAAAATAGAACAAGAATATATACAAGGATAGACATGGGATTGCCTCCCAAATGCGCTTTTGTTTAACGTCGTTTATCTCAACTTTCCTTACTCCCTTTTAGCGTGGGGTTGAGGCGGTTGGGATGGCTGGAGACATAGTGGAGCTCGTCCCTGGTTGGACCTCAATTGTGTAGACTGTGCGCATCATCTCCATTACCCTTTCCTTGTCATTTTCCATCAAACCCGAAGGAAGTAGAAATCGTGCCCATGTGAATGGTTTCGAGCCCCCTTTGCACTTGACTTTGCACAGTATGGAGCCATCCTTGTGTTCTAATGGATGCAAGCTCAGGGTGCTCTTAGTTGGGGCTCGATCTTTGCTAGGGAACCCTTTAGCATTACCAAAGAAAATCTTGTAGAGGTTCTCTTTCTTGCCCTTTTCTACCGGTACCCTCTCCTTCGGGTTCTCCTCTTTATCTTCGTTGAACAAGACCAGCAAAGCTTCCCCATCAGGTTCATCCTCAGCCTTGATCTCTTTCTCAAAGCTGGCTTTTCCTTTTGTTTCAACCGAGAAGTAAGAAAGTCCATGTTTCGTCTCATGCTTGCCGAGCAAGGTCTCGGCTTGTTTCTTCTCTGCCTTGGTCAAGGCTTTCACATGGTTTTCCCTTGGTCAAGGCTTTCACATGGTTTCAGCTCATCCGTGATGTCTACTTGAAAGATTTGGTCATTGATCTTTGGTTGCTTTACACCATCCTTGATACTAAACTTGAACTTTGCACCCTTGCCCAAGTGTAGAGAGATTTTCCCGTTCTTCACGTCAATGACGGCTCCAAGTTATAGAATTCTCTTTGGCGGCTGCGAATCTTTGATTCGTGGTTTCCACCTTGTTCTTTAAGGGAGATTGATTTGTTCTTGAACCCTATTTCTTTCTATTCGATTTATACAAGTCATGCATTCATCAATCACGTTTTTTCTACTTCTTCTTTAATGTCTGAGTAGTTTATTTTCGTTGGGTGTTCTTTAAGGGGATCTATGGGGAATTTTATTAACTGTCTTTAAACCGATTGTTTAGGCCGTAGATTAGGGTTTTGTCTCACCATATTTGTTCTTATTGCATGAGTCTAGCGTCATGAACTATATTCTGATCGCAAGGTCTTGAGAGCGACGAACGTTCCGAATCTCAGATCTAGACCAAAATAGGGTAGAGAGCATCCTTTAAAAGATGTCTGAATGTTTATCGTCCCGATCTTATTCCGTGTTCATCTAGGACGCATGATACGATAGTATACCTGCGAAATAGATAATCGCAGATCGACCTTGCTTATTAGTCTTAAAAGTTTATTTTCCTTTTCCCGTTGGTTATAGAAAAGATTGACAACCTTCTCTATATAAGCCGTGCTATTGCTTTCATTATTTTCTGCAAAAACCTTGACACTTACCCCAAAACCCAGTTCCCTGCGTCTTTAGTTGCCCTGATTCTTCTGTTTTGCAGTTGACCTCCTCCCTGTGGATCGATACCCTAAGTACTACAACGCACGCTCTGCACTTGCAGCTTAGGGTCCTACAAATTCAAAGCTAGACGGGTCCCCGAATAAATCCTCCAATCTTGGACGACTATTTAAACCCCATCAATACCTAATAGAAAATTTATCTCTATCAACCTAGCGAAATCAATCCATGATTAAACCCCTTTGGAAAACTGATAAGTAGAGTTTTTCTCTCTTTTCAATACTCAACACTACTCATGTCATTGTAGTATGTGAGGTTATCAATCCAACTTGGAAAGGAAATGGCAATAGGAATGCAAGAACAAGATTAATCTAAGCCATATGCGAATTTTGGTTGGTGAAATGGAATTATAAAAACAACTTGTGCAAAGTAAATAAATCCTAAAAGACAACTAATCTAAAGAACAGTACTTGAGGCAATTTCTAAAACTATAGAGCAACAAAATATGAAAGCTTAAAGATTTAAAACTACAAGTGCAAATATAAAGATCTCTAGCAACTTAAGCAATTAAAGATTGGTCCTTGATTTATCAAATATGAAAGAGAGATTAAAGACCGAGGGTTTAGATCATGGGAGATTCAAGGTCGGATCTTGGGTCTAGACAAAAGTAAATCTACACAAATATTGAGCTAACTCTAAGCCTAAGAAACGATTATAGATCATTCCTTGGTTAGTGGTTCCGAACCTTCATCAAACCTTTCCCTCCTAACACATGGTGTTTGGTGAAAAGGATCGGTTGATGAGCAAGAGAGAGCCTTTCTTAATCTTGGCTTAACTAAACCCTGATCTCCACCGTAGTGGTTTAAAAAGAGATAGTTTCTTGGATGGATTTATGAGATTCCTAAGCCCTCATGAGGTAAGGAAATCTCAATGGACTCAAAGACCTCCATCGAGAGTCTTTGGGTTTAATCCCTCCAAACAAAGAAGAGTTAAGTGTTATAAACATGCTAAACCTTTAGATCTTAACCCTTAAAACTCCCTAAACCCCTTGACCTCAAACCTTAAAGATACTACTCGTTAATCATAATCAAACACTCCATAATCATAAGATTTGAAATGCTAAACATGATTAACGTTAAACAGAAAGAAGATTAAGATTAAAAAGACAAGCTCTTCTTTATAAAAATATCAAAGTGCGATTACAAAAGCTTAAAACCTTAACAATGGTGGCAAGAACAAAAGAGGAAGAAGGTAAAAAGCATAAAGATAAGATATTCCTAAAAATAAGGGTTTTAGCTATTTATAGCAAAGGAGAAATGGTCCCCTCACAAGTGGAAAAAACGTGAGCTGGCGGATAAGGAAGCACACCTGGAGAGAAGAGATCGAGCTGAGTCGTCGATCTCTCGCCCGATCTCGGGCTGGGAATAGGTTTTCTCGCTCGATCGTCGGGTCGTTTCAACTCAGCAATCGACCCTCTTGCTCGATCATCGGGTCGTTTCGATCTGGATCGATCTTCAGTTTCGATCTTCACTCCGGTCTTCCTGATAGCATATTTGGGTCCGTACAGTCGCACGCATGATACAAGAGTTTTTATCTCTTGCAAGCAATTTCTCAAATACTCATATCATTGCAATACTTGAGATATCAATCCATTTTGGGAGATGATTCACTAAGAATACAAAGTTTTGTTTAAGCTAAACTAAATTGGCAAAATTCAAGTAACAAGTGACAATTAAAAGCAAAACACAAACTAAGAAAGACACTACTAGAGCAATAATATGAAACTAAGCCTTAATTATCACTAATCAAGTACTAATCAAGCAATTACTACTAATCAAGATTATCAAATTAACTAAAACGAAACCTAGGGATGGAATCATTGATTTGGGAAACTAAATGGACAACCTTGCAATCATTTAAGCAACTAATCAAGCTAACTCTATGCCTAGAACACTTAATCAAGATTAAACCATGATGTATGGCACTAATCCCTTTCTTAATCACCCTAATGAACTAATGATGTTTTAGAATTAGAATAATTAACAAGCATTAATTACAAGTCTAAATGGCATGATAAACACCCTAGGCAACTAATGTCTTAGGCTAGGAATGTAAATCTCTTATTAGGTTGGTTCAAGCATTTCATCAAACACTTGGTGGGTGTATGAAATGCCTATGATCCAAAATAGCAAAGATTAGCTATTTGGCATTAGGAACTACTTAATAAGAATAGAAATGCAAGAATCTATCCTAGATTGTAAGATTGAACCATTAGAAATCCCTATATCTAACCCATCCCCAAGTTTCTAAGGAACTACTCACTAATCATAGTTAAACCCATCAAATCAAAGATTAGAGAATGGTTAAACATGATTAGAGAGAGATAAAACAAGAAATCTAAAAGAGATATTGCATTAAACTCAAAGATTCAAGCATAAACAAAGGTTTTTCTCAAAGTGGCTAAAAGTTTAGGCTTAGAACAAAGAGAATAAAAGCTAAGCATAAAAATTAGGTCTAAAGAGTATTTATAGTGAATAGTGATCGGACCGGGTCAACCCGGAACAAACTGGGTATTGACCCGGTTTTCTGGCTCGGATGGTGTTCGCATCGGACTGTTGTCCGATGTACTCTTGTCCGATGCGGACCAGGGCAAAATCAGGCTAAGTTCGAACGCGTGTGCATCGGACTGTTGCTCGATGTGTTCTGTCCGATGGCAACTCCAGTGTGCTCCGCATCGGGCTGTTGATCGATGTGCGCTTGTCCGATGCAAGCCGTGATGAAGTACCAAAACTCGAGTGGCTTTGCATCGGACTGTTGTCCGATGGCGTATGTCTGATGCGGCTCACGTCCTGAACTCGAGGAGGCTCACATCGGTTTGTTGTCCGATGGGCCACAAACCGATGTGATGCCAGACAATTCTTCATTCTTGTTCTCCAACTTCTCCTTGACTCCAAGTTGTCCACCAATCTCCAAATAGTCTTCCTTGCCTCCAAAGTACCTAAGATAAACTCCAAATGCAACAAAATATGCAAGGACCATGCAAAGAAACCTTAGGACTCTAAATGAATGCAAACTAGAACAAATGAACAAATTATATGCATGATACAATGCAAATGCTATCTCAAATGGATGCTTAAAAGGTGTAAATATGCTAACTATCAACTCCCCTAAACTTGCCTTTTGCTTGTCCTCAAGCAAATTAAACACAAGCCAAGGAGAGAGGTTTAAAAGTGGAGACTCAAATCCAAAGGTGTCAAGCAAATAAATCAATTCAATGGTCCTTGTTCTTAATTCTAGGATGCTCTAGTCCAAACTCTACTCCAAAAGGTCTAGCCATACCCATACTCATTTAAGTGAACCCAAGCCTCAATCTACACAAGCATTCATTTTCATCAACACTTTAATATTCATTAAGTAGTAACCATGGATCATGAATCATACAATGCTAACGAACTTGTTTGGTTTTTGGGTAAGGTTTTGAGATAAAAATGATCTCAACTTCATGGGGTTCCAATGCAAGGGATCTCTCATTGAACAAGTGAACTTTGGCAAAATGGTAAGAGTAAAAAGCAACCTATGCATACAAGGACAAACTTCCATCTACCCTTTGTAACACAATTGTCTTCACTCTCATTTTCTTTTAAGCTCACTCACCAAGTCCAACCTAAGCTACCCATTACAAGGCAATTCGCCAAACCCATAAGATCAAACCACTTTCTCCTTTTCTCTTTTAAGAACTTGGGGAAAACTTCTTCTACAACCACAAGTGTTAGCACACTTTTACTTCAAGCTCTTTCTCTTTTCATTCACAAATTGCTATCCTCTTTCTTATCTTATCTTAGCCATATTTTTTTCTTTTTCTTGGCTCTTTTACTTTTCATTTCTAGAGGATTTCTTTTCTTTTTTTAACACTTAGAGCATAATACACAATGCCAACACTTGTTCCAAAATTTTCGTTTTCCCTCTTTCACCATCTCAACTTCGCCCACTTTACTTCTTCCATATAAAATATCAATCAAAAACCCCCACCCAAGAATCCTATCCTATCATCTAGCTCATTGTTTTCGAGCTAGCTACATGGAAGCCTATCCTTGTCGCTCTAAACTCAAAACTTTTTGCTAAGTTCACAAGAAGAAAAAGGCCTAATGCACTCAATAAGGAAGAGGTTTCAAAGGAAGCTTAGTTAGAGAGTTCGATTTCAACCGCTCTAAAGATGAGAGTCGGCTATTTGGGTTAACAAGAGTGGTAAAAGGAAAGAAGATAATCCAAATATGTATATGGTATCCACAAGTTCTCTAGCAATGCATAACGATGATAATTACTTTTTCAAATTATGTTCAAGTTCAAGAGAATTGGTTTCTATTCAAAGCTTGCTTCAATTAAAACTTGAATTTCAAATGGTGAGGTCCAAGTAGGGTTCAACTTTGACTTTCAAAATTTGCACTTCAAGCATCAAAGAACTACTAACTAGGGCCTTGAACTAATTCATGAGGTTAACACCTTACATGGAAAAATCATCATTGTCCCCTATGCATGAATGCAATCCTATATAAAAGCTAGACTCAATCCTACTTATGTAACAAATGCAAATGCAACTACATGCTATCTTTTTTTCAATTTTCGAATTTTTTCAATTTTTTTGGTTTTTTCTATGCCATAGATGAATGCATGAGACGCAAAGATGCATGAAAAAGGAAAATAAGATCACAAAACACAAAATCAAATACACCATACTCCCCCAAACTTAAATTACACAGTCTCTTGTGTAATTCAAGCTTGGAGAAGATTTCAATATGCAAAAATAAAAATCTAAATGGTATATACAATGGTTTTGGAGATGTTACCTAGAATTGGACTGAGGAGGAGGAGGATTCCTCCATGGAGTATAAGACGTTGCTGGATTCCGGAGTTGGTGACCGCATTGTTCTCCTCTTCCTTCGGCGAGTTTCATGAGAAGAGGACCTTGTTGGATCCTCATGAGAAGCAGTCCTCTCTTGCGCATGGAATGAGTGTCTTCTATCAAGCTCCATGGCACTCTCCTCCATGCCTTCCTCATGCTCAGCCGCTTGGTGAGCTCGTGATGAAGAGGCGCCTCCCACTTTGGCCTTTAGTTCCTTCATTTGGCTCTTCATCCCCTTAACCGCCTTCACCAAATTTCGAATTGTTTTATCTTGCCATTTGTTCCACCTTTGGAGGATGTTGATGCGATGGTGAGCTTCCCTCAAAGCTTGAATACGGATGGATGAATCATAGGCCTCAAAGTAGTATCTTTGGCTTCCATAAGTGGGGCTTGGTGGCGCTTCTTCTTGCTCTTCTAGAGGCTCTTCTTCTCTTGCTGCACTAGTGGAGCCTCTTGGTTTTCTTATGCTTTGATGTGGAGGCTCTCTTGAAGGGTCATAGAGTTCCTCATGGGGAGGACGAAAGTCGATGTGAGACCGTGGTGTGAAGCATGTCAAGCTTGGGCAAGGAAGTTTCACCCTTGCATCCATCTTCTCACTATAGGCAAACTTGTAGACATAGCTTTGTCCAATCTTCCCATTGAGAAACCTTGTCTTGCTAAGGTAATGGATGTCCATCCATTTCATTTCGCTTGAGACCTCCCCAAGATCTGCTCCACAAGCAACTAGGATGGGTGTAACAATCCCTCCAATGCTAAGTTGAGGTGCGAAATCCTTTGTTGTTGTTGCCCACTCTTGGTAGCTCAATAGCCTTTTCATAAGAAAAGAAATCAAGCCAATTCTCGAGCTGTCACCTCTCAAGATTGTCACTTCCCCATCTACTCTTATGCTCCTTAGAAGGTCCTTGAGCCCAAGATTCCAAAAACTCAAGCTCATCTTCAAGTACACACCCGCACTCCTTGCTTGCAAAAAATGTGTGGGCAAGCACCTTGTGTGCATATCTCACTGCTGGATGGGTAATGGAAGCACCCTTGCTCATTCCAGGTTTGAATGTGCCAACTCCAATATACCTCCACAAACTTGCAAGCTCACCATTGGGAAAGTCCATGATCTTTCCTCTCTTCCATCCCTCTTCAAACCCAAACACTTCACTAACCTCCTTGAAGGTCATTCTATAGCTCTTGCGCCCCACTTTAAATCTTATGTAACCGTGTCCATCCCTCTCTTCCTCTTCCGTTGGCTCCGCACAAAGGGGATAGAACACCACCTTCAAAGTGGAAAGGAATTGGCAAAGTGGGACTTGGTGGCTTGGGTGAGCCATGTGAAAGAATTGCCTCATCCCCATGTTAGTGAAGAGAGCTAGCACTTCCTCAAATATCCCGAGCTCCTTAAGCGTCTCCATGTGGGGGTATCTTATTCCTTGGTTCTCCAAGGCCATAAGAGCCTTGTAAATCTCATTATCACCGGGCTCTTTCCGCTGCGTTTCCTTCCCACTTCCACTACCGTGCACCATTTCCCGTTTCCCTTTCCTCTTGTCTTCCCTTTGTTGGTTAGCTTCTCCTTCATTTGTACCTCTAGTCTTTCCCATAGTTGTACCTATAAAATAGACACCCTTGAGCAAGAGTTAGCACATGGTAAATTAAGCATAGCTATCAACAATTGGAAAAGTCTATGAGCACAACAAGAATTGTTAAAAATCAAACAATTCCAACACTTAGAGAAATTTTCCCAAAAATTCAAAATTTCAACTTCTCAAAAATTGTTGGCTAACAAGTGCTAAGCATTATACATGATGAATGCAAGTGGTTGAAAGTGAAAGCCCCAAATTCTAACTAGAATTCCAAGACTAATTGCAAATTTTCGCACCTTTTAGGACTTATGAACCCTAATTGCAAAAAATTCAAAATTTCATCATGCTAACAATGCAATAGCCCACGAAATCAACCTATAAACCATTCTCAAGCATAACCCAAACCACTTGCACCCTAATTCGACCACTTTGGCAACACATACCTCAAAAATCACCATTGGAGAAAATGATGGATTTAAAGGGAAATTAGAAGCATTCCTTGTTTAGTTGCAAGAGTATGACCGAAAATGGGTGGAGAATCGGTTTGAGAGTGGAAATTCAAGCTTGTTGGTTTTTGAATCCCAAAGATTTGTTGAAAATTGAGAGAGTTCTTGCTTGAAAATGATGAAAATGAGTTGTGGGGGAGAAAAAATGAGTTTTTGGGGAAGAAGAAGGGAGTAAACCAAAGAATTTTCTGTAAAAATCGGGTTAGGAAAAGCTGGTTTACTCGAATTAGACCGGTCAAAGCCAAAAAAGGAAGGGTTGACTTACCTGTTCGGGCCGGCATCGGTTTGTTGTCCGATGGGCTTTTAACCGATGCACGGGACGCATGAACGGAGAGGCTCGCATCTGACAGTTGTCCGATGGGCTCTTAACCGATGCGGGTGAAGCAAGATCCAGAGTGAGTTGCATCGGACTGTTGTCCGATGCCATCTGTCTGATGCGTTCCTTGAAGTTTGTTTGAGGGGAGTCGCATCGGTTTGTTGCCCGATGTGCAACATTCTGATGCGACCTAAACTGAATTTTCACACCCCTTTTCTCCTTTAGCTCTTGCTTCTCTTGCTTAAACCTGATGATCACAAACACTTAAACTCAGATTATTGAAAATAAAAATGCAATTATATACAAGGATACCATGGGAATGCCTTCCAAGCGCGCTTGTTTAAAGTCTCTAAGCTTGACTTTTCAAACTCTTAGGCATGAGTGGGGTTTTGAAGAGGGCATGAGCTTGCCTCGTCCTTAGACTCATTTACCAAGTATGGCTTGACCCTATGACCATTGACGGTGAAATTCTCCCCATTCTTTCCAATCAAAGTGATGGCTCCATAAGGCAATACATCTTTAATCTTAAAAGGGCCTCCCCAGCTTGACTTTAGCTTACCCGGGAACAACTTCAGTCTTGAATTGTAGAGAAGAACTTTGTCACCTGCACTTAGCTCCTTCCTCACAATCCTCTTGTCATGAAAAGCCTTGGTGCTCTCCTTATAGATCCTTGAGCTTTCATAAGACTCAATCCTAATCTCCTCAAGCTCTTGGAGTTGAATCAATCTCTTTTGTTGGGCAGTTTTTATGTTGTAGTTAAGAAGCTTCACAGGCCAAAAAGCTTTGTGTTCAATCTCTACTAGTAGATGACAAGCTTTTCCATACACAAGGTTGAAAGGAGACCTTCCAATTGGTGTCTTGAAAGCTGTCCTATAAGCCCACAAAGCATCATCAAGCTTGATTGACCAATCATTTCTTGTTAGACCCACAATTTTCTCAAAAATAGCCTTGATCTCACGGTTTGAGAATTCCACTTGACCACTAGTTTGAGGGTGGTAAGGGGTAGCTACCTTATGCTTGACACCATGCTTGTTTAATAACCCTTCAAAGACCTTGTTGATGAAGTGACTTCCCCCATCACTAATCACAACGTTTTGCACACCAAACCTTGGGAATATTATGCTCTTAAACATCTTAACCACAACCTTGGAGTCGTTAGTAGGACTTGCAATGGCTTCAACCCACTTTGACACATAATCAACAGCCACTAAGATGTATTGGTTCCCTTAAGAAGATGGGAAAGGTCCCATGAAGGCTATGCCCCAAACATCAAACAACTCCACTTCTAAGATTGGGTTTTGGGGCATCTCATCTCTCTTGCTTATGTTCCCCTTTCTTTGACAAGGCTCACATCTCTTGATGAACTCATGAGTGTCCTTGGACAATATAGGCCACCAAAAATTGATACAAGAGTTTTTATCTCTTGCAAGCAATTTCTCAATTGCTCATATCATTGCAATACTTGAGATATCAATCCATTTTGGGAGATGATTCACTAAGAATACAAAGTTTGGTTTAAGCTAAGATAAATTGGCAAATTCAAGTAACAAGTGACAATTAAAAGCAAAACACAAACTAAGAAAGATACTACTAGAGCAATAATATGAAACTAAGCCTTAATTATCACTAATCAATTACTAATCAAGCAATTACTACTAATCAAGATTATCAAATTAACTAAAACGAAACCTAGAGATAGAATCATTGATTTGGGAAACTAAATGGACAGCCTTGCAATCATTTAAGCAACTAATCAAGCTAACTCTATGCCTAGAACACTTAATCAAGATTAAACCATGATATGTGGAACTAATCCCTTTCTTAATCACCCTATGAACTAATGATGTTTTATCATTAGAATGATTAACAAACATTAATTACAAGTCGAAATGGCATGATAAACACCCTAGGCAACTAATGTCTTAGGCTAGGAATGTAAATCTCTTAGAAAAGTGGTTCAAGCATTTCATCAAACACTTGGTGGGTGTATGAAATGCCTATGATCCAAAATAGCAAAGATTAGCTACTTGGCATTAGGAACTACTTAATAAGAAGAGAAATGAAAGAATCTATCCTAGATTGCAAGATTGAACCATTAGAAATCCCTAAATCTAACCCATCCCCAAGTTTCTAAGGAACTACTCACTAATCATAGTTAAACCCATCAAATCAAAGATTAGAGAAAGGTTAAACATAATTAGAGAGAGATAAAACAAGAAATCTAAAAGAGATATTGCATTAAACTCAAAGATTCATGCATAAACAAAGGTTTTTTTCAAAGTGGCTAAAAGTTTAGGCTTAGAACAAAGAGAATAAAAGCTAAGCATAAAAATTAGGTCTAAAGAGTATTTATAGTGAATAGTGATCGGACCGGGTCAACCCGGAACAAACCGGGTATTGACCCGGTTTTCTGGCTCGGATGGTGTTCGCATCGGACTGTTGTCCGATGTACTCATGTCCGTTGCGGACCAGGGCAAAATCAGGCTAAGTTCGAACGCATGTGCATCGGACTGTTGCTCGATGTTTTCTGTCCGATGGCAACTCCAGTGTGCTCCGCATCGGGCTGTTGATCGATGCGCGCCTGTCCGATGCAAGCCGTGGTGAAGCACCAAACCTCGAGTGGCTTTGCATCGGACTGTTGTCCGATGGCATTTGTCCGATGCGGCTCTCGTCCTGAACTCGAGGAGGCTCACATCGGTTTGTTGTCCGATTGGCCACAAACCGATGTGATGCCAGACAATTCTTCATTCTTGTTCTCCAACTTCTCCTTGACTCCAAGTTGTCCACCAATCTCCAAATAGTCTTCATAGCCTCCAAAGTACCTAAGATAAACTTCAAATGCAACAAAATATGCAAGGACCATGTAAAGAAACCTTAGGACTCTAAATGAATGCAAACTAGAACAAATGAACAAGTTATATGCATGAAACAATGCAAATGCTATCTCTAATGGATGCTTAAAAGGTGTAAATATGCTAACTATGAACGCCCGACTTGGTCGATCTATGTCCCTTCTTCTTACTTGAAACGGTCTAAGTGCCTCGATTTTCTGGTCGATCTTATCTAGAACGACCTGCCTTGCTCGATCTTCCCCTCGATCTCAGAGCATGTATGCTTGTCCGAACTCCTCCAAGTGTCCACAAGCTTTTCTTCAAACTTCAGCACGTCCACGCATCCTCCACAGCTCCAATACACTCAAAACAACCTGAATATGATGCAATTATGCAAGAAATATGCAAATGCTAATGCAACATATCCTAAAACCTAAAATGGGACAAAAACTACAATAACTCTAAGTATGAGTGCAAAAGTGCATGAAAACCTATCCTAAATGAGTGCTAAATATGTGAAATATATGAGTCTATCAACTCCTCTAAACTTGCCTTTTGCTTGACCTCAAGCAAATCAAATACAAATCCGAGAGAGAGGTTTAAAAGTGGGAGCTCAATATCCAAGATTGCTAACAAAAATAATCAACTCAATGTCCTAGTTATTAATCCTAAAATGCATGTGAATCCATCCTACTCCAAAAGAGTTAGCCATGCTCATCTCAACAATCAAATGCACTAGGATCTCAATCTAGATAAGTCTCCCTATCAAGCTGGCTCTTTAACATTCATTAAGTACAGACCGTGAAATATGACAATGCAAGCAAGTGAATTCATTTGGCTAAGGGATTAGACTTTTGAGATAAAAGTGATCTCAATTCATGTGGTTTCGTTTCCAATCAAGGGTATCACTCAAAGAAGATTGAACTTTATGCATAATGCTAAAGGTAAAAGACAAGTGGTGCATACAAGACTAGACTCCCATCTACCCGAAATGCTATCAATGGTCCTAAACCCATCTCATTCATATTTTTTAAAGATCACTCAACCCTCTAGAACTGCCCTTTTTCTCCCAAGGCTCTTTATGCCTTTCTAGACCCATGAATTTCGAACAAACTTCTCCTTTTAAGGTTCTAAGGGGGAACTTCTTCAACCTATTACTCATAGCGAATGGTGTAATCTTTTATCAACTTAGCCCTTCTTTTCATTACTAGGTAGTCTTTCTTTTCTTTGGCCTTTTGGCTCCTTGATTTTTTTTTTCTTTTTCTTTTCTCAAGACTACCTATTTCGTTTCCAAAATTTGAGCTATATATCTTTTAAACACAAGATTCACCATTTTAAACTATGCTTCCCCTTATTTTTCACCGAACCACTTTTCATCATCTCTTTCTTTCTATTCTTCTCCACAACTCATCAAGTAATACCACGACCAAACCCCCAAAACCCTAAGCCTACAACTAGCTCCAAGATGTGAGAGCTCGAATCTACATGAGAGCCTAGACTTATCGTCCCAAACCTAACACTTTATGCTAAGTTCAATCAAAATAAAGGCCTGATATCTCTGTAATTTGCATGATTTTAATACATGTTTTATGATAGTTAGGATTTCATTCTTGCACTTTTATCTTAATTTGCATCATATTTTCACTCATGTTAGGGTTAAATGCATTAGGTTAGGTCTTTGCATAGTCTTGCATGTTTGGAGTGTGTTCTCAGGTGCTTAGGATGATCCCAAGAAGAGACCAAGGAGGGAGGTCACAAATGGAGATTGAGCCGGTAATATCGAGCATGGATCACGACACGAGGTCGATTTAGACGAGTAGTAGCGGCTTAGTCCCGAAAGGAGAACCTCGGTGTGAAGATCCAGCAAAAGGATTGCATAAAGACGGATATTGGAGCAAGGCAACGGGAAGCGCCCGATGCAAGTACCAAGGAAGGCAAGCCTTCACGACAGAACCCCGAAATCCTTGCCCGATATGGATCCTGCCCGAAGAATCAGAAGAGTTAGCATTTCGGTTCGTCCATAACGACGTAAGCCCGAAACGCTAAAAGCCAAAAAAGTACCATTTCGGGAAAGTGGTCCCAAAGCTTATGTTTTTCCCTTTTTTGTATAAATACGTACTCCCTCACTCTTATCTACTATTATTTTTCTGTCTTCTTCTTCTTCAAAGAACTGAGACTTTTGTATTTTCGCCATTGAAGGTTGTTTCAAATCTTTGATTTTTATGCAATCTTGAAGTTTTAAGTCTTATAACTAGTCTTAGTTTCATAAAGCTTCTTCCTTTTTCTTGTTTTTGATTATCTCACAGCTTATGAGTTACTCTCTCATCCTTATGGATTTTGAGTTTTCTCAAATGGCTTGTGAGTAGTCTAACTCGGTTTTAGGGCAAAGGGGAGGGAAAAATGAGTTAAAGCTCCAACCTTTGATGCGGATCTATGCTTAATCCATCTTAATCCTTTCTTATTTGATGTTATTAATGCTTAGTCATCTTCGCTATTTGAACTTTGCCATCGAGCTTCTTCAAACAAACGCCATGTTTGAATGTTTGCAAGGACCAATCTCATAAGAGATTCGCTCATCCTAGCCTAAGAGATTAGATGCCTAGGGAGCGTTTTGGCATTAGTAGAGTTGTCTATTCAAGCTTGCTGATTTCATGGATCACTACGTGATAGCGAGGTTAGGACGTGAGACAGCAAAGAGACTTATACCACGACAGTGGATTTGTCCAGATCCTGAACTCTACGCTAAAGGATTAGCCTTATAGGAAGTAAATCCAACATCAAAGGAAAGATATTTAACGTTTGGACCCGAAAAACTCCCTTGTTCTAAGAACCGATTCTTGCTTTCTTTTACAAGTTCGTATTTTAGCCATCTTATTTTCAGTTCTTTAGCATATTTAGCTTAAGTACTTGTTTTCTGCTCTCTTAGTATCTTAGTCTCAGATTCTCACCATTTAACCTCTTTCTTTTATCCATCTTAGCTTTTGAAAGAATTCCATGAATGCAATGCCTCGAAATCTCTCATCGGATTTATAAGACCCATAACCTATACTACATTCGGTTATAAGTAGTGGGTCATTGACTGAGTAGAACCCATACAAAAATCTACTTATCAATTGGCGCCGTTGCCGGTTTGAGAGGAATTTGAGCATTGAATTACTAATTCTTAGCAAGACTAAGACTTTAGACTTTTTCGCAGGTACCTATAACAACACGTTCAAATGAATGACATGTACCATCCACAAGAAGGAATGAATGACGCACAACGGGAACATGCCGATATACCACGACATCAACGTCTAATCGGCGAATGTGATTCCCCCACCAACTTCAGACCACGAATCGGTATCACCCCACCCTCAAGTGATGCTGGGTATGAGATAAAGAGTAGTATGCTTGACATGGTCCGGAACAACAAATATCAGGGTGAAGCCGTGGAAGATCCCCTAGACCACCTAGACGATTTTGAGAAAATTTGTTCTTTGACCAAACCAGAAGGAATCTCGGATGACGGTTTCAAACTACGTCTTTTTCCCTTTTCCCTGGGAGGCAGAGCTCACCAATGGGAAAAGACTCTCAAGCCTGGGTCTATACGAACATGGGATGAATGCAAACAAGCCTTCCTCAAGAAATTCTTCTCGCCGTCAAGAACAGCGAAGGTGCGATTAGAAATCTCCACGTTCACCCAACTTGAAGATGAAAGATTCAGTGAAGCTTGGGAACGTCTAAAAGGGTACACACTAAAATGCCCCCATCATGGCTACTCAAGCTCCTCACTACTAAGTATCCTCTATAGAGAAGTGTCAAAGAAATATAGGGATCAGCTGGATACTGCAAGTAATGACATCTTCCTTGGCCAAGACGTGGACGACGGCATGAACCTCGTCGAAAATATTTCCACAAGTGATAGTAATTACGAGGACGACGTTGACAACGAACAGACCGAGCTGGACAAGCAGAGGGAAAGCGAGGTGATGAAACTGCAAGCCCGTTTGGACGCGCTACTAAAAAGCCAACATGCTCAAATTGCTAAGGTAGCGAGTATCGGGGTCATCCCGACGGAACCAAGCCGATATGGGGACACAACTACCAATAACAAGCAAAGACAATATGGGGAATCTCCAATTTCGGCTACATATCCACCGCAAGCCCCTCCGTATAATGCAAATGCTTACACTCAGCAGGCATTTACTCCTCTTCCCCACTGTTACTCTCAACATCAACAATATCAAGCTCAATACCCACCACCACCATATGGACATTACAATATCTACCCACAACAACAGCAAGATTCTGACATCAAGAATCTTCTCACTCAGATGGTTCAAAGTCACTGCAGCAGCACCAAGGATATCAAATCAATTAATTCACGCTTGGACAAGCAGGAAGAACATATCAAGCTAATCCAAAAACCAATGCACAATGAACCAACTACTCAACCAGCCTACGTACAAGCTGTAACTCTACGGAGCGGTAAGATTCTTGAACCAAAATCTCAAGCTCCGAAGTTCAGCGAGGACACTTCAGATCTAGTGGGGGGGGGACAGCTCTGAAAAATCAGAAGTCAACAACGAGGAAGAAGAGGTTCAAGAAAGCGTTGAAGATCAGCTGTTCACCAAACTCAGAGAACAAAATATCGAGATGACACCGATACCTGCTGCCCATTTTGAGAAACCAAAAGAGCCACGGTTTGTTCCCCCCGCATACAAACCTCCTTACCCCTTTCCAGGAAGGTTCAAGAAGGAACTCCTTGAGAAATACAGAGCTTAGTTTGCAGAGCATATGAAGAAAGTGGAACTCACCATGCCGCTCATGAATACTTTGGCGTTGGTACCGCCGTATCAAAAATTGATAAAAGATGCAATCTTAGCAAGAACGAAAGAACTCCAAGGCATGATGGTAATGACAGAAGAGTGTAGCGCCATTATCCAGAAGAAAGTAGTGCCGAACAAGCTAGATGATCCGGGAAGCTTCACTCTCCCATGTTCAATTGGTCCACTCACATTCAATAATTGCCTTTGCGATCTAGGGGCAATTGTGAGCCTCATGCCACTGTCAATAGCTAAACGACTGGGTTTCATGTCATACAAGCCAAGCAGAATATCTCTGATATTGGCAGACCGATCTGTAAGGTTGCCTAAAGGACTACTCGAAGATGTTCCTATCCGGATTGGCGATATCGAGGTGCCAACCGATTTTGTGGTGCTCGAAATGGACGAAGAACCGCGAGACCCTCTTATTCTTGGGAGACCTTTTCTAGCCACGACAGGCGCGGTGATTGATGTAAAGAAAGGCAAGATTAAGCTGAATCTTGGAAAGGATATCATCCTCAAGTTCGACATAAAAGAAATGATGAAGAAACCCACCATAGGAGGAAAGATATTCTGGGTAGACGCAATGGATAAGCTAAACGATGAACTCTTCGAAGAGCTCTCTTTAAAAGATCCGTTGCTTGTCGCTTTGACAAAGAGGAGAGACAGCACGGGCATGTGGAATAGGAGAGCGAGGTCTATGTTATGCATCTGGATGCGAGGAAAGCCATGGAAGATGATGGATATCCGGAGGACCTGGAGCATGGGAGGCACAAAATCGCCTGTAAAACAAAAGAAGGGACATATCGAGATCAAGCCGATATGGGCACAACGAGCTCGGAAAGTCAAAGCATAAGAGGAGATTGGGACGAACTAGATGCTCCAAAATTCGAGCTCAAACCTCTTCCAGAAGGGCTAAGGTACGCTTTCCTAGATCCTAACTCGTCTTACCCAGTCATTGTCAATGAAAACTTAAATGAATTAGAATTGTCCTCCCTTTTACGCGAATTAAGAAAGTTTAGGAGAGCAATTGGTTATTCCTTGGATGACATCAAGGGCATATCCCCTTCTCTCTGCACACATAGGATACATCTAGAAGATGAATCTATGACTTCTGTAAAACATCAAAGAAGGTTAAACCCTAATTTGAAAGAAGTTGTAAAGAAAGAGATTCTTAAACTTTTAGATGCGGGTGTTATCTATCCAATTTCGGATAGCACTTGGGTTTCACCTGTCCATTGTGTACCCAAAAAGGGAGGAATCACTGTAGTCAAGAATGAGAAAGACGAATTAATACCCACACGAACCAAAACAAGCCATAGAATGTGTATTGATTATAGAAAATTAAACTTGGCCACAAGGAAAGATCACTTCCCCCTCCCTTTCATAGACCAAATACTGGAAAGGCTAGCTAACCATCCTGACACAAGATCACAGGAGGGTGATCTCGTTGTGGAGGATGGGATCTAGTTGCTGGCTGTTCAACTCTCTCAGCTAGATCAATGGATGGTTAATGGAGTGATATGGATCGAGTGTGGGATCAATACAGATGGTTGTTCAACTCTTTCTGGATTGATCAAGGGATGGATTTATGGATTTAGTAACAATGGATCGAAGCCGCCACAAAGTCTTATGGATCTAGACTTTGATAAGACAAGAAACTCTCAAGGATTGAATCGCACAAGCCTTTAGAGAAACTAGGGTTTTTCTTTCAAAGAAAATTCTGTTTTATTTCATCAAGGTTAATAAAAATGATACAAAGAGGTCAGCTTATATAGGGGCTCGACCTTGGACCTAAACATATGGTAACATAAATATGGCAGCTAAATAAATGTGAAATATCAAAGGAAAAATGCTCTCAAAGATAATATAGACGTTAGGCTTAAATGAGCACGGATTGAGGGATGCTCGAGATTCCTTGTATCTGGACAGCTTGGGAAAATATAAGTGACGTCTTGGGACCTTCTGGAATGTGTGGAAAGACTCAAGGTCGTGTGCAAGTATAGGAGGAAAGAGCTGTTGCAATGTGAACACTATGAATGCTCTTGAGTCCAAGTAAGGAAACTGGAGTTGAGGAAGGATCCGCCTGATCCTCTGGGTGATGGTGCAGCTAAGGACGTCTCTTACAGCTCTGGGATGATTTTCATTAACTTCTGGACGCCAAAGATATCTTTGTAGCCTCCTAAACCCGGAAGGTTCAATATAAGGCAAGCTGAGGGTCCTCTTCCTTACAACTTGAATAACTTTCGCATCAGAACCGGGTTTGGTATGATTCCAATTTAATAAGCTCCCTGGTTGAGTCAAGATTCCACGCCAAGTTGGTTTGTAGCTAAATTCCTTCTGGTCCGGTCGGAATCCTCCAATTAGTGCGCCTATGTCCAAATCGGGAAAGCTCCGGTTCACCCAACTTGAAAAATCAATAACTCGTAAGACAAAATGAATTTTGTCTTGATTCCAACTCTCGCTAGACCTCTGATGAGTTGAGAATCCAAAACAGTTGGATTTGCTGCTTGGTTCGTCTTGGTTTGGCCGGAATGACTCAAAGAGTGATCGTAGGTCTCCATCGGGTCCATTGGAGATCTGAATGGGTTTGAAACTTGTGAACCAATTTGCCTCATTAAAACCTTTCCTGGAAAACCCATTGGGATAAAACCAAGGATAAGGAAAAAGAGTACAAATGGTCACATCCCATTTGTAAGCCTCAGCTTCAAGATCAAATCCAAGCACAACAACTGGTGCAACTTCGGCAACATGTTCTAGCGTTACTTCTGCTTGATGAAATTCAGTGCTGGGCGTGATCATACTCTGCTCCAGGGTTGATGATGTCCATGATTTTGTGTCATACTCTCCTTCTTCAAAAAGTTTTGTCCTCAAAACTTGTTTATCTGCACATAGATAACTCAACTTAGTTTTATGAATTATATAAGACTTTAGAGACTTACCTTGGAGAGAGTTTCGGTTGGTGCTCAGTTGGGGCTGTTGTTGAGCATCTGGGGGGTTTTCCTTTAGCAAATAGGATAGAATCACTTCTCTTCTATGGTCTGGGGCGTGGCTCTTCTGCTTTGTAGCTTTTACCCATTTGATAACCTCATTTTTTGGGTGGTGATGCCTCTTTGTTCTGAGCTTGTTTTAACATCATTCTTTTCTCTGGTGGAACTTCTTTCAGGTTTATCTCCTTAGTACCTGAAATAATCTCAGCAATTTGGACAAGAAGCAAGTGTATTATGTGTTCTTTATAAAAACTTAAACTTGTTAAACTTTTTGTCCTAATTGTATCAAATCCTTTAGCTAATTTCGGTTTCAAGTAAGAAGATGTAGCTGTAAAGTACACTTTTTCTTTTAAGCCCAGTAAGTTCATTAATTTTTCAGAACCCTTTGAAACACATTTAGTGAGAGAGTAACTTACCTGAGGAACACTATTTGTGTTTTTGCTAGCCAAATCTGTAAAGTGATGCAATGTATGGTCTGGTGGCTTCTCTTTGAAGCTGTCTTCTCCTTTCACCAAGATTTCTCTGGTTCGATGCTTCTTAGTATGTTCTGTACCTGAAACAACTCTCAAGAACAAGTGCATCATATATGAGTTTAAAACTATAGAAATTGGCATTAAAATATTTAAACTCACAGTGATGGTGTTAGCTAGTTGTAGCATCAATTGCTCCTGGTTTTCTTGAACTCCACGGTTTCTGGTTTCTTCAAGTCTAGAGATGACTAAGGTTTCTACAGAACCCTCACTGTTTCGTGCATAACCTGGAGCTACCATTTGATGTGAATCCACAGAAGTTAGCTCCTCTTCTTCTTTCTCATTCTCTATTGGAAAAACCAATTGTAGAATGTGTTCTTCTTGTAGTTTTTCTTCTCTGCTTGTTTCCCTTTCTTCTTGCCTTATTCCTGGATCAAAATTCTTTGGCAAAGACAAGTGCATGAGTCTAGAACTAGGAATTAAAATATCAGAATGAGACAAATTTTCACTATCTATAGATGTTTCTGTTTTCTCTCCTAGTGAAGTTTCTTTCAAAATTTTCTCAATGGGACAATTTGCAGCAAAGTGTCCTATCTTAAGACACCTATAACATGTGGGTTCTTTAGAATTCACAGAATCAGAAGACTTACCTTGAGTTGGCGTTTCTGGTGACTTTGTTATAGTCTTAGGCGTGGTTGCCTTGGTTGCAGCTTCTTTTCTCATAGGTTTCTCTTTGGAAATCTGCTTCTGCTCTACTTTCTTATCCCCTATGTTGTAGTCTTTCTTGAACTGTTCCCACCATTCAAGTGTGGTGATTGGTTGCTCTTGAACTCCTTTTGCTGAGACTGTCTTCTTAACCCCTCTTAGACTTAGTGAAATCTTTGTAGATGATCTCTTTGGCTCAGAATAATAAGCATACTTATGCTTATGAGTAGACTTCGGTTCTGGTGTGGTTTGTACTCTCCTGGTTGTTGTCCTTTTAGGCGTGGGTCTAGGTGGAGCTGGTACTGGATATGAAGCAAATCCATAGCTGATTGGCTTCTCTGCCCTCTTGGAAGGGTTGTATTCGTAATATGAGTCCTCCTCTGACTCTTCTTCACACCACCGTGTATTGGAGCAGCTTCTATAACAGTCTGGTGGCTCTGGATCCACTTCTTCTCTATATGTTTCTTCTTCAGACTCAAAACTTGAGTAGTCTTCCTCTGTCCATGGTTCTTCTTCTTCAGATGATTCCATTTATGTACCTTGACACAAGAAAGAAAGTAATATCAAATGGTCGAATTAAAACTTGTAATGACAAATATGAATATTATGCGTAACAATAAACCAAGTAATTCAACTTCAAGGATCAAACTGAAATGATAAAAAATGCAAATAGAAATGCTAAACTCTTTTCTATATATTTTTTTTTAACTTAAAAACTATATGATATAAAATATATGATGATGAAAACTATATGATATGCTGAAATTTAAACCAAATAATCCAACCACAATGATCAGAACAAAATGATGAAAAAAAAATGCAAACACAACGCTAGACTTTTCTTATTTTTTATTTTTTTTTATTTTTTTTTTGACTCTTAGATGCTGGTATGGAATGCACGGTTTTGGAATGCTCAGGATGGACAGATGCTAAGCTAAGACCAAAGAAATAACGCACAAGAAGGACTTGCCAAAGAAACTCACACACGGTTTGACCTTAAATAAATGCTAAGACTTATACAAGGTAAAGAGAAACCACAATGAGACTTTCCTCAACAAACCACACGGTTTTGACCAACACTAATGCAATTACCAAAACAACTTAACGCTGAAACAAATAAGGAAATATGTTTGCTGGTGCAAGAAGTGAACAATGCAGCAATACTGACCAGATGCAGAATAACACAAAAACAGAAATGAGAATGCAAACAAATGGATCAAAGAAGTTCTTCTATTTTTTTTATTTTTTTTTGAATGATGAACACAAAAACGCAGGAATGCAGAAATGAAAACAAAAGATCTAAACAGAAACAATGATAAACAGATGTAAAAGGGATATGATACACCTGATTAGGAGCTTTTGAGCTCTGATACCAGATGACACAAGATCACAGGAGGGTGATCTCGTTGTGGACGATGGGATCTAGTTGCTGGCTGTTCAACTCTCTCAGCTAGATCAATGGATGGTTAATGGAGTGATATGGATCGAGTGTGGGATCAATACAGATGGCTGTTCAACTCTTTATGGATTGATCAAGGGATGGATTTATGGATTTAGTAACAATGGATCGAAGCCGCCACAAAGTCTTATGGATCTAGACTTTGATAAGACAAGAAACTCTCAAGGATTGAATCGCACAAGCCTTTAGAGAAACTAGGGTTTTTCTTTCAAAGAAAATTCTGTTTTATTTCATCAAGGTTAATAAAAATGATACAAAGAGGTCAGCTTATATAGGGGCTCGACCTTGGACCTAAACATATGGTAACATAAATATGGCAGCTAAATAAATGTGAAATATCAAAGGAAAAATGCTCTCAAAGATAATATAGACGTTAGGCTTAAATGAGCACGGATTGAGGGATGCTCGAGATTCCTTGTATCTGGACAGCTTGGGAAAATATAAGTGACGTCTTGGGACCTTCTGGAATGTGTGGAAAGACTCAAGGTCGTGTGCAAGTATAGGAGGAAAGAGCTGTTGCAATGTGAACACTATGAATGCTCTTGAGTCCAAGTAAGGAAACTGGAGTTGAGGAAGGATCCGCCTGATCCTCTGGGTGATGGTGCAGCTAAGGACGTCTCTTACAGCTCTGGGATGATTTTCATTAACTTCTGGACGCCAAAGATATCTTTGTAGCCTCCTAAACCCGGAAGGTTCCATATAAGGCAAGCTGAGGGTCCTCTTCCTTACAACTTGAATAACTTTCGCATCAGAACCGGGTTTGGTATGATTCCAATTTGATAAGCTCCCTGGTTGAGTCAAGATTCCACGCCAAGTTGGTTTGTAGCTAAATTCCTTCTGGTCCGGTCGGAATCCTCCAATTAGTGCGCCTATGTCCAAATCGGGAAAGCTCCGGTTCACCCAACTTGAAAAATCAATAACTCCTAAACCAAAATGAATTTNGGGTGATCTCGTTGTGGAGGATGGGATCTAGTTGCTGGCTGTTCAACTCTCTCAGCTAGATCAATGGATGGTGAATGGAGTGATATGGATAGAGTGTGGGATCAATACAGATGGCTGTTCAACTCTTTCTGGATTGATCAAGGGATGGATTTATGGATTTAGTAACAATGGATCGAAGCCGCCACAAAGTCTTATGGATCTAGACTTTGATAAGACAAGAAACTCTCAAGGATTGAATCGCACAAGCCTTTAGAGAAACTAGGGTTTTTTCTTTCAAAGAAAATTCTGTTTTATTTCATCAAGGTTCATAAAAATGATACAAAGAGGTCAGCTTATATAGGGGCTCGACCTTGGACCTAAACATATGGTAACATAAGTATGGCAGCTAAATAAATGTGAAATATCAAAGGAAAATGCTCTCAAAGATAATATAGCCGTTAGGCATAAATGAGCACGGATTGAGGGATGCTCGAGATTCCTTGTATCTGGACAGCTTGGGAAGATATAAGTGACGTCTTGGGACCTTCTGGAATGTGTGGAAAGACTCAAGGTCGTGTGCAAGTATAGGAGGAAAGAGCTGTTGCAATGTGAACACTATGAATGCTCTTGAGTCCAAAAAAGGAAACTGGAGTTGGGGAAGGATCCGCCTGATCCTATGGGTGATGGTGCAGCTAAGGACGTCTCTTATAGCTCTTGGATGATTTTCATTAACTCCTGGACGCCAAAGATATGTTTGTAGCCTCCTAAACCCGGAAGGTTCCATATAAGGCAAGCTGAGGGTCCTCTGCCTTACAACTTGAATAACTTTCGCATCAGAACCGGGTTTGGTATGATTACAATTTGATAAGCTCCCTGGTTGAGTCAAGATTCCACGCAAAGTTGTTTTGTAGCTAAATTCCTTCTGGTCCGGTCGGAATCCTCCAATTAGTGCGCCTATGTCCAAATCGGGAAAGCTCCGGTTCACCCAACTTGAAAAATCAATAACTCGTAAGACAAAATGAATTTTGTCTTGATTCCAACTCTCGCTAGACCTCTGATGAGTTGAGAATCCAAAACAGTTGGATTTGCTGCTTGGTTCGTCTTGGTTTGGCCGGAATGACTCAAAGAGTGATCGTAGGTCTCCATCGGGTCCATTGGAGATCTGAATGGGTTTGAAACTTGTGAACCAATTTGCCTCATTAAAACCTTTCCTGGAAAACCCATTGGGATAAAACCAAGGATAAGGAAAAAGAGTACAAATGGTCACATCCCATTTGTGATCCTTAGCTTCAAGATCAAATCCAAGCACAGCAACTGGTGCAACTTCGGCAACATGTTCTAGAGTTACTTCTGCTTGATGAAATTCAATGCTGGGCATGATCATACTCTGCTCCATGGTTGGTGACGTCCATGATATTGTATCACATCCATACTACTGTTTTCTAGATGGCTATAGCGGCTTCTTCCGGATACCGATACACTCAAACGATCAAGAGAAAATCACATTCACATGCCCATATGGCACCTTTGCATATCGAAGGATGCCATTAGGGTTATGTAATGCACCAGCAACTTTCCAAAGATGTATGATGTCAATTTTCTCTGACCTAATAGAGGAAATGGTAGAAGTGTTTATGGACGATTTTTCTGTGTATGGTTGCTCTTTTGGTGTTTGTTTGTCGAATTTGTGCAGGGTTCTCAAGCGTTGTGAAGAGACAAACTTTGTACTCAATTGGGAGAAGTGCCACTTCATGGTCAGAGAAGGAATAGTGCTTGGTCACAAAATATCGGAGAGAGGTATCGAGGTCGACAAGGCGAAAATAGAGGTCATGGTGCATTTGAAGCCACCCACCACGGTGAAAGAAATCCGTAGCTTCCTTGGTCATGCAGGCTTCTACAGAAGGTTCATCCGCGATTTCTCCAAGATAGCTAGACCGCTCACAAGGCTCTTATGTAAGGAAGCCGAGTTTGTCTTCGACGAGAACTGCCTCCAAGCGTTCAACACAATCAAGGACGCACTTGTGAGTGCTCCCATAGTTCAAGCTTTTGATTGGGATCTTCCATTCGAGATTATGTGTGACGCGGGTGATTATGCCGTGGGAGCTGTTCTCGGCCAAAGGAAAGAGAAGAAGTTACACGTGATCTACTACGCAAGCCGGACGCTAGACGATGCCCAAGTGAAGTACGCCACGACCGAGAAAGAACTATTGGCAGTCGTGTTTGCCTTTGAGAAATTCAGAAGCTACTTAGTGGGATCAAAAGTGATCGTTTACACGGACCATGCTGCACTAAGGTATATCTATGCGAAAAATGACACCAAGCCGAGACTGCTAAGGTGGATCCTCTTACTACAAGAGTTTGACATGGAGATCCTGGACAAAAAGGGAATAGAGAACGGTGTAGCTGATCACTTATCCCGGATGAGGATAGAAGATTTGATTCCCATCAATGATGCTCTACAAGAAGAACAACTCATGATGGCAGATGTCCTAGGAGGAATGTACCGAGTGAATAAGAGTTTGGAAATTGTAGCCAGCATGGAAGAAAACGACATTCCTTGGTATGCAGACTACATCAACTACTTGGTGAGTGGAGACATCCCAAATGACCTCGATGCTTACCGGATAATTTTTTTTTTCAAGGACATTAATTATTTCTTCTACGACGAGCCGTATCTCTTCAAGAGAGGGATAGATGGGATCTACAGAAGATGTGTGTCGAAAGGAGAAGCGAAAGGGATCATATTCCATTGCCACGGTTCGGCCTATGGTGGCCACTTCGCCACGTTCAAGACAGCAACAAAAATCTTGCACGCAGGATTCTGGTGGCCAAGTTTATTCAAAGACACTCATGAGTATGTATCCTCTTGCGAAGCGTGCCAAAGGAAGGGGAACATTAGCAAACGGGACGAGATGCCACCGAACCCGATATGGGAGGTTGATATTTTTGATGTATGGGGAATTGACTTCATGGGCCATTTCCTTCCTCTTATGGCAACAAGTACATACTAGTTGCTGTTGATTATGTCTCAAAATGGGTCGAAGCCGTAGCTAGCCCCACCAACGATGCAAAGGTAGTACTAAAGCTATTCAAGTCAACTATCTTCCCAAGGTATGGAATCCCAAGAGTGGTAATAAGTGATGGTAGTAGTCATTTTATCAACAAGCTGTTCAAAAATCTCTTGAAGAAGCATGGAGTCAAGCATAAGGTAGCTACACCATACCATCCACAGACAAACGGGCAAGTCGAGATATCCAATCGCGAGATCAAGGCGATATTGGAAAAAACAGTCGGAGCCACATGAAAGGATTGGTCAGCAAAGTTAGATGACGCTCTATTGGCATACATGACTGCCTTCAAGACGCCCATTGGAAGGTCTCCCTACGTCCTCCTATATGGCAAGGCATATCACTTGCCCGTGGAACTTGAGTACAAGGCTCTATGGGCCATCAAACTCTTGAATTTCAACATCAAGACAGCTCAAGAGAAGAGGCTGATAAACCTACACGAGCTAAAAGAGATCCGTTTAGAAGCATTCGAGAGCTCACAGATCTACAAGGAGAAAACAAAAGTCCTCCACGACAAGAAGATGAAACCGAAGGAGTTCGCACCAGGGAATCAAGTGCTGCTATACA
This sequence comes from Alliaria petiolata, assembly GCA_020283515.1. Lineage (NCBI taxonomy): Eukaryota > Viridiplantae > Streptophyta > Magnoliopsida > Brassicales > Brassicaceae > Alliaria > Alliaria petiolata. The sequence goes on along the minus strand of JAHZTW010000004.1, from coordinate 62,440,394 downwards.
ACTCAAGATTGGGATTGTTCCCCGGGAAGTTAAAGTCACGATGGTCCGGACCATACACCATCAAAGAAGTATTGCCATACGGAGCTGTGACATTGTTCGGAAGGGATGGGGAGGATTACACGGTGAACGGACACATACTGAAACCATATTTGGGGAATGAGAAATACCAAGTACTGGAAAAGACCGTGGTTCGTCTCCAAGACCCCATCAAAGCTTAAACGGTCTGGAAAAGTCAAGCTATGAGACTCTAAACAGGCGCTCTTAGGAGGCACCCCAAGCTTATCCTTTTAATTTAGTTTGCTATTTTTCTCTCTTTACTTTACATTATCAAGAATAATTGTGAGTGGAACGGTGATATAGATATCGGGACGTGGAGTATCGGGGAGCCATAACGGGAAGAAAACTGGATGGATTGATCGTTACGGCAGTGAGACCCACGTACCAGCCAGTGTGAAAGACTCACACTCATATATCGGGTCGAGATAACGGTCTAAAACCGTTATAGAAGTATAACCTGGCTGCACAAAACGGGTTCACCCCGTAACGATCAACCAGATGCAGTTGCATCCGTCTGCAAATTACTGAGTCACACGATACCGGACTCCTCCAACGGTCACAACCCAATATAACCAGATGTAACACTTTCAAACCATTGTACATTTTGCTTGAAATTTTTGAATTATCATAGGACCATATTCTTCCTTTCTTCTATCACACAAAGACTGTGTGATTTAAGTTTGGGGAAATATGTAGTACATGCATTCGAATAGATTAGACATCCTGCATTCGTAAAACTGCATAGAAAAACACAAAAAATTGAATTTTTTTGAAAATCCATCCCACAAAAAGAACTCATGTAGTTGCATTTCCATGTTAGGATTGAGTCTAGATGCATGCATTTAGGATTCATAAGCATTCGCATAGGGTGTTAGGTATGATGAATCCTTGTAAATAGCCATTTTTAAGTCATAAACTCAATGCCTTAGTTCTTGTTTGTTTGATGCATTTGGAATTAGACTGAGCTTAAGGCAGCACCACATTTGGAATTTGTCCTGTGAAATTCGGTTTTATCTTGATGCATTGCGATTTGAACCATTTCCCTAATAAACTTGAACCGTTAATTTGAAAACCTAATTATCTCGTTTATATCTGTCAAATTGCTCATGGATTTCACTTGGACTTTCTTTTCCCTTTTACCACCCTCTTGCTAGTCCAAGTACCATACAATACCCTAAACCGAAACCATTGTTTTTAAACCAATAAACACTTTTGCGAGAGCATGTGAGGCCTTTGCACCATTTTCAAATCTTCTTAGGCAAAAAGTGTTGGGTTTAGACCGACAAGGTTAGATTTCCATGTAGATGTTGGCTCACATCTCGGGTCAACACTAGGTTAAGTGGTTCGGTTACTGAAACGGCTTAACACTGAAATCGGAGACCGATATTGCTGGGTAGACTAGGAAAAAGAAGGGGTTATATTCCAATTTGATCATGCGTTGACAGAAGGTAAAGAAAGGAAACCAAGGAGTCAGACGGGGACATGAATAAAAGAGATGGCGGCAACAAATGAGGCTCGAAACCAAAAGAAGAAAAAGGCGATTCCAAGAGAAAGCAAAAGAAGGCCAATCAACAAAATCTAAATCCGGCCAACAACACCAGAGATAAAACACAAGGAACACAACAAAAGAGCCAGAAAGCCGAAACCGATCTCCAACAAAGAAGAAATCCCCGAAGATGACCAGGAATGGTAATATCGAGGAACGATATCGGGTTTAAGGCGAAATGCCAAGGCAACGGGTAGCTTAGGAGGGAACGGTTTAGAATAGGGTAGGAGACGAAATAGATGTTTTGGGTAGATGCAAGTCTAGCCTTGTATGCATCCATTGGTTTTTACCCTTAGCATTTTGCATTAAGAAGGTTCCTTTCGTGAGTGATCCCATTAAACACTTAACTCGTTTGCGCTACGAGTTTATACTTAGCTCGTGACCTTACTGAGTTAGTTGACAGGCATGAATGAGATCCACGTTTTAAATTTCATAACGAATGTGAAAGGGAATTGGGAATTTGAATGTGCATCTTAGTTGGGATTGTTTTCGCTTGATTATTGTGATGAATGTGGCTAAAGCTTTCTGGATAAGTAGAATTCGACCTGCATCTTAGAAACCTGAAGTTAGACATTGAGTTGATTTCCTTTAAATGGCGATTTGGATTCAAACTTACACCTTTTATTTTAAAACGTCACCCGTGCGGTTGGCTTTCGCTTGAGGACAAGCAAAAAGGCAAGTTTGGGGGTGTTGATATCTCTGTAATTTGCATGATTTTAATACATGTTTTATGATAGTTAGGATTTCATTCTTGCACTTTTATCTTAGTTTGCATCATATTTTAACTCATGTTAGGGTTAGATGCATTAGGTTAGGTCTTTGCATAGTCTTGCATGTTTGGAGTGTGTTCTCAGGTGTTTAGGATGATCCGAAGAAGAGACCAAGGAGGGAGGTCACAAATGGAGATTGAGCCGGTAATATCGAGCATGGATCACGACACGAGGTCGATTTAGACGAGTAGCAGCGGCTTAGTCCCGAAAGGAGAACCTCGGTGTGAAGATCCAACAAAAGGATTGCATAAAAACGGATATTGGAGCAAGGCAACGGGAAGCGCCCGATTCAAGTACCAAGGAAGGCAAGCCTTCACGACATGACCCCGAAATCCTTGCCCGATATAGAGCCTGCCCAAAGAATCAGAAGAGTTAGCGTTTCGGTTCGTCCATAACGACGTAAGCCCGAAACGCTAAAAGCCAAAAAAGTACCATTTCGGGAAAGTGGTCCCAAAGCTTATGTTTTTCCCTTTTGTGTATAAATACGTACTCCCTCACTCTTATCTCTTCATCACGTTTTCTACTATTATTTTTCTGTCTTCTTCTTCTTCAAAGAACCGAGACTTTTGTATTTTCGCCATTGAAGGTTGTTTCAAAACTTTGATTTTTATGCAATCTTGAAGTTTTAAGTCTTATAACTAGTCTTAGTTTCATAAAGCTTCTTCCTTTTTCTTGTTTTTGATTATCTCACAGCTTATGAGTTACTCTCTCATCCTTATGGATTTTGAGTTTTCTCAAATGGCTTGTGAGTAGTCTAACTCGGTTTTAGGGCAAAGAGGAGGGAAAAATGAGTTAAAGCTCCAACCTTTGATGCGGATCTATACTTAATCCATCTTAATCCTTTCTTATTTGATGTTATTAATGCTTAGTCATCTTCGCTATTTGAACTTTGCCATCGAGCTTCTTCAAACAAACGCCATGTTTGAATGTTTGCAAGGACCAATCTCATAAGAGATTCGCTCATCCTAGCCTAAGAGATTAGATGCCTAGGGAGCGTTTTGGCATTAGTAGAGTTGTCTATTCAAGCTTGCTGTTTTCATGGATCACTACGTGATAGCGAGGTTAGGTCGTGAGACAGCAAAGAGACTTATACCAAGACAGTGGATTTGTCCATATCCTGAACTCTACGCTAAAGGATTAGCCTTATAGGAAGTAAATCCAGCATCAAAGGAAAGATCTTTAACGTTTGGACCCGAAAAACTCCCTTGTTCTAAGAACCGATTCTTGCTTTCTTTTACAAGTTCGTATTTTAGCCATCTTATTTTCAGTTCTTTAGCATATTTAGTTTAAATACTTGTTTTCTGCTCTCTTATTATCTTAGTCTCAGATTCTCACCATTTCACCTCTTTCTTTTATCCATCTTAGCTTTTGAAAGAATTCCATGAATGCAATGCCTCGAAATCTCTCATCGGATTGATAAGACCCATAACCTATACTACATTCGGTTATAAGTAGTGGGTCATTGACTGAGTAGAACCCATACAAAAATCTACTTATCAAGGCCTCACAAGTATTCACACAAAAACAATTGGCTTCAAAGGAGAAAAGGTAAGGTAAAAGTACTACTTGAGCTAGCAAGAAAGTGGCAAAGTGAGAAAGAAAGCTCAAATATTTTAATCCATGGATTCACTTTCAATGCAAAGCATGATATTTAATTGTCAAGATTCGGTTTAAGTGAGTAGAGTTCGCTATCAATTTCAAGACCATATTTCGACCAAAATCTAGTGACAAATGAGGTGGTACAAGCATGGTTCTTCCTTACTTTCAAGATTTATTCACAAGCATTAAAGAACTACTAACTAGGGCATTGAATTAATCACATGAAATAACAATCTACAAGGATAAGCTCATCATTGCTCCCAATGCATATGGATGCAATCCTAAATGATAAAAATCTAGGCTTAGTCCTAAAAAATTCTAAGTATGCAAATGCAACTACATGAATTTTTTTTTGAAACTTTTGAAAGAATTTATGATATTTTTTTAATTTTTCTATGCAATAAGGACGTATGCAAGACTCAAGGATGAAAAGGAAAATAAGATTAAAATAAAACAAATTTAAAGCACACATTCTGCCCCAAACTTGAATGACAACGACTCGGTGTCACACAAGTCCAAGAGGAGACCAAAATACAAGAAGCAAAAATAAAAATTACAATGATATACTACAAGGGTTGAGATTTTGGTACATCAGGTTACGTGGAGGACGAGGAGGATGGTCCGGTTCTCCTGCTCTTCCGTGAGGACTCAGCTTGTGCTAGACCCTTTCCCTTGCTTTGAGTTGGACGTTCTTGGAGGGAAAGATGTCTCTCTTGCTCGCCTTGTTGCTCACGGATCGCAATTCCTTCGGTAGAGCGTCTTGGCCGAGTCGAAGCCACTTGGTCCACTTCATCACTTAGGCTCATCCCGGATGTGCTGTCCTTTTGTAGATCCTTGACCTTCTTCAACAGCTTCTTAATCATTTTCCCTTGCCACTTGTTGACTTTCCTTTGAATCTCCACCACCGATGCAAGAAACTTCTCGGATTTGGTCCTTGGCTCATAGTCGAGCTTGGGGAGATCAAAGCTGCTTGGCATCTCAGCATCTGTAGGAGGGGAATCCGAAGAGGAGCGTGTTGGAAGTACTGCACGCCTTCCCTCCAATTGGTGCATAGCATTCCTCATCGGTTAGCAAGAACTCGATGTTGCCAATGCTCTCTAGCGCGGTCTCTTTGAGGTTCGAGAGCATACACGTCCTCTTCTCATTCTTCTCGTCCTTGAACAAATATGCATAGAAGCACGCAGTTGGAGAAGGTCCTAGGGAGCTCGTGACACTCATGTAGGACTGGTCAATGTATGCACGCTTGGTGCAAGCCTCAAAGTCTCTAAGAATCACTCCCGCTTGCATGAAAAAAAGGTGTGAGGGAGCCACCAATTAACGTCGAGGATGCCTTACACCTCATAGCCCATGCCTTGTACTTCACCAACGAAGAGGCTAGGATGCAGCCATAGTTCATATCATCCCCTAGATCATCTTTAAAGGCTTCGTTCTTCAACCCTTGGAAGAGGAAACATAGCTCGTTCTTTGTCACTGTTGGGGTCGTAGATCTTCCCGAGAATGTGTAGGCTAGGAGCTTGAGGACGTATCTCAACAAGGGGTGCCTTACTTTCTTGATCTTGGCCGTATTTTCCTTGTAGTCTCCATCGCTAATCACTTCCCAAAACTTGCTTACGACTTTGAAGTCGGGGAACTCCACTTGTTTGGCTTCAGCATTGACACCATAGGCCTCACATAACTCGGGGATGGAGAGGTGGTAGGCTTGCTTCCTGAGCTTGAAAGTTAGGTGACCCGTGGATGGAGTTTGAACACTCGGATCTTCAAAGGAGAACTCCAAAGTGGAGAGGAAGTGGAGGGCAGCTTCGGGGTATGTGGGGCAGTCCATGCGTGCAAGGCAAACCAACCCCATGTTCTTGAGCAGGTCATCGAACCCCTCCAACAAACCGAGGCTTTGCAAGAATTCTCTACTTGCAAATCTCGTCGGCTCAAACCGCAGTCTTTCTAGCCTCTTCCTCGTCTTCCTCTCTTCCTTGCTCTACTTGACCTCTTCTTCTACGACTTGGTGTTCTACCACTTGCTGCTCTTCACCTCTGTTTCTCTTTCTTGGTGCCATCGTACCTGAAAAACAAGAGCTCGCAAAGAGAATGAGAACAAGATGACGACAAGAAGAAGAGAATAAAAGGGTTTAGATTTTTGAAAAACCTATGCAATGTTTCCGAATTTTTAGGAAATATTCCAAAATATCTCATTAAATCTAGGGGAGATCTATTAGAAATATGGAAGAATCCTAGATTTTTCCCCCAAACTTAGATATTTTCAAAAATTAAAACAAAATCCCTAGCAAACTTCTCTATGCACTCCTATAAACTAGGAATTTCAATAAAATGCAACTTAAATTGAAACAGCTCTCGAAATTTTGATACAAGGAGTGAAAATGAAAGATTCTTTTTCTTGCCAAAATCCGAAACTCACACTCTCTCACTTTTGGAAAAATAAGTTTTGAAACACAAGTAAAGAGAGAGTATGGTGGCAAGGTTTTATAAAGAGAGAGAATTTTGGAGCCATGCATGCAAGTGGTCTTGCAATTTGTGGTCAAAGCTCGTCCACCATGGTCAAAGATGTCAGCTTTAACCAATATTAAAATTTAAAAGGAGAGGGAAGGAGAAATAGAGGGAAATTTGAAAACTTACCTTGGCATGAGATCGAGTCACTTTAGTCGATCTAGACCTCGATCTCATGCCTAATTCGCCTGAAATCGATCGTCTGGATCGATTATTGCTCCGATTGGATTTAAATCGATCCAGAGATCGATTTCTATCCTCATTTTGCGGACCTTCATTGCCAAGATCACACTTCTCAGATCGAACACCAGGGTCGATCTTGTGATTGTTTCGACAGAGATCGAGCGAAATGATCGATCCAGACATCGATTTTACTTCCAAGATCGAGTGAACTCGCTCGATCCACACCCAGTTTGATATTCGTTCGAACTCACGGGTGGGTCCTCCTCTCAAAATAGAGCCGTTCACTCGATCCTCTGGTCGATTCAATAGAATCACTCGATCGTCTGGTCGATTTAATTTGATCGACCAGAATCACTCGATTTAGTATCTCGATCTAGCAAAGATCGAGCTATGTATGGTCGATCTATGACTCGATCTCATGTCTACTTTCCTCCTTTCAAAAACCAGTGCATTCCCAAGAATGTGCCTCTTGCTCCCATTTCCTTTTTCCTACGCACACAAAAGTAAAAGCATAAAATAGAACAAAAATATATACAAGGATAGACATGGGATTGCCTTCCAAGTACGCTTTTGTTTAACGTCGTTTAACTCGACTTTCCTTACTCCCTTTTAGCTTGGGGTTGAGGCGGATAGGATGGCTGGAGAAATAGTGGAGCTCGTCCCTGGTTGGACCTCAATTGTGTAGACCGTGCGCATCATCTCCATTACCCTTTCCTTGTCATTTTCCATCAAACCCGAAGGAAGTAGAAATCGTACCCATGCGAATGGTTTCGAGCCCCCTTTGCACTAGAATTTGCACAGTATGGAGCCATCCTTGTGCTCTAATGGATGCAAGCTCAGGGTGCTCTTAGTTGGGGCTCAATCTTTGCTAGGGAACCCTTTAGCATTACCAAAGAAAATCTTGTAGAGGTTCTCTTTCTTGCCCTTTTCTACGGTACCCTCTCCTTGGGGTTCTCCTCTTTATCTTCCTTGAACAAGACCAGCAAAGCTTCCCCATCAAGTTCATCCTCAGCCTTGATCGCTTTCTCAAAGCTGGCTTTTCCTTTTGTTTCAACCGAGAAGCAAGAAAGTCCATGTTTCGTCTCATGCTTGCCGAGCAAGGTCTCGGCTTGTTCCTTCTCTGCCTCGGTCAAGGCTTTCACATAGTTTTCCCTTGCAGTCTGAACTCTCTCACTTTTGAAGACGTGTTTCTCCTTGCATGGGTTCAGCTCATCCGTGATGTCTACTTGAAAGATTTGGCCATTGATCGTTGGCTGCTTTACACCATCCTTGATACTAAACTTGAACTTTGCACCCTTGCCCAAGTGTAGAGAGATTTTTCCGTGCTTCACGTCAATGACGGCTCCAGCAGTAGCCAATAATGGCCTTCCCAATACAAGAGGATTTTTGTCCTCCTCATCCATCTCCAAGACAACAAAAAAATCAGTTGGAATGGTGACATTGTTAATCTTCAAAGGTAAGTCTTCAAGCACCCCTTTCGGTAGCCGTATGCTCCTATCAGCTAGGACTAGGGAGACGTTAAATTCTTTGAAATCCGTGAGACCTAGTTTCCTTGCAATGGAGTATGGCATAAGGTTGATACTTGCTCCTAAGTCGCAAAGGCTATTTGCAAATCTCACTTCTCCTATGGCGCAAGGCAACATAAAAGAACCGGGGTCACCAAGCTTCTTTGGCGTGACATCTTTTTGAGTGATGGCACTACACTCCTTGCTCACAACCACACCCTTTTGTAACTCCTTTGCCCTCTTAGCAATCACATCTTTTAGAAACTTGGCACTCTTCGGCACGAGTGCTATAGCGTCTAGCAAGGGCATTTTCATCTCGATCTCCTTAATACTTTTTTCGAACAAGGCTGAGTGCTTCTTTAACAGCTGCTTCTTTAGTATTGCAGGGAAAGGGAGACTCGGCTTGTAGGGAGGAGGGACAACTTCTTGTTTCTTTGGTGTATCTCCCACAAACTCTTCCTCAACCGTTTCCTTGCTCTTTCTTGGCTGTTCGATGTATACATCATGGAAGGTGATTCCATGGTCTTGTGAAAGGTTATCCTCCCCCTCTTGAACTACAATGTCCTCATTGTCCTGTTGTGGTGACCGCGGTGGTATCACTCTTCAACTTTGGAGAGATATCATGTGAGCGTACTCTTTTGGATTCGCTTCACACTTGCCGGGTAAGGAGCTTTGGGTGAAGGTGCTGGTTTTGCCTTTCTCAAGAGGTTTAATCTTGTTGTTTAGGTCGATGAGTTGAGCAGCTATTTCACTATTGGAGTTGTCTTGCCTAGTCTTCATCTCGGCAAGTTTCTTTTGCAAAGTCAACTCTACATTTGCTTGACTTTGTAGAAGTTGCTTGATAAGTGCTTGAATCGGATCATTGCTAGAAATTTGAGCTTGTGGAGGCTGAACAAATCCAGGAGGGTACCCTTTGTTGGCTTGTTGTTGTGGACTTTGAAAGTTACCTTGTCTAGGTCCTTGGTATGTGTTTTTGTTCACATAACCTCCTTGATTCCCAAACTGTTTTTGTTGAGGATACACTTGGTCTTGTGGATTCTCAACATTGTTGCTTTGGTATGAGAGATTGTTGTTCTGGTACTTGGGTAAGTAGCCTTGTGGTCTTGGATATTCTTGACCTCCAACCCAATTGGCTTCCTCATGGCTGTGTTCTAACTCTTCTAGAACATCCGTAGCCTCACCCACAAAATGTACATGCTTTTGATTAGCAAGTACGAGCTTGTCAATCTTTTCATGGAGCAATTTTAACTCCCTCTTGTGTGACTCTAGATCAGATCCTCTCGGTGCTCGGTCATAATCCTCACTGTAGTTCCCATCACTGAAGGCTAAATTCTCAATGAGCTCCATACCCGCGGTTACATATTGGCCGAGAAAGTTGCCTTTACTCGCAGTGTCCAATAGCATCCGAACCTTAGGCAAGGCTCCTCGGTAGATTGTGCTCAAGAGAGACTCTTCACTGAAGCCGTGGTGAAGACACTGTATATAGTGTAGTCCTTGAACCGTTCCATAGCCTCAGTAAACGTCTCGTTTTGCCTTTGCGTGAAGCCGCTTATCTCGCTTCTAAGCCGAGTCGTCCGTGTGCTAGAGAATAACTTGGACAGGAATGCCTTCTTACAATCAGCCCATGAGGTTATGGTTCCTTGAGGCAGGGTCTTCTCCCAATGCCGAGCTTTATCACCAAGTGAAAATGGGAACAATCTTAGTTTGAAGCTGTCCTCTGAGATCCCATTTATCTTGATCATGCCGCACACTTGCTCGAAGTTGTCTAAGTGCTCAAAGGGATCCTCCATAGCAAGACCATGGAACTTGTTGTTTTTCACCATAGAGAAAAAGCCGGGCTTGATCTCAAAATTGTTGTTTTTGACCGGAGGAGGAGTGATGCCAAACCGGTTAGCATGTGTGTTTGGCGCATCACCAGCAGTAATGATCCGTGGCTGCCTTGGAACATGGTTGGGGTTTCCATTGCCCCTACCAGCAGCAGCATGTGGTGGAGGAGCTGCATCTTGATCATCCATACCGTCTTCAACAAATAGTTCTTGTGGACCGATACCCTAAGTACTACAACGCACGCTGTGCACTTGCAGCTTAGGGTCCTACAAATTCAAAGGTAGACGAGTCCCCGAAGAAATCCTCCAATCTTGGACGACTATTTAGACCCCATCAATACCTAATAGAAAATTTATCTCTATCAACCTAGGGAAATCGATCCATGATTAAACCCCTTTGGAAAACTGATAAGTAGAGTTTTTCTCTCTTTTCAATACTCAACACTACTCATGTCATTGTAGTATGTGAGGTTATCAATCCAACTTGGAAAGGAAATGGCAATAGGAATGCAAGAACAAGATTAATCTAAGCCATATGCGAATTTTGGTTGGTGAAATGGAATTATAAAAAAAACTTGTGCAAAGTAAATAAATCTTAAAAGACAACTAATCTAAAGAACAGTTTTGAGGCAATTTCTAAAACTATAGAGCAACAAAATATGAAAGCTTAAAGATTTAAAACTACAAGTGCAAATATAAAGATCTCTAGCAACTTAAGCAATTAAAGATTGGTCCTTGATTTATCAAATATGAAAGAGAGATTCAAGACCGAGGGTTTAGATCATGGGAGATTCAAGGTCGGATCTTGGGTCTAAACAAAAGTAAATCTACTCAAATATTGAGCTAACTCTAAGCCTAAGAAACGATTATAGATCATTTTATGGTTAGTGGTTCCGAACCTTCATCAAACCTTTCCCTCCTAACACATGGTGTTTGGTGGAAAGGATCGGTTGATGAGCAAGAGAGAGCCTTTCTTAATCTTGGCTTAACTAAACCCTGATCTCCACCGTCGTGGTTTAAAAGGATATAGTTTATTGGATGGGTTTATGAGATTCCTAAGCCCTCATGAGGTAAGGAAATCTCTATGGATTCACAGACCTCCATCGAGAGTCTTTGGCTTTAATTCCTCCAAACCAAGAAGAGTTAAGGGTTATAAACATGCTAAACCTCTAGATCTTCACCCTTAAACCTCCCTAAACCCCTCGGCCTCAAACCTTAAAGATACTACTCGCTAATCATAATCAGACACTTCATAATCATAAGATTTGAAATGCTAAACATGATTAACGTTAAACAGAAAGAAGATTAAGATTAAAAAGTCAAGTTCTTCTTCATAAAAATATCAAAGTGCGATTACAAAAGCTTAAAATCGTAACAATGGTGGCAAGAACAAAAGAGGAAGAAGGCAAAAAGCATAAAGATAAGATATCCCCAATAATAAGGGTTTTAGCTATTTATACTAAAGAAGGAATGGTCCCCTCACAAGAAGACAAAACGTGAGCTAGCGGATAAGAAGGCGCGTCTGGAGAGAAGAGATCGAGCTGAGTCGTCGATCTCTTTGGGTCTGTACAGTCGCACGACCGTGTTGGTCGATCTAAGTCTCGTTCTTCTTCCTTGAAACGTTCTCAGTGCCTCGATCCCCTGGTCGATCTCGTCTAGAACGACCTGCTTTCCTCGATCTTCCCATCGATCTCAGAGCATGTATGCTTGTCCGAACTCCTCTAAGTGTCCACAAGCTTTCCTTCGAACCTCAGCATGTCCATGCATCCTCCAACGCTTCAATACACTCAAAACAACCTGAATATGATGCAAATATGCAAGAAATATGCAAATGCTAATGCAACATGTCCTAAAACCTAAAATGGGAAAAAACTACAATAAATCTAAGTATGAGTGCAAAAGTGCATGAAAACCTATCCTAAATGAGTGCTCAATATGCGAAATATATGAGTATATCAGTTGGTTGAGATCATCATCGATTCTCTTTTGTTTAATTGTCTTGTTCTCGATCTCTTGATTTGAATAAGTGGCTTATCAACTGCTTAGTCATATTAGGGTATTCTTTCTCACCATAATTGTTCTTATTGCATGAGTCTAGCTTCATGAACTAGAATTCTGATCGCAGGATTTCGAGAGCGGCTAACGTCCTGAATCTCAGATCCAGACCATAGTAGGGTAGAGCACATAATTCCTGGGGCACTTATTCGTATTCAGGAAGGTGTCTGAATGTTTCTTGTCCCGATCTTATTGCGTGTTTGTTTAGGACGCAGGATACGATAGTATACCTGCGGAATAGACATTCATAGATCGATCTTGCTTTGTCAGAGTTAGGTCGTTAAAATCAGTGAATCAGTTTAGAGAAAACCGCCTAGTACCCCGGAGATTACCTGAAGAACACAACGCTTTGTTTGCATGTTTGTTATTATTTTCTTCCGTATATAGGGTTGATTGACAACCAAATCTATATAAACTTGCTTCACGATTCCTGCATTCAATAGCCACCGTCCGCAAAACACCCTTATCCAAACCCCCCCTTCTTGTCATATGAACGTTTTCTAACCGTCACTGATTCTGTAGTTAATCATACACTCCCTGTGGTTCGACACCTTAAGTACTACAATGCACATATGTGCACTTGCAGGCATTAGGGTTTATAAANTAGGAACGTTTTCTAACCGTCACTGATTCTGTAGTTAATCATACACTCCCTGTGGTTCGACACCTTAAGTACTACAATGCACATATGTGCACTTGCAGGCATTAGGGTTTATAAATTTAAAACTTGAAAAACCGAAGCTGCAAAATCAAATGTAAGAAAATCCAGTTCTAAGACATTTTCTTTAATTTCGTTTCGCTTCTTTACCTTTGCAGGAACCATTCGAGACGAGGAGTGAATGCTTGTTTCTTTTGATTAATGACCGTATCAAGCGTCGAGTGACAAGTGCGTGGATATTAAAGGAACCACGTTTTCCTTTAGTTGATGCTCATCACATCTTTATCCATACAAGTCTAGCTAAAAGACTCTAAACAAAAGCGCTGAATGGGAGGCAACCCATTAGGTATTTCTTTTTCTTCTTTCTTTTGAGGTTTCTAATACTCACTTTTGATTTTAGTTTCCTCTTATTTACAGTTTCATAAACGACACAAAAGCCAAAAAAATCAGAAAACCAAGAAAAACACAAAAAAAATCAGAAAACCAAGAAAAGCACAAAAAAAATCAGAAAAACTAAAAAAGACCAAAAATATGAAGAAGGAGTTTCGAAGAACACTCACCGGGCGATGAACTGCCAGTGGGCCGGCCAGAAGGAGCCTGGCCGCGCCATGAGCCAAGATGGCGGAGAGAAGACGTGCTTGGCCGCGGTCGTGACAATCCGTCGCGCGGCCGGCCTTTCTCTGCGACGTTCTCCATCCCGAACTTCACCAAACCGGATCTCCTTCAACCTGTGTGAAGCCTTTCAAGCTTCCTTCTTCATTCAAGGGCCTGAACACATTCTAAAGACCGCAAAGACAACTTCCACAATCGCGGCATATTGTTGTTGCATCAAAAACGGCGAGACTAGACAAGACTCCAACCAAGTCAAGTTAAGTCAATGATCCATCTCATTCGACTTCTTCCAGCACGATCAACGGACCTGTATCCACGAAGACGAAGAAGAATACAATGGTTCTGGAGGATGAAAACCGTTGTGCAAGCTCCAGAAGGAAGAAGATGCAACTTCCTTCACCAAACCGCGAAGAGAAAAGTTCCCGAAGACTAGCTTCTCTCTTCCGCGATCGAGACCTTTACCGAAGCCAAGTAAGAATTTCATATGGCATTGAAGTTCAAACTAGCAACACCTGTCTTCCGGGATCCCGAACCCAAACTTCAAGTTTCTGAGGTGATGCAATCTTCAAGACGCAAGGACGGAAGATTTTCCATCTCTCATTCACGGTGTTTCACAAAGGTCAAGGAACCAAGACAAGTACTCAACGACCGAAGTACTTGTTCTTCTCAACAAAGGCGAGCCAATCACCACCACCAAACGCCTATCACCACCTTCATACATCATCACCAAACGCCCACCATCACCAAACGAAGCTCAACCGCGTAACACATTTCCTTTCGAGCTAAGTTTTTGATTTCTTTTGTTCAATTAAATCGATTCTAAACAGGGACATAAGGAGAATGATCAAGTCCTTAGCTCAATCATACCACACGCCCATCCACCCATACAAAACCCAATGCCACTTTCAAGTAAGTCTTCACAAGCTTGTACTTGAATTTACCTATCTTTTTCACCTCAACTCGATTTAAACAAAATGGGGACAGTTTGATTTAAGTCTGGGGGGGGGGGTTCTTATATTACGAACTATGCTTTGATTTGATGAGTCTTAAGCATACATGCATCATTTATCGACTCGTTTTATAGAGTCAAGACTTTTTTATTTTAGTCGGAAACTATGAACTTTGCTAGGTACAAGTCATTTCAAACAAGGAACCTTAATGATCATTATCACGGATTTAGAAGCAATATTTACTAAGTTGAACACTGCGAATGGATCATTTCAACGGTGAAAGTTCTAATCTCTAGAGTACTCGAAGGATCTTGCGTTGACTCAGCACCTAATGAATCTAAACTTCTCGTCAAGTGGCTTGAGGTACTTCGAACTTTTCTCCTCTTTTAAACTCTAGCATGACTAAGTAGATGCAATGAAACCTCTCCTTGATCTTCCCTTGTTATAGAAAAGAATAAAAAAAGAAAGAAAATCCTTAGTTTGAGGATGGCAACCCGAGTTCCTAAAAGGACCCTGACGGTTCGCAGACATCATGAAAACTTAAAAGAAGTGATCATTCTCAAGCTAAGAAGAAAAAGAAAAAAAAAATAGAAAAGAAAGTCGATAGAAAAAATAAAACGATACCCTAGAAAAGTAGGGAGAAATCGACTAAGGAAAGAGGAAATATGAGAGTTGTGTCTGAAATGTCTTTGTTTAGATGTTTGGAAGAGAAGAGCATAATGTCTCGTCAACCAATACTCCCAAGATTGAGACTGCACGCCTAAATGAATAAAGGGGTCAACAAGAGAGAGCTCAAAATACTCAAAGGGACCATGAAGCGGCTCTGGGAAGGGTGAAAAGCTCAAGGTAACTATACTCAAACAGGTCGATTGCTAGACTTGATGAGTTCACAAGTATTGGTGAGTTTCCACGTTTTCAAACCCCTTTTCCTTACTTAGATTTCTGTTTTGTTTGAGGACAAACAAAGATTTAAGTCTGGAGGAGTTGATAACATGCATATTTACCCATTTTTACCATCATAAGTGAATGCTTTAATAAGCATTTCACTAAGGTATTAATGTACATTTAGTAATTTTCGAGTATTTGTGTGTCCAAGACTCTTTTCAGGTAATCTTAGGAAAAAGGATGCAAAATGGACATTTTCGGATCGTGAGCCAAATGACAGAAGTTTAGCACAAGCCGTAGACCTTCCCACCATAGGATCTAGCTGCATTTTGGCGACAAGATAGCCTGGTCTACTACATTTCACCTCAAAGTGGTTTGAGTTCAATCCCATGGTTGGATCTCAAGTTATGAAAGAATCAAGAAGGCCCGTCAGACACATCCTCAGAAGAAGGCTGGCCGCGCCAGGCAAGTTCAGAAGACCAATGGCCGGGCCACGACCAGTCGCTCGCGCAGCCACAACACTTGACGATTCCTGAGCCTGTTTTCAAGCCCAAATCAAGCCGATAGCCACCAAACTTTGTGGAACCCTAAGTGACACCTAAGAGGACCTTAAGACCTATAAATACTCATTTCTACTCATTGTTATCGTGAACTTTTAGTCTCTCTTTGTAGCCACCAAAAACCCTAGCCGCATAAGGCTTTTCTCGATGGGGAGAGAGATCTTCTCTCGAACCCTCGAACTTTCTTTGTTTAATTCAAGCATGCATTCATTGATTTCGTCTCTACACTCCAAATTCATGTTAGCGTAGATTCGTTTGTTGTGTTCAAAGGTTTTCAAAGGGGATTCATGGATTGATTGCTAGGTTGTTAGATCGAAGTTTGTCCTTAGGTGTTTTGAGGTTAACTCTCGAGTATACACGTGGGTTGGTTGAGATCATCATAGATTCTCTTTTGTTTAATTGTCTTGTTCTCGATCTCTTGATTTGAATAAGTGGCTTATCAACTGCTTAGTCATATTAGGGTTTTCTTTCTCACCATTCTTGTTCTTATTGCATGAGTCTAGCGTCATGAACTAGAAGTCTGATCGCAAGATTTCGAGAGCGGCTAACGTCTTGAATCTCGGATCCAGACCATAGTAGGGTAGAGCGCATCATTTCTGGGGCGCTTATGCGTATTCAGGAAGGTGTCTGAATGTTTATTGTCCCGATCTTATTGCGTGTTTGTTTAGGACGCATGATACGATAGTATACTTGCGGAATAGGCATTCATAGATCGATCTTGCTTTGTCAGAGTTAGGTCGTTAAAACCAGTGAATCAGTTTAGGGAAAACCGCCTCGTACTCCGAAGATTACTTGAAGAACACAACGCTTTGTTTGCATGTTTGTTATTATTTTCTTCCGTATATAGGGTTGATTGACAACCAGCCCTATATAAACTTGCTTCACGATTCCTGCATTCAATAGCCACCATCCGCGAAACACCCTTCTCCAAACCCCCCTTCTTGTCTTAGGAACGTTTTCTAACCGTCACTGATTCTGTAGTTAATCATACACTCCCTGTGGTTCGACACCTTAAGTACTACAATACACATCTGTGCACTTGCAGGCATTAGGATTTATAAATTTAAAACTTGAAAAACCGAAGCTCTAAATCCTACGCATCAAAGACCAAGTTTATCCATCTCAAGGAAGACCTTTTCAAAACAAGTTCCAAAGCGTGAACTACGCGAGTAAAGGAGGCTATCAACCAAAACCACCTTATAACGCTCAGCCCGCACCCGACATCAATCAACAAGGAGCGCCACAAGTTGCATCAATGAACCGTACCCATCACGTGAAGACAAGCTCGAAGGACTGATGCAGCAGCTGCTGCTGTCTCAACAGAAATCAGTCAAAGATCTCAACATCAAGGTCGATTGCATGTACAACGATTTGAACGACAAGTTCGAATCCCTATCTTCCCATGTGAAGAAAATGGACACGCAAGTTTCCCAAACGGCTGAAACCATTAAGAGTCAAGCAGGAGTCTTTCCCGGAAAGGTAGAGGATAACCCTAAATGATTTTGTAACGTGATCTCTGCGATCACCCACGAAGCTGAAGAGCCAGAACTAGTTGTGAGAGATAAATGCAGATTCGTACCAAAGCACTGCACATTAGGGAGACTAAAGAAGAAAGAAGATCCCGGGACATTCATTTTCTAATTTTCGATCACGGGAATTTGATTTGATGATTGTCTATGCGACACAAGAGCTAATGTCAATGTCATGTCCACAACAATCGCCGAAAGGTTAGGAATAACGACCTATTTCTCCACACCTATGCAGCTAGTATTCGGAGATTCGTCGAGGAAGAAAACGAATGGCATTGTATACAATATCCAGCTTCTTATCGAGAACAAAATAGTACATGTAGACTTCTATGTACTCGATATGGGAGAAGAGAAAGACAAGCCTTTAATCCTTGGAAGACCCTTCTTGAAAGAAGAAGTAGAAAACGTGAAAGAAGAAGTAGAAAACATGATTGATGAATGCATAACTTGTATAAATCGATGAAAAGGAAAGAGGGTTCAAGAACAAATCAATCTCCCTCAAAGAAAAAGGTGGAAACAACGAATCAGAGATTCGCGGCCGCCAAAGAGAATTCTGTAACTTAGAGTATTTGGAATGAAAGTTGATATGTAGAAAAACCCTAAACGACGAGTATATATAGGTCTTCAAGTGCCCTACGTCGTGGATTAGGTCTTGGCTTGCATAAGACGCCTGGGGGTTCGGCGTGGCCACTGGTCGTCTGGTTCGGCCGTTGCGCGGCCAGCTCGTCCTTCCGGGTGCTTGATGGACCTTCTTGCTTCTTCCATAACTTGAGATCCAACCGTGGGATTGTTCTCAAACCACTTCGAGGTGAAATACAGCTTATAAGGCTACCTTGTCTCTAAATATGAGCTTAATCTCGTGGTAGGAAGGCCTTCATTTGATGTTGAACTTCTGTCCTTGAGCACTGTTTCCGGAATTGTCCATTTTGCTTCAAAATATGCGTCTTTTGCTAAGTTTACCTAAAAAGAGTCTTGAACAACCAAATACTCGAAATCTAGTGTTTCTGCATTAAAACCTTAGTGAAATTCTTATTAAAGCACTCACTTATGATAGTAAAAACAGGTAAAATATGCATGTTATCAACTCCCCCAGACTTAAACTTTGTGTGTCCTCAAACAAAACAGAAATCTAAGTAAGGAAAAGAGGTTTGAAAACGTGGAAACTCACCAATACTTGGGAACTCATCAAGTCTAGCAATCGACCTGTTTGAGCCACATAACTCGGAATCTAGCTTCAAGGCGTTTGGGTCTAGTTACCTTGAGCTTTTCACCCTTCCC
>JAHZTW010000004.1:62388282-62419792 GCA_020283515.1 Alliaria petiolata | reverse complement strand
AACCCGGAACAAACCGGGTATTGACCCGGTTTTTGACTTGATTGAGTAGTCGCATCGGTTTGGCAAACCGATGGGCTTCTAACCGATGCAAGCAATCAGACTTCGTCGGGCAGTGTCTCGGCTCGCCTGTCCGAGGTGGCTAGACCGAGGTAAGTTCTGGAGGCTTCGTCTCGGTTTGTCTGTCCGAGGTGACCAAACCGAGGTAAACTCTGGTGGTTTCATCTCGGTTTTTCTGTCCGAGGTGACCAAACCGAGGTAAACTCTGGTGGCTTCATCTCGGTTTGTCTGTCCGAGGTGACCAAAACGAGGTAAACTCTGGTGGCTGCATCCCGGATTGCTACGCACGCCATACCGATGCAACTAGGCCGATGAGAGTACTGGAAGGTCCATCTCGGTTTGCTTGTCTGAGGTGCTCCTAACCGAGGTGGTGACAAACAACTTCTGTCAATCTTTGTTTCGACTCTTCTTTGATCTGAACTCCTCCCCAAAACTCCAAATGGTTTCTTTAGCTCCAAAAATACCTGAGAAACACTTCAAATGCAGCGAACATGCAAAGACTATGCAAGGACACCTTAGAACTCTAAATGAACAAAATGCAACACAATGATGCTTAATTAGACTCCTAAATGATGAGAAACATACACTAAATGGAGGAGAATATGATGCAAAATATAGACATATCAACTCCCCCAAACTTGCCTTTTGCTTGTCCCCAAGCAAATGAAACACAAGCGAAGGAGAGAGGTTTGAAGGTGGGGACTCAAATCCAAAGGTGTCAAGCAAATGAATCAATTCAATGGTCCTTGTTCTTAATTCTAGGATGCCCTTAATGCAAACACTACTCCAAAAGGTCTAGCCATACCCATACTCATTCAAGTGAACCCAAGCCTCAACCTACACAAGCATTCATTTTCACCAACTCTTTAACATTCATTAATGGTAACCATGAATCATGAATCAGGCAATGCTAGCGAACTTGTTTGGTTTTTGGGTAAGGTTTTGAGATGAAAATGATCTCAACTTCATGGGGTTTCAATGCAAGGGATCTCTCAATGAACAAGTGAACTTTGGCAAAATTCTAAGAGTAAAAAGCAACCTATGCATACAAGGACAAACTTCCATCTACCCTTTGTAACACAAATGTCTTCACTCTCATTTTCTTTTAAGCTCACTCATCAAGTCCAACCTAGGCTACCCATTACAAGGAAATTCGCAAAAGCCATAAGAAGTTCAAACACCTTCTTCCTTTTCTCTTTTAAGCACTTAGGGAAAACATCTCCTACAACCACAAGTGTTGGCACACTTTTACGTCAAGCTCTTTCCCTTTTCATTTAGCTATCCTCTTTCTTTATTACTTAGCCATATATATTTTTTTTTCTTGACTCTTTTACTTTTCATTTCTAGAGGACTTTCTTTTAACCACTTAGAGCAAAATATACATATATTGCCAACACTTGTCTCAAAATTTTTGTTTTCCCCTTCTCACCACCTCAATTTTCGCCAAACTCATTTCTTTTCAAATTCATTGTCAAGCTAAAACCCCCACCCAAGAAGCCTAACCTATATCCTAGCTCATCGTCTCGAGCTAGCTACATGGAAGCCTATCCTTGTCGCTCTAAACTTAACACTTTTTGCTAAGTTCACAAGAAGAAAAAGGCCTAATGCACTCAATAAGGAAAAGGTCTCAAAGAAAGCTTAGCTAGGGTGTTCGATTTTTACCGCTCTAAAGATGAGAGTCGGCTATTTGGGTACAAGAGTGGTAAAAGGAAAGAAGATAACCCAAATATGTATATGGTATCCACAAGTTCTCTAGCAATGCATAACCATGATAATTACTTGTTCAAATTAGGTTCAAGTTCAAGAGAGTTGGTTTCTATTCAAAGCTTGCTTCAATTAAAACTTGAATTTCAAATGGTGAGATCCAAGTAGGGTTCAACTTTAACTTTCAAAATTTACACACAAAGCATCAAAGAACTACTAACTAGGGCCTTGAACTAATTCGCGAGCTTAACACCTTACAAGAAAAAATCATCATTGCCCCCTATGCAAGAATGCAGTCTTATATGAAAGCTAGACTCAATCCTACTTATGTAAGAAATGCAAATGCAACTACATGCTATTTTTTTTTGAAATTTTCGAAATTTTTCCAATTTTTTTGGTTTTTTTTCTATGCCATAGATGAATGCATGAGACTCAAAGATGCATGAGAAAGAAAATAAGATCACAAAACACAAGTCAAATCTCTCAACCTCTCCCCCAAACTTAAATTACACAGTCCCTTGTGTAATAAAAGTTCGAGAGAGACCGCAATCAATATGACAAAATGATAAAACACGGTGAAAGAAAAACTAATGGTATATACAATGAAATTTGGAGTGTTACCTCTAGAATTGGGTTTAGGAGGAGGAGGATTCGCCCATCGAGTATGATTGATTGCTCGACTCCGGTGTTGGGGATCGCATTGGCTTCCTCTTCCTTCGGCAAGTCTCATAGGAGGAGGATCGTGGTGGTTCATCATGGGAAGTATTTCCCTCTTGCTCGTGGAACGAATGTCTTCTATCAAGCTCCATAGCGCTTTCTCCTATGCCTTCTTCCTCATGTGCAACCTCGTGATCTCTTGATGATGAAGCGCCCCCTATCTTGGCCTTTAGTACCTTGATTTCTTTTGTCATCCCCTTGATGGTTTTAACCATCTTTTTATTGGCCTTGTCTTGCTATTTGTTCCACCTTTGGAGGAGGTTAATGCGACGATGGGCTTCTCTCAGGGGTTGGGAAGGAATGGCTAGATCATAAGTATCAAAGAAGTAGCGCTCACTCCCAACTTTTGGACTCATAGGCGCCTTTTGGTCTTCCTCTTGGCTAAGCTCGGCGCTTGCTTGCCTCGTGGAGCTTCTTGTCTTCTTCACAGTCTCAAGTGGGGGATCTACTGAAGGGTTGTAGAGATCATCCCTTGGGGGACGGAAACTGATGTGACCCCTCTCTCCGAAACTTGTCAAATGGGGGCATGGAAGTCTGATCATTGCTTCCGTCCTTTCGCCATAAGCAAATTTGTAGACATAGCTACCTCCCGCTGTTCCACTAAGGAACCTCGTTTTGGGAAGATATGAAACATCCATCCATTCCATCTCGTGTGTAACTTCTCCGAGATCTGCTCCACAAGCCTCTAGAATGGGTGTCACTATCCCTCCGACGCCAAGTTGTGGTGCAGTCTCTTTAGTTGTAGCAGCCCACTCTTGGTAGCTCAATAGCTTCTTTAGAAGGAGAGAGATCAAGCCTATTCCGGAGCCATCCCCATGCAATGTTATCACTTTATTCCCAATCTTTATGGATCTTAAGATGTTCTTAAATCCCATGTCCAAAAGCTCGAGCTCATCCTCAATCACATAACCACACTCCTTTCTTGCGAAGAAGGTATGAGCTAGCGCCTTGTGTGCATATCTCACTGCGGGATGTGTGATGGAGCCACTCTTGCTTGTACCAGCCTTGAAGTTCCCAACCGCGATATACTTCCATAAATTCGTAAGCTTATCCCGTCGAAACTCAACAACCTTTCCTCTCCTCCAACCTTCTTTAAACCCAAACACTTCATTAACCTCTTTGAAAGACATCCAATGTTGTTTGCGGCCTGCCGTGAAGGTGATAGGGGTCTAGTTTTACCCAAATAATCAACTACTGCAAGTGCACAGCAATGCAGTTGAAGTATAAGGGGTATCGTATCCTCAGGGAAGTTAAAGCTACACTTATGGTTTCTAGGTTTGAATTATGCTAGGTCGAATAATGAAATTGAAAACTAAGCAATTAAAGCAAGTAAATAAATCGGATTTAGATGGATTAAAGTTCAGGAGACGAGGCGCTAGGCAAGGATAATTATCAGGTTTGAATCCAAGAATGCAGAATCTAAGTTTATTAGGGATTTATTAAGAACCGTCTAGAACTCGAAACTCTAAGTTAAAACCAATCAACTCTCGTTGCAGAAGTTATCTATGCCTAAGTCCCTAAATTCCAAATCTCTTTGTGAATTTAAACAATCAAGGCAAGCAATAAGAACAGGTTCGATTTGTTCACAAATTACCTAAACCAAATCTCTTTGCGAATAGATAATTTGCTCACCTAAGATTAGTTCAAGTTATTAATAATGCTCTCGCATCTATTAAACAACCTAAAGTTTGATTTCTAAGTGATCAATTCAGAGAATCAAGTTAAGCACAAATCTATGTGAAGATCCAATTGATTTCCCTAATAATTCTAGTTATTCTAAAAACTCTTCATCAAACCCTAAATCACCCTAACCTAACTAGCAAACTACTCAGACATAATAATGCAAACACAAAACATGGCTGAATAATATTGCATAAAAAAATAGAGAATGATACAGGGGTTCGAAATCTGGCTCAGATGAGTTAGAATTGTCTCCCCAAAAGCTCAGGATTAATCTCTCTCTAAGTCTCAAAAACAGAAAATAATCATAAGGTAATTGGCTAAACAATGCCTGAAAACTATTTATAAAAGGGGATTTTTCGTCCAGGGGTAAACTTGTAATTCTTCAAACTTGCTCTTCTTTCCTTTTCCTGATTGGAAACCGTCAAGCTTCGCCGTCTATCCTTGGTGTCGATCGACACTGATGGTGTCGATCGACACTCAGCTCGTAAATCCAGCCTCTTGACTTCATCACTTCGGCTGCTTCTCCAAAATGCTCCAAAACGTCCCAGTTTCTTCCATTTAGCTCCAAATGCTCTCCATCATGTAAAGACTCTAAAAAGACTCCAAAACTAGCAAAAGACTCTATAAAAACACTTATATCATGGCTTAAAAACGGGTAAAAACCATGATATATCAACTCCCCCAGACTTAGCCTTTGCTTGCCCTCAAGCAAAACAGAAACTTAGACTGAAGTAGAAGTTTGAAAACAGGAACTTCCAATCACTTTTTCAAAACGCCACATTGATTAACACTTCTTGAATCCACATGATATTAGAGCCAACCTTAGGAAATGTTCAATGTACTTACCACAAGCTTAGCAATCTCCCAGTTCAAATCCAGATCCTTTCCTTGGTAACATATTCGAACTCTAACATTGGTAATGCCATAGAACTTTTCTGATTCTTTTCCCTTCCTTAGTACCAAAACAAGATATTCTCATGCAGCTCCCCTATTTTCTCTTCCCTTAGTCAACTTCTGCCCATTTTCAGGGTGTTCTAAGATCTTTTCATTGACTCTTATTATTCTCTTTGGGATCTCTGGAATAGTGCTACTCTCTACTTGTGTTCCTTGTGAGGAGACGTGTTCAAGAGCATCACTAATATTGTTCCTTGTGAGGAGACAGGCTCATGACAAGGCACTATTCCAGACTTAGACTATTTTTCTTTCTTTTCTTTTCTCTTAAGGGAAGATCAAGGAGAGACTGCAATTGCCTATCTGTTCGGACTGAAAGAGGAATCAAGTTCTGCGCATACCTAGTTCTTTTAAGGGGATCTGAACTCGCCCTGTTAGACTGATTCCACTTGTAGCTTTCTACTTAGTAAGTCCTGCAATCAACTCTTATAGCAATGGTTCTTCAAGTGTTAACTTTCTGTGGTTAGTTCCTAGAAAAACTGAAAGTTCCAACTAATTTTGACTCAATAAAACAGATTTTGAAAACTTTTGACTCAAGACTCAACTGACTCTCAAAACAAAACACAAAATTAGCAACCACCTCCCCCAGACTTGAATAACACTGTCCCCAGTGTTACTAAGAATGAGTTTGGATAGAAAAAATTCGTACCAAATTGTTGCAATAAAGAGAAAAATCGGATTCTTACCTGACTTCTGCGTGTAGCGTCGATCGACACAGATGTTATCGATCGATGCTGTGGCTGAAGTTGGTGTCGATCGACACAGATTGTGTCGATCGACACTCTGTCAGTAGACAGAGTTCTGGCACTCGAACATTGAAGTTGTTAAGTCAGATTGTTGTTAGAAGTCTTCAAAGCTGTTAGAAAACTCAACAAAAGGTTAAAAGCACAAGATAATCCAATAAGCTCAATAACTGCAACAAGTTTGAAACAAGGTACTGAATCAAATGAAACAAAATGCAGACTCAAGTGAAAAGAAAAACTGACTCAAAATACTAAAAAGAAAAAGGATGAGAAAGTCACTCGTCGTCATCAGCATGTGGTGGAGAGGAATGTGGTGGCGTAGGTGGTCGAACGCAGGTAGACACAGAGGCAATGGCATTCCAGATGGCCTGGAAGCTCTGAACCACGTATCGCTGGAAAGCAGCCTGCTCCATAGGAATCTCAGGAGCGTCTGGAAGGTGATGCGGTCCAATAGGCTCTAAAGTAGCCGGTGCTCTGCGTCTAGAAGAGGATGGTCGTGGAGGATCCGCAGCTGTGCGTGACGAAGTACCTCTGCGTCTGGCAACGGGAGCATCCCTGAGCTTGGTCGGACTAGGCTGAAATGCGAGGCGCCCCGGATCGCTGGTAATGTGAGTGAGGTCTCTGTCAGGTAGCTGAATCAAACGCTGCACTCTCTGCTCGTCGCTAAATGCCCACAATCTCTCTCCGGTCACCCAGTGAGTCCTCTTCAGGTACTCCATATCCACCAAGGCACGCGATGTAACAATGGAACATGTAGAAGTGTCTATCCCGCAGTGCTGGAAGATGGGTGTAAGAAGACTCCCTATGGTCTCTGGCTTCAGCTTCGTCCCGCTGAAAGGCTTCGTCTTCAAGGAAGCCAAATGATGAGCAAATACCGCGCCAAGGTTCGCGCTAACTGGCGCGTCATCATCCTCATAGATCTCAGACCAGAGACCTCGATAGAGCAGCACCAACTCAGACACTCGCATCTTCCCTGGCTCGTGCTTACACAGAAGTGTAGTGGAGAACAATCGAACCAAATAGCGCAGAGTAGGATGACGAATGTCGGTGTGAGTGGAGGTCTTAGAATCATACCTCCCATTCCCGAAGTGCGACCAGAAGTCCTGGTTATCTGGAAGCTGTGTCTGAAGAGAGACTCCAGTGGCATGCTAGTCGTCGAATCCATAGATCCCACAGAGGTCTGGAAGGGAAATGCGATATCTGATTCCGCGGATGAGGAAGGTCAATGTGCCTTCCAGTGTATTCCTGTTGATCTCGTTCCAATAGTAGACCCTGGCTGTGGCAATGAACTGGCGGACTAAGTCTGGATAGAGATCGAACTGCTTCGTCGCGATGGTCCCCATCCCAATTCTGCTCATCAAGGAAAGGATGTCATCCTTGATTCCTAGCGCGCTCATCGTCTTCTCACAAGCGAAACGAGTTGGAGCTATCTCTACTCGCTGCCACGCATTGTAGAACAGCGTGTCGTAATCATCCCATGACTCGCTGATGTCTCTGTAAGTGCATGCGTCCTTTGCCAGCTCTGCAGCTGGTGACTCGTCCCAATTTCGTGTAATCCGGATCTTTGCGTTTTCACGCTTTGGCCATGGAGGAAGAGAGGGAATCGCCTGATCATTAGCCGTTCCTGAGGCTTCGGCGTCATTGTGGCGTGGTCTCTTACTCACAGGAGGCATCTGCAAAAGAAAATTAACCCAAAATCAAATCCACAATCTAAGAAATGAAGAACAAAATGTCAGTTCGGGTCGGGTGTCGATCGACACCTTGCGGGAAAATCAATTCCGACTCAAAGATCGTATTTGCAACTTCATTCAATCATCAAAAATCAATCCAATCAGTCCCAATATCAATAATAGACCTAGTCTATACCATAAAACCCAAAGAACAATCCAAATTCACAACATGAATCATCAATTTCCAAAAATCCAAAATTTCAAATTGTGCAATTTAGAGGATGAAAAATGGTTGGGTAATGACATAGACCATGTTAGACAACCTAAATAAACATGATTCAACAAGGAAATCAAGCTAGAAAGGTTGAATTCGAAAATTTCCACCTTAGGTCCGAAAATGAAATTGGGAGATTTGAAGAACATACCTTTGTAGATCGAATGAATGGATGATAGATTATGGAAGAGGGTAAAAATCCGCACGGATTAGAGCAAAGAATCGCTCAATTTGGTTAAGAAACGAAAAAGTTGGGATTTGGGGGAAATTCTCCCAAAAATCACGGTTTTGAAAATATGAGAAAGAAAGAAGAATTCTCGGGTTTTGAAGAACTTACCCATATCCTCGCTGGGTGTTGATCGACACTAAGCCTGATCGATTCTCTTTTTTTTTTATAAGTAAAAGCCAAAATAATTAGTAAAACCAAAACAAAATGTAAAGAAAAACGTACCTAACAGTGGGTTGCCTCCCACTCAGCGCTCGTTTAATGTCAATAGCTTGACTGTGCTTGCGTGATTTAGGCGTTGGGTGCATCATCCAAAGACACAATGTGTCCGTCTGGAATCTCGGCTTGAACCCAATAGTGTTTCACCCTTTGGCCATTCACAGTGAACTCCTCTCCTTTGGCGTTCGTCAAGACAATTGCTCCATATGATCTAACTTCTTTGATTGTGAAGGGACCTGACCAACGTGAACGCAATTTACCAGGAAATAATTGTAAACGAGAGTTGTAGAGAAGTACCTGGTCATTTGGCTCGAATTGTCTGGAGATGATCTTCTTATCATGATATGCTTTAGTTCTCTCTTTGTAGAGCTTTGAGTTCTCATAAGCATGATAACGATGTTCATCCAATTTGTGAAGCTGAAGAAGGCGCCTCTCTGCAGCTGGCTTCAAGTCGAAATTCATCTTCTTGATAGCCCCATGTGCCTTGTGTTCCAACTCCACTGGAAGATGGCAAGCTTTGCCATAGAGTAGCTGAAACGGTGTAGTTCCAAGCGGCATTTTGTAGGCTGTCCTGTATGCCCAAAGTGCATCATCCAGTTTTGCAGCCCAGTCCTTCCTCGTCTTGCCTACTGTCTTCTCCATAATTTGCTTGATTTGCCGGTTGGAGACTTCCACTTGTCCACTGGTTTGGGGATGATAAGGGGTCGCGACGCGATGCTGAACACCATGTTTCTTTAGCAGCTTGTCGAACACCTTGTATATAAAGTGAGATCCACCATCACTTATAACAATCCGAGGCACTCCAAATCTTGGGAAGATGATGGTCTGAAACATCTTGAGAACCACTGCAGCATCATTGGTCTTAGAGGCAATTGCTTCCACCCACTTAGAGACATAGTCCACAGCCACCAAGATGTATTGCATTCCATAAGATGGAGGAAAATGGCCCATGAAATAAATGCCCCAACAATCAAAGACCTCAACTTCAAAGATGAAGTTCTGTGGCATCTCATTCCGCTTACTGATCTTCCCTCTCCTCTAACAAAAATCACATTGAGTGATGAACAGCTGTGCATCCTTGAACATAGTAGGCCACCAGAAGCCTGCTTGAAGAACCTTGGACACTGTCTTGAAGCTAGCAAAGTGTCCAGCATACTCAGAACCATGACAGTGGAACAGTACATCACGTACCTCACTCTCTGCAATGCATCTTCTGTAAACATTGTCTGAACAATGCTTATATAAGTGTGGCTCATCCCAATAGTACCTTCTAAGTTCCCTCATGAACTTCTTCTTCTCATAACCCTTGAGATGTGTCGGCTCAATGTCAGCAGCAAGGAAGTTCACAATGTCAGCATACCATGGTCGAGTTGCATCATTAATGGCAAATATTGTCTATCGAAACAGCTCACCTAAGAGCCTGCAAATCAATGAAGGTCCCTGGTGTCGATCGACACAGGTGGTGTCGATCGACACTCGTGAAGTTGGCAAACTTTGAAGTGTTGATCCGCGACTCGTTCTCATTCTTTCGGACGGGGTGTCGATCGACACTCCCCTAGTGTCGATCGACACTAGGCTATTCTGGTCCGAGATCATACTTTGCAGACAACTCTCAACAAGGTATACATTCTCTTCAGGCAAAAATTCATCAATTGGCACGTCATCTTCAATCCTGATCCTTGAGAGATGATCAGCTACTCCATTTTTAACTCCTTTCTTGTCTTTGACCTCTATGTCGAACTCTTGAAGAAGTAGAATCCATCGTAGCAATATTGGCTTTGCATCCTTCTTCTGCATCAAGTACTTCAATGCAGAATGATCAGTGTGAACAATCACCTTCGAGCCAACAAGGTACTGCCGAAATTTCTCAAAGGCAAATACCACAGCTAACAATTCCTTCTCCGTAGTCGCATAGTTCTTCTGAGCATCATCCAAAGTCCTGCTGGCATAATAGATGGCATGAAGTTTCTTGTCCTTCTTCTGTCCTAATACTGCGCCCACTGCGAAATCATTGGCGTCACACATCACCTCGAAAGGTAAATCCCAGTCCGGAGGTTGCACAATTGGAACACTCACTAATGCTTGCTTAATCTGTTCAAAGGCTGAAAGACATTCTGCAGTGAACTCGAATTTCACTTCTTTGCACAGAAGAGCAGTGAGTGGCCTTGCAATCTTGCTGAAATCTTTGATGAATCTTCTGTAGAATCCAGCATGTCCTAGAAAACTCCTTACTGACTTCCCAGAATCTAGTGCCTGTAGTGTTGTCATGACCTCTATCTTGGCGCGATCCACTGCAATGCCTTCTGCTGAAACCTTGTGTCCAAGTACAATCCCATCTGTGACCATGAAGTGACACTTTTCCCAGTTCAATACCAAGTGCTTCTCTTCACATCGCTGCAATACTGCGCATAGGTTGTCCAAACAGTCTTTGAAGGATGACCCATAAACAGAAAAGTCATCCATAAAGACCTCCATGAACCTCTCAATCATGTCCGTGAAGATCGCCATCATACACCTCTGAAAAGTCGCAGGAGCATTACAAAGTCCAAATGGCATCCTGCGATATGCAAATGTACCATAAGGACATGTAAAGGTGGTCTTCTCCTGATCATCTGGATGGATCGGAATCTGGAAGAATCCTGAATAGCCATCCAAGAAACAGTAGTATGGACGATTTGCCAATCTCTCAAGCATCTGGTCGATGAACGGTAAAGAAAAGTGGTCCTTCCTGGTCGCGGCATTCAGCTTCCTGTAGTCTATGCACATCCTGTGTCCAGTCAGTCCTTGTTGGAATCAGGTCGTTCTTTTCATTCTTCACCACTGTAACTCCTCCTTTCTTAGGAACCACGTGAACCGGACTGACCCAAGTGCTATCCGAGATGGGATAGATGATCCCCGCTTCCAAGAGTTTCATGATCTCCTTCTTGACAACTTCTTTCAGGTTCGGATTTAGCCTCCTTTGGTGTTCAATTGACGACTTGGTCACATCCTCAAGGTGAATCCAATGCATGCATAAGTTTGGTGAGATACCTGAAATGTCATCAAGAGAATAGCCAAGAGCTTTGCGATATTTGCGCAGCTTGCTTAGCAACAACGTGAGCTCTGCATTGTTCAAAGAAGCATTAACAATTACAGGATATGTGGAGTTAGTACCAAGAAACGCGTACCTTAGCCCGGCAGGGAGCTGTTTAAGCTCGACTTTAGGTGCCTTAGCCTCACTCCAATCAGCGAGTGTGGCTTTTGTTGTTGTGCGCGCAGGGTGTTGATCGACACTCCTTGGTGTCGATCGACACAAGTCTTCAGCAGCGACTAGTTGCATCACTTGGTCGCTTGCATCCAACATCTTTGCATATCCAGCAGCTGCTTCATCCAAGCACTCATTGTCCTCTGTGGAAGTGGTCAATGCACGTTCCAGAGGGTCTGTAGGGTGGTCCTCTTGGAAAATTTCTTCAGCAAGGTTGGTGAGTGAATCGACAAAGAAGGTCTGTCCATAAATAGTTGGTCTCTTCATTAGCTTCTCCATGTCGAAATTCATCACCAAATCTCCAAGGTTCAGTGCGATCCTGCCCTTCCTTACGTCAATGATCCCTCCAGCTGTAGCCAAGAATGGTCTACCAAGTATGAGAGGGTCTTTGGGTTCCTCATCATATGCCAAAACCACGAAGTCTGTGGGAATCAAGCAATCTCCCACTTTGATAGGAACATCTTCCAAAACACCTTCATGGATTCTGACGGATCGATCAGCAAGAACTAGGGAGATTCTTGTGGCCTTGAAATCTGTCATGTCCAGCCTTAGAGCAACTGAAAGAGGCATCAAGTTGACACTTGATCCTAAATCACACAATGATCTCCCGAACTTGTCTGAAAAGATGGAGCAGTCTAGAACAAAGCTTCCCGGATCGGAGAGTTTCTCTGGAATCCTGTTCTGGATGACAGCACTAACTTGCTCCGATATCATCATTATGCTTTCCTCCATGTCCATGTTGCTTGTCATCATCCACTTCAAGTATCTCTTTATCACTAGAGTAGTTCTAATGGCATCCATTAAAGGGATTTCAACCACTAGTCTATCAATGATAGCCTTGCATCTAGCGTCCAACAGCTCCTTTTTAGACTTCTTTGTCACTAAGGGGAAAGGGATCTTCGGTTTGTAGATCCTTTCTTCAGCAACAGTCTTGGTTTTAGCTCGATCTGGTTCAGTCCGTTGTGGGTGTCGATCGATACCCTCCTGGTGTCGATCGACACTCGTCGTAGAAGGTGTTTCCTTCGCTTCTGGTTCAGGTTCAGGATCGTCTTTGTCGTTCATCTCCTCGGGTGTCGATCGACACTCAGTAGTGTCGATCGATGCTGATTGAGGATGGTGTCGATCGACGCCTGGTGTGTCGATCGATGCTCGTGCAGGCTTGCGGTTCGTATGTTCGAGACGGTTGATTTCCTGGTTCAAAGTGACTAGTTCTTCTTCCTTGTTGCTCCTGGTACTGGGCATGCACCTGAAACAAAAGATAGAGAACTAAATCAGTAACAAAAATAAAACAAAAACCTAGACATAATCCTAATACTAGATCTCGTTAGGTAGCTATTAGCTTCCCCGGCAACGGCGCCAAAAACTTGATAGGGGTCTAGTTTTACCCAAATAATTAACTACTGCAAGTGCACAACAATGCAGTTGAAGTATAAGGGGTATCGAATCCTCAGGGAAGTTAAAGCTACACTTATGGTTTCTAGGTTTGAATTATGCTAGGTCGAATAATGAAATTGAAAACTAAGCAATTACATTAAGTAAATAAATCGGATTTAGATGGATTAAAGTTCAGGAGACGAGGCGCTAGGCAAGGATAATTATCAGGTTTGAATCCAAGAATGCAGAATCTAAGTTTATTAGGGATTTATTAAGAACCGTCTAGAACTCGAAACTCTAAGGTAAAACCAATCAACTCTCGTTGCAGAAGTTATCTATGCCTAAATCCCTAAATTCCAAATCTCTTTGCGAATTTAAACAATCAAGGCAAGCAATAAGAACAGGTTCGATTTGTTCACAAATTACCTAGACCAAATCTCTTTGCGAATAGATAATTTGCTCACCTAAGATTAGTTCAAGTTATTAATAATGCTC
Source organism: Alliaria petiolata (assembly GCA_020283515.1). Taxonomy (NCBI): domain Eukaryota; kingdom Viridiplantae; phylum Streptophyta; class Magnoliopsida; order Brassicales; family Brassicaceae; genus Alliaria; species Alliaria petiolata. The sequence continues at coordinate 62,406,435 of JAHZTW010000004.1, read as the reverse complement.
TCGCATCTATTAAACAACCTAAGGTTTGATTTCTAAGTGATCAATTCAGAGAATCAAGTTAAGCACAAATCTAGGTGAAGATCCAATTGATTTCCCTAATAATTCTAGTGATTCTATAAACTCTTCATCAAACCCTAAATTACCCTAACCTAACAAGCAAACTACTCAGACATAATAATGCAAACACAAAACATGGCTGAATAATATTGCATAAAAGAATAGAGAATGATACAGGGGTTCGAAATCTGGCTCAGATGAGTTAGAATTGTCTCCCCAAAAGCTCAGGATCAATCTCTCTCTAAGTCTCAAAAACAGAAAATAATGATAAGGTATTTGGCTAAACAATGCCTGAAAACTATTTATAGAAGGGGATTTTTCGTCCAGGGGTAGACTTGTAATTCTTCAGAACTTGCTCTTCTTTCCTTTTCCTGATTGGAAACCGTCAAGCTTCGCTGTCTATCCTTGGTGTCGATCGACACTGATGGTGTCGATCGACACTCAGCTCGTGAATTCCAGCCTCTTGACTTCATCACTTCGGCTGCTTCTCCAAAGTGCTCCAAAATGCTCCAGATTCTCCCATTTAGCTCCAAATGCTCTCCATCCTGTAAAGACTCTAAAAAGACTCCAAAACTAGCAAAAGACTCTATAAAAACACTTATATCATGGCTTAAAAACGGGTAAAAATCATGATATATCAGAAGGTTATATAGCCATGCCCATCTAGCTCTTCCTCTTCAGTTGGTTCCGCACATGGAGGGTAGAATTTCACCTTGAGAGTAGAGAGGAATTGGCAAAGTGGAGCCTTATGGGTTAGGTGAGTCATCTGGAAGAATTTCTTCATCCCCATTTGTGTATAGAGCTCTAGCACATCATCAAATAACCCAAGCTCTCGAAGAATCTCCATGTGAGGAAATCTTGTCCCTTTGTGCTTTATGGCCATGAGGGACTTGTAAAGCTTATTCGCAATGGGCTCCTTTTCGCTGGCTCTTTTGTTCTTTTGCCCCCTTCACCATGCACCATTTCCCTCTTCCCTTTCTTCCTATCCTCTCTTTGTTGAGCGGTTTCTCCATCATGTGGCCCTCTAACTTTCCCCATTTGCACCTACGAACCGGAAACGCTTGGAAGAGAGTTAGCTACTTATTATTGCCATCAACAAGACGAGAGTTTAAAGACAATAACGAGGGAAGACCAAAAATCAAGCAATTCTATACTTCCAGGAAATTTTGACATGAACTCAAAATTTCAATTTGGTCAAAACTCAAACTCAAGTGGTCCTAAGCCTTAATCATGGTGAATGCACATATTTGCATGTCAAAGCCCCAAATTTTAGCAACAAAAGGACATCAATTGACAATTTTCGCACTTTTTAACCCCAAAATCCCAAAGTGCCACAAATTTCAAAATTTCACCATGTAAACTCCGTTTTAACTCACGAAATCAACAAGCACATCACCACCTAGTGTAACCCAAGTCGTTAGCTACCAATTTCGACTTCTATTAAGTTTTTACCTCAAGTTCCACAAAAGGGAAAATCATGGATATGGCTCGAAATTGGATTAGAAACAGTTAGACAAGAAGAATTCGAGCAAGTAGGGTCTTGAATCACCAAAATCGAATGAAAATAGAGAGTTTTATCCTCAAAATCGTGAAAGTGTGGTTCTATGGAGGAAAAACGAGTGTTGGGGAAGAAGAAGGGAGTAGACCAAGCAAAATTCTGTAAAAATATTAGCTCTTTTCTTTCTTTAGAAAGCCCTCTTCTATAAATTTTTCTTTTATGCGCTTGGCCACTAGGGCTCTTTTTCTTCTAACTTGAGCTTTTTAACACAATTCAAGACCACCCACATAGAAATATGTATCCCTTTTTCATCTTTTTCTTTAACACCTTCTCATTCTCAAACCCGTGAACTCCCAATTCCTAATCAAGCTTAAAACTAGCTTTAATATGCAAAGCCAGCATCATCATGAGAGCCTAAACATGTTGCCCTAAACCTAACACTTTATGCCAAGTTCAAACAGAAAATAAGGCCTCACGATCACACAAGAAATTTGGCTTAAAATAAGGCAAGGGTGAAGGTGTGGTATTCTATTTAGGCTTACAAAGAGTGGTGAAGTGAATAAGAAAGCCTAAATATTTTTTTTTTTGTAATCCATGTATTCTTTTCCAAATGCACAAGTATGATAATTAGATGTTCATGTCAAGGTTCTGATTTTTAAGTAAGTATTCAATTCATGCTTGTTTCAACTTTAAGCCAATAAAATCAAATCAAATGATCCAAGTATGGTTAGAACTTAATTTCAAAGTTGCACAAAGCATCAAAGAACTACTAACTAGGGCATTGAACCAATACATGAGCTTAAAACACTTTAAAAGGAAATTTTTTCATCATTGCCCCCTATGCATATGAGTGATGTAACCTATATGATAAAAATCTAGACTCAATCCTACAATATTTGATAATACAAATGCAAGCTATATGAATGCAAGCTATATGAATTTTGTTTCGAAATTTTTATGAATTTTCTGAATTTTTTTTTTCTATGCAATAATTTTTTATGTATGCACGAAGACTCAAATATGCTAAAAGAAAAAAAAATATGAGCACAAAACACAAAGTTAAATCTCTCAACCTCTCCCCCCAAACTTAAATTACACAGTTCCATGTGTAATAAAAATTCAAGAGAGACCATCAACAAGAAAAAAAAAATCCAAAAATGCATGATATATACAAGGTTTTAGAATGGTGTACCTTGGGCTGTGTTGTGGTTCGAGCTGGTTTTATATCCGTGCTTTTGAATCTCCAGCTCCCTTGGTCCTGCTCAAACACACTAAGAAGCATAATATAGTACAGAAAAAGAAGAATAATTTTAAGGAAAAGGATAGTCATGGGAGTGCCTCCCAAGTGCGCTTTGTTTAATGTCTCTAGCTTGACATGTTGAGGCTTGGATCACCAGGCTCATACTCATCATAGAACCATCCCATAAATGTGTGCATCCTTCTCTCCTCAAAGGGTAACTGCCATGGATCCCAAATGCTCTCTTCTTTGGTAAGGGTTAAACCGAGGTACTTGGCAAAGGGTCGTTCCATTGGGGATTCTTCTTCTTCACCCTCCTTGGAGGCTACTTTAATGGGACTCTCCTTTATCTTCTCTTTGGGAATGAGTTGCACGTGTGTTTCTGCCTTGGTGGAGAGCTCTTTCTCAACAAATGAGCTTTCACTAGCATCCTTCATGCATTCAACAACCGAAATGTCTTCACAAGGGTCTTCAAATCTTTGCTCACGATTTTCATCAACAATGTATCCAAGAAGAGCTGTAAGTTCTTTTTCGTCAGCTTCTTGTTGGAGTTCATCATTGGTTTGAGCTTCATCCTCTTGTTCCTCATTCCCTTGTGTGATTTCGGTGTTGATGGACTCCTCATGTGGTGTTGCAGCAACTCTTGGACATGGAGCATGAGAGGCTAGTGTAGAGTCAAGCATGTCAATTCTCTCATTAAGCTCTTCTTGCCCTTCCAAAATTAACCTCATCATGTTGAGAGTTTCTTCCTCATTAGAGATGTGGGAAGAATAGGCTGCTCCTTGCTCATACTCCATGTCCCAAGATTGGTATCCCTCACCGTATCCATACTCATCATCTTGAGCAGATTGTTCATCCATGAGTCCTCCTTGAGAAGTGGATGAGCTTTCAAAACCGTGGTGGATTGTGGGGTTCGAAGCCATCGTTCTCTCTTGATTCGCTAATAAAGCCTCAAACATTGAAGCTATATCTGAATCCATGCTTTCTCCCTTGTGATTGTGCCTTGCAAAAAGAACAAACACTTGAAAGAAAGTTAGTAACCAAAATGAAAAATAAAAACCTAGTCTATACTAAGCTCCAAATCCTAGTAATTTCAACAAAACCTAAGTCGGCAACGGCGCCAATTGATGTAAGGATTTTTAAGCCTTAACTCAATCCTCAAACACACATGTCATTGTAGTATGTGAGGTGTCAATCCAGCCTAGGTGTGAAAGATACTAGGAATACAAGAGCAAAGTAAAGCTAAGTCATTTTCGGGTAAAATGGAGGAGAAAATCAAAATAAACTACTTGCAGCTACTGAAAAATTATGAAAACTATTTTAAAATCCCTATTGGGATGTTAAATAATTAGCAGATGACTCCTAGTAATTTAAATGAGCAAGCTACTGATTAATAAAAATTCGAAATCTAAAAACAGGCAAATAAGGCTATTTCTAGGAAATGAAAGGAACAAACTTTAAATCTAAAGGAGAAAGCTTTTGAAACTACTTATATGACAAATAACAGATTCAAGGATGAGGTTCATTCTTAGGGAGGTTGAAAATTCGAATTAGGGGTTTTGAAAACATATTTTTACACACTAAGGTGCTATCTCTAAGCCTTAAGAAGCTATATTAGATTTACCCATGATGTGTGGTGTAAATCCTTTCTTCACCCTTTCCTCCTAACCCATGATGTTTGGTGGAAAGATAGGGTGAAGAACATTAAGCTTGGATCTTAAAAGATGGCTTAACTAGCTCCCTAAGCATCCATGATGTTTGGGAAAGGATGAGCTAGTCTCTTGGATTTGGTTTTAAGGGATTTCCTAAGTCTTGTTAGGATAAGGAAATCCCTAAGATTAAAGAGATCTCTATCGAGAATCTCTAGACTTTAAAACTCCCAAATCCAAGAAGAGAATTAGATGAAGAACAAGAAAATACCCAAAATTCTAGCTTTCAACCTCCTTAATCATCCCAACCCCAAACCTTGGTGGTTTACTCACAAGTCATGTTCAAACCTCTCTTAAACACAAGTTTAGAGCTGATGAACATAATCGATGAAATTAAGAAGAAAGACTTGATGCTAGAAAATACTTGATATATATAATAAAAATAAAAGAGTTTTCACAAAGAGTAAAACGAGAATTAAGAAGAAAGATTTGACATTAGAATAAAAATAAAAGAGTTTTAACAAAGAGTAAAACGAGAATTAAGAAGAAAGATTTGACATTAGAATAAAAATAAAAGAGTTTTAACAAAGACTAAAACGATAAGTAACTAGAAAAACTAAGAACACTTAAAAATACTCAAGAACAAGAAAAAACTTACAAGAACACTAAGAAGACTTTAAAGAGAGAATAAAAGTTTTTCTTGATTTATTTGGACTAAGAAGACTTGATTAAAAACTTCAATGATTTATTACAAGCACACACACACTCCTTATATAGAGTTTTAAACATGGCCCTTGGCCTTAAAATAGGGGTCAAGGGGCAAGGGGCAAGGGACAAGGGACAAGGGACCTATCTAATCCCACTTTTACTAAAGCATAAACACTTTTTTGGAGCAACTTGCAAATGATATCTTTTGGTTCGGGTGTATGGATTGATCGATCTGTATCTTTTGCAATACTGCACAATTTGACTTGAAATCACCGCCAAATGAAAGCTAACACAATTTCCTAATACTTTCATGCAGAACGTCGAGGCTAAATCGCAATCAAAACGCTTCATACGAGATGATCTTTCAGTTAACGAAATTGGTCGCCAAACTTCCAAACGGACATGTTGTCACTTAAATAGCCGTATCTTCTGAACCACTGACCATAATGGAATGAAACAACCTCTGAACGAAGGGTAACTCAATTGTCTATGAGTTTTTTGAAGATTGTGGAGGCTGAATCGGAATGGAAAGTCTTTGTAGGATCTGATCTTTAAGTCGCTTTAGGTGGCATAGACATGAATCGGTTGCAACATCTCAGTACAGCAAGTCAGATGACATCAGTTTGCTTCTTACTCTTCTCTACTTGTTCCTAGCTCATAATCTTATGTTTTCTGCTTCCACATTGTTGTCAGATCCATAAAATAACCTGAAATGATGCATATATACAAAAGAAAATGCAAATGCTAATGCAAATGTTCTAAATCCTATAAATGATTAAATACTATGATTATACTTAGTTATAAATGAAATATGGATGAAAACTTATTATAAATGTATGATAAATATATAGAAAATATGAGTATATCACATACTATCACCTTTGATCCCACCAAATAAGATCTGAACTTCTCAAAAGCAAACACAACCGCCAAAAGTTCCTTTTTTGTTGTAGCATACTTGGTTTGAGCTTCATCAAGTGTTCTACTTGCATAATAGATCACATGAAGCTTCTTGTCTTTCCTTTGCCCAAGAGCAGCTCCAACAGCATAGTCACTAGCATCAGCCATGATCTCAAATGGTAGACTCCAATCCGGTGCTTGCACAATGGGGGCACTCACAAGTGCTTTCTTGATTGTCTCAAAGGCTTGCAAGCACTCCTCATCAAACTGAAATGCCACCTCCTTGCAAAGGAGTCTTGTCAAAGGCCTAGCAATCTTAGAGAAATCCTTGATGAATCTCCTATAGAAACCGGCATGCCCAAGGAAACTCCTTATGCCTTTCACATTGATTGGTGGCTCCATCTTGACCATGACATCGATCTTGGCTTTGTCCACTTCTATACCCTCCTCAGAAATCTTATGACCCAACACAATCCCTTGATTGACCATGAAGTGACACTTTTCCCAATTAAGCACCAAGTGAGACTCTTCACATCTTTGTAAAACCCTGCAAAGATTAGAGAGACATGCAGAAAAAGAGGCACCATACACAGAAAATTCATCCATAAACACTTCTACCATTTTCTCAATAAGATCGGAGAAGATACTCATCATGCATCTTTGAAAAGTGGTTGGAGCATTACATAACCCAAATGGCATCCCTCGATATGCAAAGGTACCATAAGGGCATGTGAAAGTAGTCTTCTCTTGATCATTAGGATGAATGGGTATTTGAAAGAACCCACTATATCCATCAAGGAAACAATAGAAAGGATGGTTAGCTAATCTCTCAAGCATTTGATCAATAAAAGGAAGAGGGAAATGATCTTTTCTAGTAGAAGCATTAAGTTTTCGGTAATCAATACACATCCTATGGCCAGTGATGGTTCTAGTTGGTATTTGCTCATCTTTATCATTCTTAATCACAGTGATTCCACCCTTCTTAGGGTTTAATCTTCTTTGATGTTCAATTGAGGAAGCATTCTCATTTTCAAGGTGAATCCTATGAGTGCAAAATATAGGAGATATGCCCTTGATGTCACTTAGTGAGTAACCAATAGCTCTCCTATACTTTCTCAACTCATTCAAGAGAGAGTTGAGCTCATCATCACTTAATTGTTCATTGACAATAATGGGGTAAGTAGAGTTAGGGCCTAGAAAGCATACCTTAGTCCAATGGGAAGTGGCTTGACTTCCACCTTTAAAGCTTTGAGTTCACTCCAATCCTCATCAAGGTCCTTAGCCAATTTGCTATCCTCAAGCTCCTCTAGATTTTCCTCTTGTCCTTGACTTGGAACCTCAACCCTCATGGACCCCTTGTCTTGATAAAATTCCACTTCACCCTCACATGAAGCTACCAATCTTGTAAAGCTTTTCTCCCCATCTAGTGCCTTGCGTAAATCAAGCATAAGCATGTATGCTTGTGTTTCCTCATCCAAGTAGTCATCCTCTCCATGTGGTTTGGTTAGAGCCACACTAAGATGGTCTTCTTGAGCTAGTTCTTCTATCAACTCATCAGCTAGCTCATCCATAGTTTCAATGTTGAATGCTTGACCATCAATGGTTGGCTTCCTCAAGGTCTCTTTTATGTCAAACTTCAACTCAACCCCTTTTCCAAGATGCAAACTAATCTTCCCATGCTTCATATCAATGATAGCACCAGCTGTAGCTATGAAAGGTCTTCCCCAAATCTAAGGATCCTTTGGCTCCTCATCCATATTAAGTACCATGAAATATGTGGGAATGATGAAGTTGCTAACCTTGAGAGGTAAGTCTTCTAGAACTCCAATAGGCATTCTCACACTCCTATCCGCAAGTATTAGGAAGATTCCACACTCCTTGTACTTGGTGAAGCCAAGCTTCTTTGCAATTGAATAGGGCATGAGGTTAATACTAGCTCAAAGATCACAAAAGCAGCTTTCAAACACAAGAGGACCAAAGGCGCGTGGTATAGTGAAGGAGCAAGGGTCTCCAAGCTTCTTTGGTATCACCTTGATTTGGATTATAGCACTAAACTCTTGAGAAACTAGCATGACTCCTTGGACATCCTTAGCTCTTTGTGCCACGACATCCTTCAAGAACTTAGCATATTGTGGAATCATCATAAAGGCATCCACTAAAGGCATCTTGAGCTCAATGTCTTTGATTTGCTTGTCAAACATAGCCTAGTATTTCACCACCAATTGGTTCTTAAACCTCTCGGGGAAGGGAAGCTTAGGCTTGTAAGGTGGAGGAACAAAGGTTAACTACTTTTTGTGCACATCCTCCCTTGGCTTCTCCTTTACCACTTCCTTGCTTCTCTTTGCAATGTACACATCATCAAAAGTTACAGCATCTTGAGCTTTTTCAAAGCTATCCTCCCCATCTTGAATTTCAATGTCCTCATTGATCAAAGGACTTGTCCTTGGAGGTAACTCCATTCCACTTCTCAAAGTAATAACATTGATGTATTCTTTGGGGTTTGCTTCACACTTTCCCGGTAGAGTGCCTTGAGAATTTGAGCTAGAAGCCTTGCCTTTTTCAAGTTGCTTGAACTTTTGTTGAAGACCTCCTATTTGAGTAGCAAACTCATTAAGTGAAGAATCCATCCTTGTGTTAATTTCCGCAATCTTCTTTCCCATATTAGCATCACTATTGGCTTGACCTTGTAGGATTTGTTGAAGCATAAGCTGAACATTGTCTTGTGGGGGACGTTGTGGAGCTTGAGCAAAACCCGGAGGAGAATTGTTTCTAGAACCACTATAGTTGCCTTGGTTTCCCCCTTGGTAGTTAGACCTTGGTGCATAGCCCTTTTGTTGATTGTTGTAGTTCACAAAAGGTTTGCCTTGAGTAGTTTGAGTAGGGTAGACTTGGTCTTCGGGATTGGCCACATTAGTACTCCTATAAGAGAGGTTGTTGTTCCCCTTATAGTTGTTGTTATAGTTGTTGTTGTATCCTCCTTGGCCACCCACGAAATTTACCACTTCTTGACCTTCTTGATACTCAACTTGATCATCACGATTCTCTTGATTCTCTTCAACAAAATGTACATGCCTTTGGGAAGAAGACGTGAGCTTGTCCATCTTGTGATGTAGAGACTTCATTTCTTTCTTGTGAGATTCATATTCACCTCCCCTTGGAGCTCTATCATAGTCTTCATTGTAGTTACCATCACTCAAGGAAAGATTCCTTATAAGCTCCAAACCATCTTCTACTTCTTTGCCTAAGAAGTTCCCATTGTTTGCGGTATCAAGAAGCATTCTTATCTTTGGAAGGACACCTCTATAGATGGTGCTTAGTAGAGATTCTTGTGTGAAGCCATGATAAGGGCATTACATTGTGTAACCCTTGAACCTTTCCCAAGCTTCATTGAAAGACTCATTATTCTTTTGAGTGAAACTTGAGATGTCATTCCTCAACTTGGCGGTCCTAGAGTTGGAGAAGAACTTAGATAGGAATGCTTTCTTGCATTCATCCCAAGAGGTGATGGTACCTTGAGGCAAGTTTTTCTCCCATTGCCTTGCTTTGTCCCCAAAAGAGAAAGGGAAAAGTCTTAGCTTGAAAGCATCCTCACTCACACCATTCATCTTGAACAACCCACAAACTCTATCAAAGTTATCCAAGTGATCAAGTGGATCCTCCATTGGCAAACCATGGAACTTGTCTTGTTTAACCATGAAAATGAAAACTGGCTTGACCTCAAATGTGTTGTTGTGAACCGGTGGAGGTTGAATACCATATCTATTTTGATGAATATTTGGAGCATCTCCAGGCCCAATAGTCCTCCCTTGTCTAGGCGCATGCAAGGGGTTTCCATTACCCCTTGGTGCTTGCGCCATGTTTAGTGGAGGAGCTTGATCCCTTTGTTGCTCTTCCATTCTCAATCTCTCTAACCTTTCACCTTCCCTTCTTGCAATTCTTGCAACCCTTTCCAATTGATCAATGTCTTGAAAGCCTTGGAAGTTGTTATCTCCTTGTGATCTCAAATGCATTCAAGGTAAACTGAAATCTAGAAAAATGTATATGGTCAATAAACACAAAAGGATTACTTAGTCTCAAACTAAACTCAAATCTTAATGATCTAACAATCCCAATATGGCAACGGCGCCAAATTGATACAAGAGTTTTTTACTCCTTGTAAGTAATTTCTCAATTGCTCATATCATTGCAATACTTGAGATATCAATCCATTTTGGGAGATGATTCAATAAGAATACAAAGTTTGGTCTAAGCTAAGCTAAATTGGCAAGTTCAAGTGACAAGCAATAATTAAAAGCAAACTACAACTTAGGAGAGACACTACAAGAGCAATAATATCAAGCTAAGCCTTAATTACCACTAATGAAGCACTAAACAAGAGATTAACTACTAAGCAAGATTACCAAAATACTAAAAACGAAACCTAGGGATGTAATCATTGATTTGGGAAACTAAATGGACAACCTTGCAATCATTTAAGCAACTAAACAAGCCAACTCTATGCCTAGAACACTTAATAAAGACTAAACCATGATGTGTGGCACTAATCCCTTCACTAATCATCTTAATGAACTAATGATGTTTTAGCATTAAAATGATTAGCAAGCATTAATTACAAGTCTAAATAGCATGATAAACACCCTAGGTAACTAATGTCTTAGGCTGGGAATGTAAATCTCTTATTAAGTTGGTTCAACCATTTCATCAAACACTTGGTGGGTGTATGAAATGCCTATGATCCAAAATAGCAAAGGTTAGCTATTTGGCATTAGGAACTACTTAATAAGAAGAGAGATGAAAGAATCTATCCTAGATTGCAAGATTGAACCATTAGAAATCTCTAAATCTAACCCATCCCCAAGTTCCTAAAGAACTACTCACTAATCATGATTAGACCCATCAAATCAAAGGTAAATGAAAGGTTAAACATGATTAGAGAAAGATAAAACAAGAAATCTAAGAAAGATATTGCATTAAACTTAAAGATCCAAGCATAAACAAGGGTTTTCCTCCAAGTGGCAAAAAGTTTAAGTTTAGAACAAAGAGAATAAAAGTTAAGATAAAAATTAGGTCTAAATAGTATTTATAGTGAATAGTGATCGGACCGGGTCAACCCGGAACAAACTGGGTATTGACCCGGTTTTTGACTTGATTGAGTAGTCGCATCGGTTTGGCAAACCGATGGGCTTCTAACCAATGCAAGCAATCAGACTTCGTCGGGCAGTGTCTCGGCTCGCCTGTCCGAGGTGGCTAGACCGAGGTAAGTTCTGGAGGCTTCGTCTCGGTTTGTCTGTCCGAGGTGACCCAACCGAGGTAAACTCTGGTGGCTTCATCTCGGTTTGTCTGTCCGAGGTGACCAAACCGAGGTAAACTCTGGTGGCTTCATCTCGGTTTGTCTGTCCGAGGTGACCAAACCGAGGTAAACTCTGGTGGCTGCATCCCGGATTGCTACGCACGCCATACCGATGCAACTAGGCCGATGAGAGTACTGGAAGGTCCGTCTTGGTTTGCTTGTCCGAGGTGCTCCTAACCGAGGTGGTGACAGACAACTTATGTCAATCTTTGTTTCGACTCTTCTTTTATCCGAACTCATCCCCAAAACTCCAAATGGTTTCTTTAGCTCCAAAAATACCTGAGAAACACTCCAAATGCAGCGAATATGCAAAGACTATGCAAGGACACCTTAGAACTCTAAATGATCAAAATGCAACACAATGATGCTTAATTAGACTCCTAAATGATGAGAAACATACACTAAATGGAGGAGAATATGATGCAAAATATAGACATATCAGATGGGAGTGTAGTATGGTTGAGCTAAGGACTTGAAACAAGAGTTTTTATCTCTTGAAGCAATTTCTCAATTGCTCATATCTTTGCAATACTTGAGATATCAATCCATCTTGGGAGTTTGATGCAAAAGGAATACAAAGTTTGGTCTAAGCTATGCCAAATTCAAAATTAAGTGACAAAGGACAATTAAAAGCAAGCTATTAGCAAAAGGAAACACTACAAGACTAAGAATATGACTTAAACCTTTAATTATCACTTATCAACTATTAATTAAGCGATTAAATACTAAGCAAGATTACCAAATTAATAAAAACGAAACCTAGGGATGGAATCATTGATTTGGGCATCTAAATGGACAATCTTGTAATCATTTAAGCAACTAATCAAGCCATCTCTATGCCTAGAACACTTAATAAAGACTAATCCATGATGTGTGTCACTAATCCCTTTCCTAATCACCCTAATGAACTAATGATGTTTTAGCATTAAAATGATTAGCAAGCATTAATCACAAGTCTAAATGGCATGATAAACACCCTAGGAAACTAATATCTTAGGCTAGGAATGTAAATCTCTTATTATGTTGGTTCAAGCATTTCATCAAACACTTGGTGGGTGTATGAAATGCTTATGATCCAAAATAGCAAAAGATTAGCTATTTAGCATTAAGAACTCCTTAATAAGAAGAGAGATGAAAGAATCTAACCTAGATTGCAAGATTGAACCATTAGAAAACCCTAAATCTAACCCATCCCCAAGTTCCTAGGAGACTACTCACTAATCATAGTAAAACCCACAAATCCTATGAAAGAGATGTTGGTAAACATGATTAGAAAGATTAAAGATGGATGATTTAACAAGAAAAACTTTTAAATTTCATAAACTCTTGAAAATGGTCTTACAAATTACTTAGAACCCAAAGGGGAAGTTTTTACAAGCAAGAACATATGATCACTATGAAAAATTAGGTAAAATGTATTTATAGTGAATAGTGATCGATCCGGGTCAACCCGGAACAAACCGGGTCTTGACCCGGTTTTAGGCTCGGTTAAGTGCGAACAAGGAAGAAATAAGGCCGAAGCTCGAACGTGCTTGCATCGGTTTGTTGCTCGATGTCTTCTGTCCGGTGTGGACTCCAGGATGCTTCGCATCAGACTGTTGTCCGATGCTCTCTGTCCGATGCAAGTCAGGAAGTTTCCGAGTGGTTGTGCATCGGGTTGTTGATCGATGTCGTCTGTCCGACACAGCCCATGATGTGAACTCAAGGAGGCTCACATCGGTTTATTGTCCGATGGGCTGCAAACCGATGTGATTGCAGACAATTCTTCATTCTTGTTCTCCAACTTCTCCTTGACTCCAAGCAATCCACCTATCTCCAAATGGTCTTCCTAACCTCCAAGATACCTAAGAAAAACTTCAAATGCAACAAAATATGCAAAGACTATGCAAGGACATCCTAGAGCTCTACATGATCAAAATGCAGTACAATAATGCTCAATTAGGTTCCTAAATGATAAGAAACTTATACTAAACGGAGGTAAATACGATGCAAAATATAGACATATTAACTCCCCCATACTTGCCTTTTGCTTGTCCTCAAGCAAATGAAACACAAGCCAAGGAGAGAGGTTTGAAAGCGGGGACTCAAATCCAAAGGTGTCAAGCAAATGAATCAATTCAATGGTCCTTGTTCTTAAACCTAGAATGCAGTACACAAACTCTACTTCAAAGAACTTAGCCATAATCATTACACATTGAATCTCAAATCAAGACTTGTCTATTACAAACAATCTAAGAATCCTAACCTTTAACATTCATTAAAGCTCAAACCGTGAATCACACTTATGCATTTAAAACCGAATACAATTGGCTAGGGACAAGGTTATGAGATAAAAATGATCTCATTCACGTGGGTACTCCAAGCTATGGTTTATCTCAAAAAGGATTGAACTTATGCATAATGCTAAAGGTAAAAGGCAATGTATGCATACATGACTAAACTATCATCTACCCATATAAACTAACAATGAACCTAATTCCCCTCTCATTCATTTTTTTTAGCTCTCTCACCCTCTAGAGATACCCATAGTCAAGCAAATAAAACTCCAAGTACAAACCCACAAGAACTTTATCAATCACATTTGCCTTAGGGATACTTCTTCAACCTTTCTTATAGCTAGTGGTATGACCATACAAAAATTAGCTCTTCTCTTTTCAATGGATAGCTCTTTTCTCATATTTTTTTTCTTTTGGCATTTGGCCTTTTGGCTCTTTTCTTTTTATTTTGCAAGAGAGATATCATATTTTATATTTTTTTTCTTTTTAACTTGAGCTTTACACAAAACAATTCAAGGTCAACCACTTAAAACTATGTACCCCTTTCATTCACTTCTTACACCAACTTCTTCTCAACGCCCAATCAAAATTCCGATTTTCAGTTACAACACCCATGAACCCAACCCCAAATCCAGCCTAAAACTAGCTTCAATATGCAAAGCTAGCATCAATATGAGAGCCTAGACATGTCGCCCAAAACCTAACACTTTATGCCAAGTTCAATCAAAAATAAGGCCTCACAATTTGCTATCACACAAGAGTTTTGGCTTGAAAGGAGGGTAAGGGTTAAGGTGTGGTGTTCTATTTAGGCTTACAAGAGAGTGGTGAAGGGAATAAGAAAGCCTAAATATTTTTTTGTAATCCATGTATTCTTTTCCAAATGCATAAGTATGATCATTCAAAATCCATATTAAGGTTTCACTTGATAGGAAATGATTCAATTCATGCTCTTTTCAACTTTAAGCCAAGAAAATTAAAACAAATGATCCAAGTATGGTTAGGACTTACTTTCAAAGTTTGCACAAAGCATCAAAGGACTACTAACTAGAGCCTTGAACCTATTCATGAGTTTAACACCTTACAAGGAAAGTCTATCATTGTCCCCTATGCAAGAATGCAATCCTATATGAAAGTTAGACTCAATCCTACTTATGCGACAAATGTAAATGCAACTACATGCTATTTTTTTGAAAATTTTCGAAAATTTTCTATTTTTTTGGTTTTTTCTATGGCATAGATGAATGCACGAGACTCAAAAATGCATGAAAAAGGAAGATAAGATCACAAAACACAAGATCAAATACACCATACTCCCCCAAACTTAAATTACACAGTCTCTTATGTAATCCAAGCTTGGAGAAGATTTCAAAATGTAAAAATAAAAATAAAGACAAAATGGTATATACAATTGTTTGGAGTGTTACCTAGAATTAGACTGAGGAGGAGGAGGATTCCTCCATGGAGTATGATAGATTGTTGGACTCCGGTGTTGGTGACCGCATTGCTCTCCTCTTCCTTCGACGAGTTTCATGAGAGGAGGACCTTGGTGGATCCTCATGAGAAGCACTCCTTTCTTGCACATGGAATGAATGTCTTCTATCAAGCTCCATGGCATTTTCTTCTATGCCTTCCTCATGCTCAGCCTCTTGGTGAGCTCGTGATGAAGAGGTGCCTCCCACCTTGGCCTTTAGCTCCTTCATTTGGCTCTTCATTCCCTTGATTATCTTGACCAGCTTCCGAATGGTTTTGTCTTGCCATTTATTCCACCTTTGGAGGATGTTTATGCGGTGACGGGCTTCCCTCAAGGCTTGGTTAGGGATGGATGAGTCATAAGCTTCAAAATAGTATCTTTGGCTTCCATATGTGGGGCTTCGAGGCACCGCTTCTTGCTCTTCTTGAGGTTCTTCTTCTCTTGCTGCACTAGTGGAGCCTCTTTGCTTTCTTATGCTTTGAAGTGGAGGCTCTCTTGAAGGATCATAAAGTTCCTCATGGGGAGGACGAAAATCGATGTGACTCCTTGTGGTGAAGCTTGTCAAGCTTTGGCAAGGAAGTTTCACCCTTGCTTCCGTCTTTTCGCCATAAGCAAACTTGTAGACATAGATTTCTCCAATCTTCTCATTGAGAAACCTTGTTTTGCTAAGGTATTGGATGTCCATCCATTTCACTTCGCTTGTAACCTCCCCAAGATCTGCTCCACATGCAGCTAGAATGTGTGTAACAATCCCTCCAATGCTAAGTTGAGGTGCGAAATTCTTGATTGTTGTTGCCCACTCTTGTTGCCCATTCAAGAGTAAAGAGATCAACCCTATTCCCGATCTGTCACCTCTCAAGATTGTCACTTCCCCATCAACTTTTATGCTCCTTAGAATGCCATTGAGCCCAAGATCCAAAAACTCAAGCTCGTCTTCAAGTACATACCCGCATTCCTTTCTTGCAAAAAACGTATGGGCGGGGACCTTGTGTGCATATCTCACTGCTGGATGGGTAATGGAACCATTCTTGCTCATTCCAGCCTTGAATTTTCCAACCCCAATGTATCTCCACAAACTTGTAAGTTCACCACTTGGAAAGTCCATGAGCTTTCCTTTCTTCCATCCCTCTTCAAACCCAAACACTTCACTGAGCTCTTTGAAAGTCATCCTATAGCTCTTGCGCACAACCTTGAATCTTATATAGCCATGTCCATCCCTCTCTTCCTCTTTTGTTGGCGCTTCACAAAGGGGATAGAACACCACCTTCAAAGTAGAAAGGAATTGGCAAAGTGAGACTTGGTGGGTTGGGTGAGCCATGTGGAAGAATTGTCTCATCTCCATGTTGGTGAAGAGAGCTAGCACTTTCTCAAATATCCCGAGCTCTCTAAGCGTTTCCATGTGGGGGTATCTTGTTCCTTGGTGCTCCATGGCCATAAGAGCTTTGTAAATATCATTTGCAGCAGGCTCTTTCCTCGGAGTTTCCTTCGCACTTCCACTCCCGTGCACCATTTCCCGTTTCCCTTTCCTCTTGTCTTCACCTTGTTGGTTGGCTTCTCCATCTTTTGACCCTCTAACCTTTCCCATCTGGTACCTATAAAATAGATACCCTTGAGCAAGAGTTAGCACATTATAATTTCAGCATAGCCATCAACAATAGGGAAAACCTATGAGCACAACAAGCATTGGCCAAATTCAAACAATTCCAACACTTTGAAATTTTTTGCCCAAGAACTCAAAATTTCAACTTCTCAAAAATTGTTGGCTAACAAGTGCTAAGCATTATACATGATGAATGCAAGTGGTTGCAAGTGAAAGCCCCTAATTCTAACAAGAATCACAAGACTAATTGGCATTTTCGCACCTTTTATAACTCATGAACCCTAATTGCTAAAATTTCAAAATTTTACCATGCTAACAATGAATTAGCCCACGAAATCAACATATAAACCATTCTAAAGCATAACCCAAACTCCTTGCACCCTAATTCGAAAATTTTGACAACACATACCTCAAAAAACACAATTGGTTATAATGATGGATTTGAAGGGAAATTAGAAGCATACCTTGTTTAATTGCAAGAGGATGACCGAAAATGGGTGATGAATCTGTTTGAGAATGGAAATTCGAGCTTGTTGGTTTTTGAATCACAAAAATTGGTTGAAAATTGAGAGAGAGTTGAGTGAAATGCGTTTTTGGCCAAGGAGGAGAAGTGAAAATCGATTTTTGGCGAAGAAGAAGAGTATAAAACCGAGTAAAATCTGTTTAAACCGGTTTAAATGTGTCATGGTTTACTCTAAATGGACCGGTCAAAGACAGAAAAAGGGAAAAGTAAACTTACCTTTGGGGGTGCTGATACAAGAGTTTTTATCTCTTGCAAGCAATTTCTCAATTGCTCATATCATTGCAATACTTGAGATATCAATCCATTTTGGGAGATGATTCACTAAGAATACAAAGTTTGGTTTAAGCTAAGCTAAATTAGCAAATTCAAGTAACAAGTGACAGATAAAAGCAAAGCACAAACTAAAAGAGACACTACTAGGGCAATATTATGAAGCTAAGCCTTAATTACTACTAATCAAGCACTAAACAAGAGATTAACTACTAAGTAAGATTATCAAATTAACTAAAACGAAATCTAGGGATGGAATCATTGATTTGGGCAACCTAATGGACAACCTTGCAATCATTTAAACAACTAATCAGCTCTTTTCTATGCATAGAACACTTAATAAAGACTAATCCATGATGTTTGGCACTAATCCCTTTCCTAATCACCCTAATAAACTAATGATGTTTTAACATTAGATTGATTAGCAAGCATTAATTACAAGTCTAAATAGCATGATAAACACCCTAGGTAACTAATATCTAAGGCTAGGAATGTAAATCTCTTATTAAGTTGGTTCAAGCATTTCATCAAACACTTGGTGGGTGTATGAAATGCTTATGATCCAAAATAGCAAAAGATTAGCTATTTGGTATTAAGAACTACTTAATAAGAAG
>JAHZTW010000004.1:62368926-62385828 GCA_020283515.1 Alliaria petiolata | reverse complement strand
AAGGACATCATCCGCTACTGTCATGACAACATCCTAATGAGAGGAGATGCTACGGGGAATGGTATGGTGCATCTTTGGGTGGCTCATGCAGCAAGTTACTATGCTCTGGCAACTAGCAAGAAGGATCGCTCGATCCCGCTCACCATTGGAGGTATGATCACACCGAAGAATGGGAAATGCTTAATGCTGGGCTTAAGAAAATCTTCTCCAAGCTTGCTGCATGAGCCACCCAAAGCTGCACCATACCATTCCCCGTAGCATCTCCTCTCATTAGGATGTTGTCATGACAGTAGCGGATGATGTCCTTAAGCCCATCATCAAGCATTTCCCATTCTTTGGAAGGAAATGCTTGATGCATGAAAAAGGAAAATAAGATCACAAAACACAAGATCAAATACACCATACTCCCCCAAACTTAAATTACAAAGTCTCTTGTGTAATCCAAGCTTGGAGAAGATTTCAATAGGCAAAAATAAAAGACTAAATGGTATTTACAATGAGTGGAGTGGTACCTTGATCAAAATCGCATGGAGGAGGATGAGTAAGAGTCCATGGAGTAGGATGGATTTCTGGATTGAGGAGTGGGTGATTGCATGACTCTCTTCTCACGCCTTCTTGTCTCATAAGAGGAGGGGCGTGGCTCATCCTCATGGCTCATCTTCCTTGGAAGGAATGGCGTCTTCCCGCCATTGTGCTACCCGCTTCATCATCCACTTGCTGCATTTCCTCATCATCCTCTTGTTGCATCTCTCCATGCCTTTGGGAAGAAGCTCCTCCAACCTTAGCCTTTAGCTCCTTGATTTGCCCTTTCAATCCCTTCACCGTTTTCACAAGCTTCCTTATGGTCTTGTCTTGCCGTTTGTTCCATCTTTGGAGAAGCTTGATGTGTTGGTGAGCTTGTCTAGAAGTCTCTCCTTGGTTGGTTGCTTCATATGGTACAAAGTCATACCTATCGCTGCCATAGACCGGGGGAGCTTGATAATGCTGGTGGGAAGTATCCCATGAACCCATCGAGAAGGTCTCAATGTCGTCTAGCTCTTCGTCGGATGGAGTGAAGGCAGCGTTTGACCTCTCCCTTAGGCTAGTGAGGTGAATGCAAGGAAGCCGGATTGTAGCCTCCTTGAGTTTTTCCACATTGAACTTATACCGGTACCTACTTCCTTCCTTAATCAAGAACTGACCCTTAAGGAGGTAGGAGGAATCTATAAACTCCCTCTCGGCTGAGGCTTCTCCCAAGTTGATGCCAACTTCCTCTAGGATCGGTGTGATCATACCTCTAATGGTGAGCGGGATCGAGCGATCCTTCTTGCTAGTTGCCCGAGCATATTAACTTGCTGCATGAGCCACCCAAAGCTACACCATACCATTCCCCGTAGCATCTCCTCTCAATAGGATGTTGTCATGACAGTAACGGATGATGTTCTTAAGCACAGCATCAAGCATTTCTCATTCTTCGGAAGTGACAATCACGGTTTCCTTCTTAGCAAAGAATGTGTGAGCTAACACCTTGTGAGCATAGCGAATAGCGGGATGTCGGATCATGGTGCTCCTCACTCTCCCGGGCTTGTAATCCCACTTGCAAGAAACTTTCACTGCTTTTCCAACTCGCTTTTCCTAACATCCAAGCGGGATCCCGGACCGGTACCCTCATCAAATCCAAGCACCTCGCTTAGCTTCTTGAAACCCATCTTGTAGGACTTGTTGCGAACCCGGAATTTGATGAAACTGAAACCCTCCTTTTCTTTATCAACCCCTCCCAAGCTCGAAGTTGTCACCTTCAAAGTAGAGAGGAATTGGCATGTCTCCTCTTGGTAGCTTGGGAACGATTTGTTGAACCACCTTTTGCTCCCCAAATTCTGAAAAATCGCTTCCACATCCTCAAAGAGACCCAACTCTTCTAGCAATTCATGATCCGGGTACTTGGTTCCCCTAAAAGGTCTCTCCATAAGGGCCTTGTACACATCCGAGGGTGTTGGAGGAGTGGCCACGGCTTTCTCGGCTCGCCTTGCTCTTGCTTTCTCCCTACTAATGTCCCTCTTTTGGGACAACTTCCTTATGACCGGTGGACTCTCCTCGGGATCTTCTTCTTCTACTTTCACAGGCCTCTTGCCTTGTCTCTTGCTAGCCTCACTCCTTGTTCTCCCCATTAGCACCTATAAAATCAAAAATCTTGGAGAAGAGTAAGTACATTGTGAATTTTAATTTTGAAAGCCACAATCATGTAATCATAACAATTCCATGGAGGCTTCAAGAATTAAAACTCAATGGCAACTAAATAAAAGCAAGAAACAATCCCTTTTAAAAATTCTCTCTTAACATTCAAAGAAATCAACAAGGAATTATCCAAATTAAGCTTCCTCTAAGTGTTAATAAATTAAAATTCAAGAGGATTGTATCTTAATTACTTATATAACATGGGAAAACAAGTTTAAAGAAACCAATTTTGAAATATTTGAACAAGAATTAGGCAAGAACATGAATTTTCGCAACCCTTTAAAATCCTAAAGAAAAAATGTTCAAAAATCAAAGTTTTCCCATGTAATTCCTTAAAAAACTTCAAAAATCATCACCCATAACAATATTCAACTATACCCAACTCAATCAACTCATTCAAAGTCCTTCTATCAATCCTAAATTCCAATTAATTCTCAAGGAGAAATCAAAGATTAAGAGAGAGGATGAGAAGACAAACCTTGGTTCCACGCAAAGGTATGGCCAAAATTCACTAAGGAATCAAGAATGACAAGCAATTTCGGAAATAATGCACTTGGAATCAAAGAATTTGATGAAGAATTGAGAGAGAAAAGAGAAAAACAAGTTCTTATCCTTATGAAAAGGTGAAAAATCGTGGTGAATGAGAGATATGGGGAAGAAGAAGGCTTTAATCCTCTAAAATCGGTTCAATATAAGTGGGAGAGGTCAACATTAAACCGGTCAAAGGAAGGAAGAAAAGTCAAGCAAACCTGATTTTGGTAACGGTTCGACGAGCTTCACCGAGCCATCTCGTCGAACCATCACCATGGAAAAATGGTTCGGCGTGACTCGTCGAACACCTTCATCGAACCATCACCCTGGAAAAATATTTCGACGTCCCTCACCGAACCAACTCGTCGAACGGTCACCCTGGGAAAGTGGTCCGGCCTCCTTCACCGAACCAGTTCCTCGAACGGTGACCCTGGAGTTTTGGTTCGGCGTGATTCGCCGAACCACTTCGCCGAAACTCTTTTAAAAATTTCCTCCACACCTTTTCTTCAAGTCTAAGTCCTCCATACTCAACCTAAAACTTTCAAAAACTCAAAGAAACATAATCATAGAACTAAATCAAGAATATATACAAGGATAACTATGGGAATGCCTCCCAAGTACGCTTGTTTAACTTCATTAGCTCGACTTTTCAAACCTTTTTAGGCTAGAGGGGGATCTTGAAGAGGAATTGAGCTTGCCTCTTCCTTAGGCTCATTCACCAAGTATGGCTTGACCCTATGACCGTTGACTGTGAAACTCTCCCCATTCTTCCCAATCAAGGTGATGGCTCCATATGGTAACACTTCTTGAATCTCAAAAGGGCCTCCCCACCTTGACTTGAGCTTACCCGGGAACAACTTCAATCTTGAATTGTAGAGAAGAACTTTGTCACCAACACTTACCTCCTTCTTCACAATCCTCTTGTCATGAAAAGCCTTGGTCCTCTCCTTGTAGATCCCTGAGCTTTCATAACACTCAAGCCTAATCTGCTCAAGCTCTTGGAGTTGAATCAATCTCTTTTCTTGGGCAGTTTTTATGTTGTAGTTGAGAAGCTTCACAGCCCACAAAGCCTTGTGTTCAATCTCTACTGGTAGATGACAAGCTTTCCCATACACAAGGTTGAAAAGCGACCTTCCAATTGGTGTCTTGAAAGCTGCCCTATAAGCCCACAAAGCATCATCAAGCTTGATTGACCAATCCTTTCTTGTTAGACCAACAGTTTTCTCTAGAATAGCCTTGATCTCACGGTTTGAGACTTCCACTTGACCACTAGTTTGAGGGTGGTAAGGGGTGGCTACCTTTTGTTTTACACCATGCTTGTTCAATAACCCTTCAAAGACCTTGTTGATGAAGTGGCTTCCCCCATCACTAATCACAACTTTTGGCACACCAAACATTAGGAAAATTATGCTCTTGAACATCTTAACCACGACCTTGGAGTCATTAGTAGGACTTGCTATGGCTTCAACCCACTTTGACACATAATCAACAGCCACTAAGATGTATTGGTTACCAAAAGAAGATGGGAAAGGTCCCATGAAGTCTATGCCCCAAACATCAAACAACTCCACTTCTAAGATTGGGTTTTGCGGCATCTCATCTCTCTTGCTTATGTTCCCCTTTCTTTGACAAGGCTCACATCTCTTGATGAACTCATGAGTGTCCTTGAACAATGTAAGCCACCAAAACCCACTTTAAAGCACCTTTGTAGCTGTCTTGAATGTGGCGAAATGCCCTCCATACTCAGACCCTTGGCAATGGAAAACCACACTCTCAACCTCCTCTTGTGCCAAGCATCTTCTATAAATCTCATCAGCACATCTCTTATAGAGATAGGGCTCATCCTAATAGAAGTGTGACACATCTCTCATAAACTTCTTTTTGTGATAAGTATTGAGATGAGTGGGTTCTTCTTTGCACACCAAGTAGTTAACAAAGTCGGCATACCAAGGCAAAGCTTTGTCCTCTAGACCTTGAATCTCTTCAAGCTTTCTTCCAACTCCATGCGCACTAGCAATTCTCTTGATCATCATAATTTTCTCCTCCGGTAAAGAATCATTGATTGGCAAAGCATCCTCAATCCTCATCCTTGACAAATTATCAGCTACACCATTTTCCACACCCTTCTTGTCCACTATCTCCATGTCAAACTCTTGTAGAAGCAAAATCCATCTAAGGAGCCTTGGATTGGTCTCCTTCTTGGCATAGATGTGGCGCAATGCAGCATGATCGGTATATACTATCACCTTTGATCCCACCAAGTAAGATCTAAACTTCTAAAAAGCAAACACAACTGCCAAGAGTTCATTTTCTGTTGTAGCATACTTGGTTTGAGCCTCATCAAGTGTTCTACTTGCATAATATATCACATGAAGCTTCTTGTCTTTTCTTTACCCAAGAACAGCTCCAACGGCGTAGTCACTAGCATCAGCCATGATATCAAATGGTAGACTCCAATCCGGTGATTGTCTCAAAAGCTTGCAAGCATTCCTCATCAAACTGAAATTCCACCTCCTTGCAAAGGAGTCTTGTCAAAGGTCTAGCAATCTTAGAGAAATCCTTGACGAATCTCCTATAGAATCCGGCATGCCCAAGGAAACTCCTTATGCCTTTCACATTGATTGGTGGCGCCATCTTGACCATGACATCTATCTTGGCTCTATCCACTTCTATACCATCTTCAGAGATCTTATGACCCAACACAATGCCTTGGTTAACCATGAAGTGACACTTTTTCCAATTCAGCACCAAGTGAGACTCTTCACATCTTTGTAGAACCGTGCAAAGATTAGAAAGACAAGTAGAAAAAGAGGCACCATACACAGAAAAGTCATCCATAAACACCTCCACCATTTCCTCAATAAGATCGGAGAAGATACTCATCATGCACCTTTGAAAGGTGGCTGGAGCATTACATAACCCAAATGGCATCCTTAGATATGCAAAGGTACCATAAGGGCATGTGAAAGTAGTCTTCTCTTGATCATTAGGATGAATGGGTATTTGGAAGAACCCACTATATCCATCAAGGAAACAATAGAAAGGATGGTTAGCCAATCTCTCAAGATTTGATCAGTAAAGGGAAGAGGGAAATGATCTTTTCTAGTGGAAGCATTAAGTTTTAGATAATCTATACACATCCTATGGCCGGTGATGGTTCGAGTTGGTATTAGCTCATCTTTATCATTCTTAATCACAGTGATTCCACCCTTTTTAGGGACAACATGCACGAGAGAAACCCAAGTGCTGTCACTAATAGGATAGATCACATTTGCTTTCAAAAGTTTTAAGATTTCCTTCTTTACTACTTCCTTAAGGTTTGGGTTTAATCTTCTTTGATATTCAATTGAGGAAGCATTCTCATTTTCAAGGTGAATCCTATGAGTGCAAAGTATAAGAGATATGCCCTTGATGTCACTTAGTGAGTAACCAATAGCTCTCCTATACTTTTTCAACTCATTCAAGAGAGAGTTGAGCTCATCATCACTCAATTGTTCATTGACAATAATGGGGTAAGTAGAGTTAGGGCCTAAGAAAGCATACCTTAGCCCAATGGGAAGTGACTTGAGTTCCACCTTTCGAGCTTTGAGTTCACTCCAGTCCTCATCAAGGTCCTTAGCCAAATCGCTATCCTCAAGCTCTTCTAGCCTTTCCTCTTGTCCTTGACTTGGAACCTCAACCCTCATGGACTACTTGTCTTGGTCAAATTCCACTTCACCCTCACATGAAGCTACCAATCTTGTAAAGCTTTCCTCCCCATCAAGAGCCTTGCGTGAATCAAGCATGAGCATGTATGCTTGTGTCTCCTCATCCAAGTACCCATTCTCTCCATGTGGCTTGGTGAGAGGCACACCAAGATCGTCTTCTTGAGCTAGTTCTTCTAGCAACTCATCGGCTACCTCATCCATAGTTTCAATGTAGAATACTTGAGCATCAATGGTTGGCTTCCTCAAGGTCTCCTTTATGTCAAACTTCAACTCAACTCCTTTCCCAAGATGTTAGCCAATCTTCCCATGCTTAACATCAGTGTTAGCACCAGCTGTAGCTAAAAAAGGTCTTCCCGAAATCAAAGGATCCTTTGGCTCCTCATCGATCTTAAGCACCATGAAATCCGTGGGAATGATGAAGTTGCTAACCTTGAGAGGCAAATCCTCAAGAACTCCAATAGGCATCCTCACACTTCTATCCGCAAGTATTAAGGAGATTCCACACTCTTTGTACTTGGTGAAACCGAGCTTCTTTGCAATTGAATAGGGCATAAGGTTGATGCTAGCTCCAAGATCACACAAGCAATTTTTAAATCCAAGAGGACCTAGGGCGCATGGTATAGTGAAAGAACCGGGGTCTCCTAGCTTCTTTGGTATCACCTTGCTTTGGATTATAGCACTACACTCTTGAGAAACTAGCATGACTCCTTGGATATCCCTTGCTCTTTGTGCCACGGTATCTTTCAAGAACTTAGCATATTGTGGAATCGTCATAAAGGCATCCACCAAAGGCATCTTGAGCTCAATGTCTTTGATTTGCTTGTCAAACATAGCCTTGTATTTCTCCACCAATTGTTTCTTAAACCTCCCGGGAAAAGGAAGTTTAGGCTTGTAAGGTGGAGGAACAAATCTTGACTCCTTCTTGTGCACATCCTCCTTTGGCCCTTTACCACTTCCTTGCTCTTCTTTGCAATATACACATTATCAAAAGTTATAGCATCTTGAATTTCAATGTCCTCATTGATCAAAGGACTTGTCCTTGGAGGCAACTCCTTTTCACTTCTCAAAGTAATGACATTGATGTATTTCTTGGGATTTGCCTCACACTTTCCCGGTAGAGTACCTTGAGAATTTGAGCTAGAAGCCTTGCCTTTCTCAAGTTGCTTGAACTTTTGTTGAAGACCCCCTATTTGAGTAGCAAGCTCATTAAGTGAGGAGTCCATCCTTGTGTTGATTTCAGCAATCTTCTTTCCCATATTAGCATCACTATTGGCTTCACCTTGTAGGATTTGTTGAAGCATAAGTTGAACATTGTCTTGTGGAGTACCTTGAGAGGCATGAGCAAAACCGGGTGGAGCATTGTTTCTAGCGCCACTATAGTTGCCTTGGTTCCCCCCTTGGTAGTTAGACCTTGGTGCAATCATTTAAGCAACTAATCAAGCTAACTCTATGCCTAGAACACTTAAATAAGATTAAACCATGATGTGTGGAACTAATCCCTTTCTTAATCATCCTAATGAACTAATGATGTTTTAGCATTAGAATGATTAACAAGCATTAATTACAAGTCTAAATGGCATGATAAACACCCTAGGCAACTAATGTCTTTGGCTAGGAATGAAAATCTCTTATTAAGTTGGTTCAAGCATTTCATCAAACACTTGGTGGGTGTATGAAATGCCTATTATCCAAAATAGCAAAGATTAGCTATTTGGCTTTAGGAACTACTTAATAAGAAGAGAAATGAAAGAATCTATCCTAGATTGCAAGATTGAACCATTAGAAATCCCTAAATCTAACCCATCCCCAAGTTTCTAAGGAACTACTCACTAATCATACTTAAACCCATCAAATCAAAGATTAGAGAAAGGTTAAACATGATTAGAGAAAGATAAAACAAGAAATTTAAAAGAGATATTGCATTAAACTCAAAGATTCAAAGCATAAAAATGGTTTTCTCTTAAAGTGGCAAAAAGTTTAAGTTAAGAACAAAGAGAATAAAAGTTAAGGTAAAAATTAGGTCTAAAGAGTATTTATAGGAGGGACCCATAAAGTAGACAAAAAAGATTCGTCTGGGTTCAGTTCGACGAGCTTCACCGAACCAACTCGTCGAACCGAGCCCCTGGATGTTTGGTTCGGCGAGCTTCGTCGAACGGTTCTTCATGCCTTGGTTCGTCTCTTCGCGTCTGGGTACGGTTCGGCGAGCTTCGTCGAACGGCTTCGTCGAACCGAACCCCTGGAAGAATGGTTCGGCGAGTCTTCATCGAACGGATACACCAAACGGACGCCCTGGAAGAATGGTTCGGCGAGTCTTCATCGAACGGGTACGCCGAACCATCACCCTGGAATTGTGGTTCGACGTGTTTCGTCGAACCAACACGCCGAACCATCTTCAGAAATCTTCTGCTCCATCTTTTTGGCAACTTCTTGCTCTTCCAAGTGCTGTGCCATCTCTCTCCAACTCCATTGTTGCCTCCACAACATCCATATTACATAATCAAGACTCCAAATGCACCAATACATGCAAGGACCATGCAAATACACTCTAGGACTCTAAATGATACAATGCAACACAATAATGCTTAATTGGACTCCTAAATGATGAGAAACTTACACTAAATGGATGCTAAAATGATGCAAAATATAGACATATCAGGTGCATCGGACAGTTACCCGATGCAACAGACCGATGCCGAATTCGGAATGCTTCGCATCGGTCAGTTGTCTGATGCACCTTTGTCTGATGCGTCTCTGAAGCGAAGAACGGAAGGGCTCACATCGGACAGTTGTCCGATGCACCTCTAAACGATGTGGCTGATGCGAGTTCCAGGGTGTATCGCATCGGTTTGTTGTCCGATGGGCTGCATTCCGATGCGACCCCAGCCGATTTTTACAACCCTTCTTCCTTTATCTCTTGCATCTCTTATCCAAACCTGATGATCACAAACACTTAAAGACAGATTATTGAAACTAAACAATAAGAATATATACAAGGATACCATGGGAATGCCTCCCAAGCGCGCTTGTTTAAAGTCTCTAAGCTTGACTTTTCAAACCCTTAGGCATGAGTGGGATCTTGAAGAGGACATGAGTTTGCCTCTTCCTTAGACTCATTCACCAAATATGGCTTGACCCTATGACCATTGACTTTGAAACTCTCCCCATTCTTCCCAATCAAGGTGATGGCTCCATAAGGCAACACTTCTTGAATCTCAAAAGGGCCTCCCCACCTTGACTTGAGCTTACCGGAAAACAACTTCAGCCTAGAGTTGTAGAGAAGAACCTTGTCACCAACAATCAGCTCCTTCCTCACAATCCTCTTGTCATGAAAAGCCTTGGTCCTTTCCTTATAGATCCTTGAACTCTCATAGGATTCAATCCTAATCTCCTCTAACTCTTGGAGTTGAATCAATCTCTTCTCTTGGGCTGTCTTGATATTGTAGTTGAGAAGCTTGACAGCCCACAAAGCCTTGTGTTCAATCTCTACTGGTAGATGGCAAGATTTTCCATACCCAAGGTTGAAAGGAGATCTTCCAATTGGCATTTTGAAAGTTGTCATATAAGCCCACAAAGCATCATCAAGCTTGATTGACCAATCCTTCCTTGTTATACCCACAGTCTTCTCTAGAATGGCTTTGATCTCTCGGTTTGAAACCTCCACTTGGCACTAGTTTGAGGATGGTAAGGGGTGGCTACCTTGTGCTTGAAACCATGCTTGCTTAACAAACCTTCAAAGACCTTGTTGATGAAATGGCTTCCTCCATCACTAATCACAACTTTTGGCACACCAAACCTTGGGAAGATTATACTCTTGAACATCTTCACCACGACTTTGGAGTCATTAGTAGGGCTTGCAATGGCCTCAACCCACTTTGAGACATAATCAACAGCTAAGATGTATTGGTTTCCATAAGAAGATGGGAAGGGTCCCATGAAGTCTATGCCCCATACATCAAACAACTCCACTTCCAAGATTGGGTTTTGGGGCATCTCATCTCTCTTGCTTATGTTCCCCTTTCTTTGACAAGGTTCACATCTCTTGATGAACTCATGAGTATCCTTGAACAATGTAGGCCACCAAAACCCACTTTGAAACACCTTTGTAGCTGTCTTAAATGTGGCGAAATGACCTCCATACTTAGACCCATGGCAATGAAAAATCACACTCTTAACCTCTTCTTGTGCCAAGCATCTTCTATAAATCCCATCAGCACATCTATTGTAGAGATAGGGCTCATCCCAATATAAGTGTTACACATCTCTCATGAACTTCTTCTTGTGATAGTTGTTGAGATGAGTTGGTTCTTCTTTGCACACCAAGTAGTTAACAATGTCAGCATACCAAGGCAAAGCTTTGTCCTCTAGTTCTTGAGTCTCTTGAAGCTTCTTCCCAACTCCATGCGCACTTGCAACACTCTTGATCATCATTATTTGCTCTTCCGGAAGAGAATCATTGAGTGGTAAAGCTTCTTCAATCCTTATTCTTGACAAATTATCAGCTACACCATTCTCCACACCCTTTTTGTCAACTATCTCCATGTCAAACTCTTGAAGAAGCAAAATCCATCTAAGGAGCCTTGGCTTGGTCTCCTTCTTGGCATAGATGTGGCGCAATGCAGCATGGTCTATGTACACTACCACCTTTGATCCCAGCAAATAAGATCTAAATTTCTCAAAAGAAAACACCACTACCAAGAGTTCTTTCTATGTTGTTGCATACTTGGTATGTACTTCATCAAGTGTCCTACTTGCATAATAGATCACATGAAGCTTCTTATCTTTCCTTTGTCTAACAACAGCTCCAACAGCATAGTCACTAGCATCAGCCATGATTTCAAATGGTAGACTCCAATCTGGTGCTTGCACAATGGTGGCACTCACAAGTGCCTTCTTGATTGTCTCAAAGGCTTGCAAGCATTCCTCATTGATGCAGCGCCATCCAACTTGTGCAACACATTACCAAGCTAAAGAGAAACTTTCCTTTTTTCTTCTACAATAAGATAAACTAGAAGTTTTCTGTTTTTTTTCATAAGTATTTCCTTTTCATAGTTCTTTCCTTTTTCTAGTTAATTTCCTTTTGATTAAACGTTTGTAGCTCTATTTAAACAAGCCGATGGCTTCATTATTATTCAGTCATTGAAAGTTATTAAACAAGAATTCTCTCTTTACCTTGCATTGATTTGATTAAGTTCATCGATTCAAGAAGCCTTGCATTAATTTGATTAAATTCATCGATACAAGAAGTTAGGTCTCTAGAGATTATCTAAATCCCTAGATTGAGCTAAGTTATCAAACCCTACGCTGCGCCAGGTTGGTATAAGAGACAATCAACGTTCCTATTACGATGCCGAGACAAAAGAAAGTCGTTCCTCCAACAGAAGCAGAGCTAACCCGTCAAGCCATCACGACGCTTCAAGAACAGATGCGTACAATCACCAACGCAATTCATGCACTTACGGTACAGCGACAACCTCCACCAGCAGAACGCGTCGAACCAGCTGACGAAATCGAAGAAGAAGAAGAAGTTCAGGACACCCCGTTTGCGGCAATACGTCACAATCGTGTTATTGAACAAGATGTTGTTGATGATTCTCGTTGGGAAAGTGGTTTTAAATTTGAAATTCCAGAGTTTCACGGCGCACAAGCAGCAGAAGAACTACTCGATTGGATTGTTACTGTGGAAGAAATTCTTGAATTGAAACATGTTCCACTTGAGCGTTGTGTTCGTGTAATTGCTATGAGGTTTCGAAACAGAGCAGCAGCTTGGTGGGCACAACTAAAGGCGACTCGGGCTCGTTTAGGAAAACCGAAAGTGATGTCGTGGGAAAAGTTGAAATCTAAGATGCTCAAAACCTTCTTACCTTACAATTATGATCAGATTATGTTTCAGCGTCTGCACAATATTCGTCAAGGTCCACGTTCTGTTGAAGATTATGCGACTGCATTTTTTCTGCTCCTTACTCGGGTCGAGATTCAAGATTCTGAACCTCAGCTTGTAGCTGGACTTCGTCAACAGATTCAGCATACTATCAATTTGTTTAATCCCTTGACGTTATCAGAAGCACATCAGCAAGCTTTAACAATTGAGGCGCAAACAAAGAGTAATTTTTCTTCCTGGACTAATTCACGTCCATCGCGTGTTTCACAGCCACAACCACTGCAAGCACCATCGACCGAATCGCCTGCACCAAAAACAGAGACAACCCTTATTCCTTTTGGTGACAATCGTTCTTCTCGCCCAAGCTCACTTCGGTGTTTCTCTTGCGGCGAAGTCGGACATCGCCAATCAGGATGTCCAACACGTAATCGTCGAGGCCTTCTTCTTGATGCTTCCGGAAACGATGTTGAGGTTATATATGATGAAGAAAATCGAGAAATTACAGAAGCGTCAGAAGATCTTACTGCTGACATTGGTCCCACGTTAATGGTACGCCGTGTTTGCTTAGCTCCACGTGGTCCAGAAGAGCATCCTCAACGCCACAATCTGTTTCATTCAAAGTGTACTATTGGTGGCAAGGTTTGTAAGTTCATCATCGATTCTGGACGTAGTGAAAACGTGGTCGCATAAGAGGTTGTTAACAAACTCTGCATTGCTACGGAATTACACCCATAACTCGCCAGGCATTGATTTCATTCTCGATAGGCGATGCTTATAAAGACCAAATTCATTGTGATGTGGCGCCCATGGATGCTTGTCATCTCCTCTTAGGCCGCCCTTGGATATATGATCGACGAATTCAACATGATGGTTTCCGCAACACCTATAGTTTTCGTTTCCATGATCGCAATTTTACATTGCAATCTGCGGTTCCCGAAAGACAAAGTATATCTTCTAAATCCGTCCTGGTTTTACAAAGAAAACCTTTCAAAGCTGCTATACGCGAGGAAGGTCTTGTTGTGATTCTTCTCTCAACCATAAGTTCAACGTCTTTGCCTAAATCTATGCCGGTTGAGTTTAAGGATCTCGTTGATGAATTTAAAGATGTCTTTCCTGAGGATTTACCATCAGGGCTTCCCACAATTCGTGATATTCAGCATCGTATTGATCTTGTCCCTGATGCAGCTCTTCCTAATAGAGCTCATTATCGAATGAGTCCCAGTGAACACGAAGAGCTAAGGAGACAAGTTGAAGATTTGGTTTCCAAAGGGTTCTTGCGTGAGAATTTAAGTCCTTGTGCAGTTCCAGTATTGCCTATACCCAAGAAAGATGAATCTTGTCGAATGTGTGTTGATAGTCGTGCTATTAATAAGATCACTGTACGGTACCGTTTTCCTACACCTCGACTCGACGACTTACTTGATCAGATTGGTACTGCCTCTGTTTTCTCCAAGCTCGAGTTGAAAAGTGGCTACCATCAGATTCGTATACGCCCTGGTGATGAATGGAAGACGACATTCAAAACAAGGGAAGGTCTCTTTGAGTGGCTTGTCATGCCTTTTGGTTTGTCTAATGCGCCTAGTACCTTTATGCGAGTCATGAACCAGGCACTTCGTCCTTTTATCGGCAAATTTGTCGTGGTTTATTTTGATGATATACTGATCTTCAGTATGTCACTACAGAAGCATCTTGAACATTTACGCGAAGTTTTACTAGTCTTACACCGCGCTCAGTTTTATGCAACCCTTAAAAAGTGTGAGTTTGGTTCCACAGCGGTTCATTTCCTTGGTTATATCGTTTCTGCCACTGGTTTAGCTGTTGATCCAAGCAAGGTTGAGGCTATTCGATCTTGGCCAACACCAACAACGTTGTCCGAAACACGGAGCTTTCATGGTCTTGCTTCTTTTTATAGACGTTTTGTACCACAATTTAGCAGCTTGATGTCCCCAATAACAGATTGTATACGCCATGATGGACAATTTGTTTGGATCCACGAAGCAGCTCAAGCTTTTGACGTCATTAAGACTAAGCTAAGTTCGGCTCCTATTTTGGCATTACCTGATTTTTCACAAGTCTTTGAGTTACATTGTGATGCATCTAAGACAGGAATCGGTGCAGTTCTAAGTCAACGAAGTCGTCCTATCGCCTTTTTTAGTGAAAAAATAGCCGGAGCTCGTTTCAGATATAGCACATACGACATTGAGTTCTATGCGGTGGTTCAGGCTGTTAAGCATTGGAGACATTATCTTTTTCATAAAGAGTTTGTTCTTTTTACAGATCATGATGCTCTCAAACATCTTAATAGCCAATATAAAGTGTCTGCTCGTCATGCTTCATGGATAGCTTATTTACAGCAATTCACATTTGTTATCAAGCACACTTCAGGTGTTTCAAATCGCGTTGCTGATGCCTTAAGCCGCAGACATGCTTTGCTCTCTGTTCTTCACGTTTCTGTTCCCGGGTTTGGAACTTTTGCTGAACTATATCCTTCTGATGCCTTTTTCGGTCGAATTTTTGACGAAGCTCGTTCAGGACTGTCTCGTGATTATACATTTCACGATCGATTTCTCTTTCGTAATGATCGACTTTGTGTTCCTGATTGTAGCCTCCGTCTTCAACTTATTTCGGAGATTCATAATGAGGGTCATGTTTGCAGAGATCGCACGTTACACATGGTCTCATGTTCTTATTTTTGGCCAACTTTAAGGCGTGATGTGGAACGGTTTATTGAGCGGTGCGTTACTTGTCAAACATCCAAGGGGCATGCCACCAATGCGGGTCTGTATCTTCCTTTACCAATCCCAACTCAGCCGTGGTCTGACATTAGCATGGATTTTGTCATGGGACTTCCACGAACACAACGTGGCTTTGATTCTATCTTTGTCGTAGTGGATCGCTTCTCCAGAATGGTGCACTTCATCCCATGTAGAATGACTACTGATGCAATCCAGGTCGCTACTCTTTTCTTTCGCGAGGTTTATCATCTACATGGTTTGCCTACATCTATTGTTTCAGACCGCGATTCCCGTTTCTTGGGACATTTTTGGCGTTCCCTCTGGAAGATGTTAGGTACTAGTCTTGACATGAGTTCTGCTTATCATCCAGAAACCGATGGGCAAACTGAAGTCACTAATCGATCATTGGGAAACTTACTTCGTTGCTTAGTTGGAGACTCCATCAAGACGTGGGATTCCAAACTACCTGAAGCTGAATTTGCTCACAATCACGCCCTCAATAGAAGTTCTGGGTTTAGTCCATTCCAAGTTATTTATGGCTTCAATCCTCGCGGACCAATAGATCTTTCTACTCTGCCTGATCGAACAAGACTACTTGGTAGTGTCGAGGATTTTGTTGACGAAATTTATAAAGTTCATGGAAAGGTTGTTTCTAATTTGGAATTATCATCATCAAAGTATAAGCAGGCAGCGGATTCTCATAGAAGACATCTCGTGTTTGAAGTGGGGGATCTTGTATGGGCAATGTTAACAAGAGATAGAATGCCGGCACATGCTTACAACAAACTCAAAGCAAAGAAGATTGGCCCTCTTGAAGTTCTCGAACACATTAACGACAATGCTTATCGTCTGCGTGTACCAGCTCATATCACCACTTCAGATGTGTTCAATGTGAGGTACTCGTCACGCTATGTTCCACCTGATCCGATTCTCGATTCGAGGACGAATCTTTCTAACCCAGGGGGTCCTGATGCAGCGCCATCCAACTTGTGCAACGCATTACCAAGCTAAAGAGAAACTTTCCTTTTTCTTCTACAATAAGATAAACTAGAAGTTTTCTGTTTTTTTTCATAAGTATTTCCTTTTCATAGTTCTTTCCTTTTTCTAGTTAATTTCCTTTTGATTAAACGTTTGTAGCTCTATTTAAACAAGCTGATGGCTTCATTATTATTCAGTCATTGAAAGTTATTAAACAAGAGTTCTCTCTTTACCTTGCATTGATTTGATTAAGTTCATCGATTCAAGAAGCCTTGCATTGATTTGATTAAATTCATCGATACAAGAAGTTAGGTCTCTAGAGATTATCTAAATCCCTAGATTGAGCTAAGTTATCAAACCCTACGCTGCGCCACTCATCAAACTGAAACTCCACTTCCTTGCAAAGGAGTCTTGTCAAAGGCTTATCAATTTTTGAGAAGTCCTTGATGAATCTTCTATAGAAACCGGCATGCCCAAGAAAACTCATTATGCCTCTCACATTTGATGGTGGCGCCATGTTGACCATTACATCTATCTTGGCCTAGTTGATATGTCTATATTTTGCATCATTTTAGCATCCATTTAGTGCAAGTTCCTCATCATTTAGGAGTCTAAAATAGCATCATAGTGTTACATTGTACCATTTAGAGTCCTAGAGTGTTTTGCATGGTTTTTTGCATAGTTTGTTGCATTTGGAACCTTAATCAGGTGAAAAAGACGCTATGGAGATGAGGATGGAGCTGGAGAATGATGCACACCACTTGGAGGGGCAAGAAGAAGCAAAAAGGATGAAGAAGAGGATTTCTCGCAACAGATCGACGTACCAGATCGACGAAGCTCACCGATCCAGATTTCCAGG
>JAHZTW010000004.1:62340662-62364241 GCA_020283515.1 Alliaria petiolata | reverse complement strand
CTTGATTCGCGCAAGGCTCTTGATGGGGAGGAAGGCTTTACAAGATTGGTAGCTTCATGTGAGGGTGAAGTAGTTTGTGACCAAGACAAGAAGTCCATGGAAGTTGAGGTTTCAAGTCAAGGACAAGAGGAAAAGCTAGAGGAGCTTGAGGATAGCGAATTGACTAAGGACCTTGATGAGGGAGCGAACTTAAGGCCCCAAAGGTGGACCTCAAACCACTTCCCATTGGACTAAGGTATGCTTTCTTAGGCCCTAATTCTACCTACCCCGTGATTGTCAATGAACAATTGAGTGATGATGAGCTCAACTCTCTCTTGAATGAGTTGAGAAAGTATAGGAGAGCAATTGGTTACTCACTAAGTGATATCAAGGGCATATCTCCTATACTTTGCACTCATAGGATTCACCTTGAAAATGAAAATGCTTCCTCAATTGAACATCAAAGAAGATTGAATCCAAACCTTAAGGAAGTAGTTAAGAAGGAAATCTTAAAACTTTTGGAAGCTAATGTGATCTATCCTATCAGTGACAGCACTTGGGTATCTCCCGTGCATGTTGTCCCTAAGAAAGGTGGAATCACTGTGATTAAGAAAGATAAAGATGAGTTAATACCAACTAGAACCATAACCGGCCATAGAATGTGTATTGACTATCGAAAACTCAATGCTTCTACTAGAAAAGATCATTTCCCTCTTCCTTTTATTAATCAAATGCTTGAGAGATTGGCTAATTATCCCTTCTATTGTTTCCTTGATGGATATAGTGGGTTCTTCCAAATACCCATTCATCCTAATGATCAAGAGAAGACTACTTTCACATGCCCTTATGGTACCTTTGCATACCGAAGGATGTCATTTGGGTTATGTAATGCTCCAGCCACCATTCAAAGGTGCATGATGAGTATCTTCTCCGATCTTATTGAGGAAATGGTAGAAGTGTTTATGGATGACTTTTCTGTGTATAGTGCCTCTTTTTCTGCTTGTCTTTCTAATCTTTGCAGGGTTCTACAAAGATGTGAAGAGTCTCACTTGGTGCTCAATTGGGAAAAGTGTCACTTCATGGTCAACCAAGGCATTGTGTTGGGTCATAAGATTTCTGAAAAAGGTATAGAAGTGGACAAGGCCAAGATAGATGACATGATCAACTTGGCGCCACCATCAAACGTGAAAGGCATAAGGAGTTTCCTTGGGCATGCTGGGTTTTATAGGAGGTTCATCAAGGACTTCTCAAAGATTGCTAGGCCTTTGACAAGACTCCTTTACAAGGAAGTGGATTTTCAGTTTGATGGAGAGTGCTTGCAAGCTTTTGAGACCATCAAGAAGGCACTTGTGAGTGCCCCCATTGTGCAAGCACCGGATTGGAATCTACCTTTTGAGATCATGGCTGATGCTAATGACTATGCCGTTGGAGCTGTGCTAGGACAATGGAAAGACAAGAAGCTCCATGTGATTTACTATGCTAGTAGAACACTTGATGATGCTCAAACCAAGTATGCTACAACAGAGAAGGAACTCTTGGCAGTTGTGTTTGCTTTTGAGAAGTTCAGATCTTACTTGGTTGGATCAAAGGTCATAGTGTATACCGATCATGCTGCATTGCGCCACATTTATGCCAAGAAGGAGACCAAGCCAAGGCTCCTTAGATGGATTCTACTTCTACAAGAATTTGACATGGAAATAGTGGACAAGAAGGGTGTAGAAAATGGTGTGGCTGATAATTTGTCAAGGATGAGGATTGAAGATGCTTTGCCAATCAATGATTCTTTACCAGAGGAACAAATTATGATGATCAAGAGCATTGCTAGTGTGCATGGAATTGGAAAGAAGCTTGAAGAGATTCAAGGCATGGAGGCAAAGAGGGAACCTTGGTATGCTGATTTTGTTAACTACTTGGTATGCAATGAAGAGCCCACTCATCTAAACACTTATCACAAGAAGAAGTTTTTGAGAGATGTGTCACACTTCTATTGGGATGAGCCCTACCTCTACAAGAGATGCGCTGATGGAATATATAGGAGATGCTTAGCACAAGAAGAGGTTGAGAGTGTGATCTTTCATTGCCAAGGATCTAGATATGGAGGGCATTTTGCAACTTTCAAAACAGCTACAAAGGTGCTTCAAAGTGGGTTTTGGTGGCCTACATTGTTCAAGGACACTCATGAGTATATTAAGAGATGTGAGCCTTGTCAAAGGAAGGGGAACATTAGCAAAAGAGATGAGATGCCCCAAAACCCCATCTTGGAAGTAGAATTGTTTGATGTTTGGGGTATAGACTTTATGGGACCTTTCCCTTCTTCTTTTGGTAACCAATACATCCTAGTAGCTGTTGATTATGTGTCAAAGTGGGTTGAAGCTATAGCAAGTCCTACTAATGACTCCAAGGTCGTGGTCAAGATGTTCAAGAGCATAATTTTCCCAAGGTTTGGTGTTCCAAAAGTTGTGATTAGTGATGGGGGAAGCCACTTCATCAACAAGGTCTTTGAAGGGTTATTGAACAAGCATGGTGTAAAACACAAGGTAGCCACCCCTTACCACCCTCAAACTAGTGGTCAAGTGGAAATCTCAAACCGTGAGATTAAAGCTATCTTGGAGAAAACTGTGGGTCTAACAAGAAAGGATTGGTCAATCAAGCTTGATGATGCCTTGTGGGCCTATAGAACAGCTTTCAAGACACCAATTGGGAGGTCTCCTTTCAACCTTGTGTATGGAAAAGCTTGTCATCTACCTGTGGAGATTGAGCACAAAGCTTTGTGGGCTGTGAAGCTTCTAAACTACAACATAAAAACTGCCCAAGAGAAGAGATTGGTTCAACTCCAAGAGCTTGAAGAGATTAGGCTTGAGTCTTATGAAAGCTCAAGGATCTACAAGGAGAGGACCAAGGCTTTTCATGACAAGAGGATTGTAAGGAAGGAGTTAAGTGCTGGTGACCAAGTTCTTCTCTACAATTCAAGATTGAAGTTGTTCCCGGGCAAGCTCAAGTCAAGATGGGGAGGCCCCTTTGAGATTAAGGAAGTGTTGCCATATGGAGCCATCACATTGATAGGAAAGAATGGTGAAGACTTCACAGTCAACGGTCATAGGGTCAAGCCATTCTTGGTGCATGAGTCAAAGGAGGAGGCAAGCTCAATTCCTCTTCAAAACCCCCCTCTAGCCTAAAAGGTTTGAAAAGTCAAGCTTAGTGACTTTAAACAAGCGCACTTGGGAGGCATTCCCATGGTTATCCTTGTTTATATTCTTGTTTTAGTTCTATGATTATGTTTCTTTGAGTTTTTGAAAGTTTTAGGTTGAGTATGGAGGATTTAGACTTGAAGAGAAAAGTGTGGAGAAAGTTTCTGAAGATGGATCGACGAAGAGGATCGATGAGACACGTCGATCCATTTTTCCAGGGTGCTGGATCGACGAAACAGATCGACGTGGGTTCATCTATCCAAAAATCCAGGGAGTCGGATCGGTGAGATGGATCGACGAAGGTTCGTCGAACCAAAAATCCAGGGAGTCGGATCGATGAGCTAGATCGATGAAGGACGTCGATCCGTTTTTAAAAACAAAGCACGGATCGACGACATGGATCGACGACCACGTCGATCCGTTTTTAAAAACACAGGTTTGCTTGACTTTTCTCCCTTCCTTTGACCGGTTTAATGTTGACTTTTTCCACTTGTATTGAACCGAATTTGAGGATTTAAGCCTCCTCTTCCCCGATTTCTCTCTTGTATCACGATTTCCCCAAAGCAAGAGAATTGTTTTTCACCTTTCTCTCTCAATTCTTCATCAAATTCTTTGATTCCAAGTGCTTTAATTCCGAAATTGTTGGCTAATCTCTATTCCTTAGTGAATTTCGGCCATACCTTTGCAAGGAACCAAGGTTTGACTTCTAATCCTCTCTTTTAATCTTCAAGTTCTCAATAAGAATGATTTGGGAATTATGGTTGGTAGATAGGTTTTGAATGAGTTGATTGAGTTGGGTATAGTTGAATAATGTTATGGGTGATGATTGATGAAGTTTTTCAAGGAATTACATGGAAAAATTTTGGTTTTTGAACAATTTTTCTTTAGGATTTTGATGGGTTGCGAAAATTCAAATTTTAGCCTAAGTGTTGTTCAAAAACTTGGATTTTGGTTTCTTTAAACTTGATTTCCATTGTTATATAAGTAATTAAGCTAGAATCCTCTTGAATTTTAATTTATAATCAATTAGAGGAAGCTTAATTTGAATATTTCCTTGTTAAAAACTTTGTGTGGCAAGAGAAATTCTTATAATTGGATTGTTTCTTGCTCTAATTTAATTGCTATTGAGTTTTAATTCTTGAAGCATCCATGGAATTTTTATAATTACATGCTTGTTGCTTGCAAGAATTCTAATTTCACAATATACTTACTCCTCTCCAAGATTTTCGATTTTATAGGTGATATGGGGAGAACAAGGAGTGATGCTAGCAAGAAACAAGGCAAGAGGCCTGTGGAGGTAGAAGAGGATCCTGAAGAGAGTCCTCCGGTTATGAGGAAGTTGTCTAGCAAGGGAGATGTTAGTAGAGAGAAAGCCAAGCAAAAGAAGGCTGAGAAAGCTGAGGCCTCAAATCCGACTCCCTCATCGATTTACAAGTCCCTTATGGAGATGCCTTTCAAGGGGACTAAGTATCCGGATCATGAGCTGCTTGAGGAGTTGGGTCTCTTGGAGGATGTGACTGAAATTTTCAGAAATTTGGGGTGTGAAAGATGGTTCAACCGATCATACCCAAGCCACCAAGAGGAGACATGCCAATTCCTCTCATCTTTGAAGGTGACAACCTCAAGCTCAGCGGGTATTGATCCAGAAAAGGATGGGTTCGGATTCATCAAATTCCGAGTTCACAACAAGTCATACAAGATGGGCTTCAAGAAGCTTGGTGAAGTGCTTCGTTTTGATGATGGGACAGGGCGTGGTTCGCGGTTGAATGTTCAGAAATCAGAGTTGGAGAGGCTTTGGAATTTGCTTGGTAACGTGACTTACAAGACCGGGAAGGTCAAGAGCAAGCTCATCCGCCACCCAGCGATTCGCTATGCTCAGAAAGTGCTAGCTCATACCTTCTTTGCTAGGAAGGAGAGTGTGGTAATGACTGCTGAAGAATGGGAGATGCTTGATGTTGAGTTTAAGGGTATAATCCGTTACCTCTACAACTATGAGATGCGAGGTGATGATACCGGGAATGGCTTAGTGCAGATTTGGGTTGCTCATGCAGCAAGTTATCACAGCAAAGCTATAGCCAAGAAGAAAGATCGACACCATCTAGCCATTGGGGGCATGATCACTCCTATTCTTGAAGAAGTGGGCATCAAATTAGGAGAACCCTCAGTTGATGAGCAATACATCGACTCCTCCTATCTCCTAAAGGGTCAGTTTTTAGTGAAAGAAGGAAAGAGCTTCAAGTACAAGTTCAATGTGGAGTTGCTAAAGGAGGCTACAATCAAGCTTCCTTGCATTCACCTCACTACACTAAGAGAGAGGGCAAATGCTGCTTTCACTCCAACGGACGAACAACTTGAGGACATCGAGACTTTCCCTATGGCCTATTGGGACAATAATAATGAGCCATACCAAGCACCTCCAATCTATGGAAGTGAGAGGTACTTCTTTGACCCCTATGAAGGCACAAACCAAGGAGAGCCTGCGCGAAAGGCTCATGAGCACATCAAGCTTCTTCAAAGGTGGAACAAATGGCAAGACAAAACCATAAGGAAGCTTGTGAAAACTGTCAAGGACATGGGGAAGCAAATCAAGTTCCTCACAGCCAAGGGTGAAGGAGTCTCATCTTCAAGGCATCAAGGAGATCAAGGTGAAGATCAAGAAGGAGATAGCCACATGGAAGAGAGGCGCCACTCCTTCCAAGGAATCCCTAGTGAGCCAAGATGTGAAGATGAGCCACGCCCCTCCTCCCATGAAACAAGAAGGCGTGGGAAGAGAGTCATGCGATCCCCTACTCCTCAATCAAGCAATCCATTCTACTCCATGGAGTCATCCTCCTCCTCCTCCATGCGTTTTTGATTAAGGTACCATTTCAAACCATTGTAAATACCATCTTGTTTTTCTTATTTCTCATTTGCATTGTTGAAATCTTCTCCAAGCTTGGATTACACAAGAGACTGTGTAATTTAAGTTTGGGGGAGTATGGTATTTGATCTTGTGTTTTGTGTTCTTATTTTTCTTTCTCATGCATTCTTGAGTCTCATGCATACATTTATGGAATAGAAAAAACCAAAAAAAAAATTAAAAAATTTCGAAAATTCCAAAAAAAATAGCATGTAGTTGCATTTGCATTTGTTATATAAGTAGGATTGAGTCTAGCTTTCATATAGGTTTGCATTCATGCATAGGGGACAATGATGATTTTTTCCTAGTAAGGTGCTTAGCTCATGAATTAGTTCAAGGCCCTAGTTAGTAGTTCTTTGATGCTTGAAGTGCAAATTTTGAAAGTTAAAGTTGAACCCTACTTGGACCTCACCATTTGATATTCAAGTTTTAATTGAAGCAAGCTTTGAATAGAAACCAACTCTAATCACTTGAACCGAATTTTGACATTTAATTATCATGCCTTGCATTGAAAGTGAATTCATGGATTACATACATATTTGAGGTTTCTTACTCACTTTGCCACTCTCTTGCTAGCTCAAGTAGTACTCCCACCTTACCTTACCTCTTTAAAAGCCAAATGTTCTAGTGAAATTGATTGTGAGGCCTTATTTTGATTGAACTTAGCATAAAGTGTTAGGTTTAAGAAGACAAGTTTAGGCTCTCATGTAGATTCTAGTCTCACATATCGAGGCTAGCTTTAGGCATAAGAATTTGGGTTTGGGGCGCGGTATTACTTGGTGTTGTGGAATGGATTGTATGCTTGCATTTTAGCATGATGAGTTGTGGAAAGATATTAGAAAGAAAGGGAATGAAAAAAGGCTTGGAAGGAAAATAAGGGAAGCATAGTTTGAAATGGTGGATCTTATGTTTGGAAATAAAAAGTATAGCTCTAAGTGTTAAAAGGATTTAGGTACCCTTAAGAAAATAAAAAGAAAATCAAAAGAGGCCAAAGGGCCAAAGAAAGAGAAAAAGGGTACCTAGGAATGAAAAGAAGAGCTAAGTTATAAATAGATCACACCATTCGCTATGAGTTGAAGGATGAAGAAGTTTCCCCTTAAGTGTTATAAGATGAAGAAGTGGTTTGTGAAGTTCATGGGTTTGGCAAGGCACAAAGGGTAGCTTTAGAGGGTTGAGTGAGCAAAAAAAAAAAAATGAATGAGAGGGTTTAGGATCATTGATAGCATTTTGGGTAGATGAGAGTCTAATCTTGTATGCATCACTTGTCTTTTACCTTTAGCATTATGCATAAAGTTCAATCCTCTTTGAGTGAAAGCCCTTATGCGAATTGGAAGCCACATGAATTGAGATCATTCTTATCTCAAAGCCTTGTCCC
The DNA here is from genome assembly GCA_020283515.1 of Alliaria petiolata. NCBI lineage: Eukaryota > Viridiplantae > Streptophyta > Magnoliopsida > Brassicales > Brassicaceae > Alliaria > Alliaria petiolata. The sequence continues at coordinate 62,356,800 of JAHZTW010000004.1, read as the reverse complement.
TTAGCCAAATGAATTCACTTGCATTGCATTGTCATGATTCACGGTTTGCAACTTAATGAATGTTAAAGAGTTGGTGAAAATGAATGCTTGTGTAGGTTGAGGCTTGGGTTCACTTGAATGAGTATGGGTATGGCTAGACCTTTTGGAGTAGAAGTTTGTATTAGGGCGTCCTAGAATTGAGAATAAGGACCATTGAATTGATTCTTTTGCTAAGCACCTTTGGATTTGAGTTCCCACTTTCAAACCTCTCTCCTTAGCTTGTGTTTCATTTGCTTGTGGACAAGCAAAAGGCAAGTTTGGGGGAGTTGATATGTCTATATTTTGCATCATTTTAGCATCCATTTAGTGCAAGTTCCTCATCATTTAGGAGTCTAAAATAGCATCATAGTGTTACATTGCACCATTTAGAGTCCTAGAGTGTTTTGCATGGTTCTTTGCATAGTTTGTTGCATTTGGAACCTTAATCAGGTGAAAAGGACGCTATGGAGATGAGGATGGAGCTGGAGAATGATGCACACCACTTGGAGGGGCAAGAAGAAGCAAAAAGGATGAAGAAGAGGATTTCTCGCAACAGATCGACGTACCAGATCGACGAAGCTCACCGATCCAGATTTCCAGGAGCACGTATCGACGAAACGGATCGACGAGCCACGCCGAACCAGATTTCCAGGAGCACGGATCGACGAGATGGATCGACGTGGTCTCGTCGATCTAAAATTCCAGGACGACAGATCGACGTACCACGCCGGACCAGAAGCCAAGACTATGAGCAAGGATCGACGAAGTGGATCGATGAGTCGTCGATCCGTTTTTAAAAAGGGTCGGATCGACGACTTGGATCGATGAACTCGTCGATCCGACCCCAGACGAATTCTTTTTCTTCATTTTCATGGGTCCCCCTATAAATACTCTTTAGACCTAATTTTTCTAAACAACTTTTATTCTCTTGTTCTTAGCTTAAACTTTTAGCCACTTTGGGCAAATACTTTGTTTATGCTTTGGATTTGAGTTTAATGCAATATCTTTCTTAGATTACTTGTTTATCTTTCTCTAATTATGTTTAACCTTTCTCTAATCTTTGATTTGATGGGCTTAAACATGATTAGTGAGTAGTTTCCTTAGGAACTTAGGGATGGGTTAGATTTAGGGATTTCTATTGGTTCAAACTTGCAATCTAGGATAGATTCTTCCTAATCTCTTCTTATTAAGTAGTTCTTCATGCCAAATAGCTAACCTTTGCTATTTTGGATTATAGGCATTTCATCCACCCACCAAGTGTTTGATGAAATGCTTGAACCAACTTAATAAGAGATTTACATTTCTAGCCTAAGACATTAGATGTCTAGAGTGTTTATCATACCATTTAGACTTGTTATTAATGCTTGTTGATTATCTTAATGCTAAAACATCATTAGTTCATTAGGGTAATTAACAAAGGGATTTGAGCCACACATCATGGTCTTATCTTGATTAAGTGTTCTAGGTATAGAGTTTGCTTGATTAGTAGCTTAAATGATTGCAAGGTTGCTCCTTTAGTTTCCCAAATCAATGATTCCATCCCTAGGTTTCGATTTAGTCATTTGATAATCTTGCTTAGTAGTAATTCTTGCTTAGTATTTTGATTAGTTTCAATTAAGGTTCAATTTCTTAGCTATTGCTTTAGTAATATCTCTTTAGTTTGTGCTTTGCTTTTAATTGTCACTTGTTACCTCAATTTGCCAATTTAGCTTAGCTTAAATCAAACTTTGTATTCTTAGTGAATCATCTCCCAAGATGGATTGCTATCTCAAGTATTGCAATGATATGAGCAATTGAGAAATTGCTTACAAGAGTAAAAACTCTTGTATCACTTGTCCACTTCTATTCCCTTCTCAGGAATCTTATGACCCAACACAATCCCTTGATTGACCATGAAGTGACACTTTTCCCAATTAAGCACCAAGTGAGACTCTTCACATCTTTGTAAAACCCTGCAAAGATTAGAGAGACATGCAGAAAAAGAGGCACCATACACAGAAAAGCCATCCATAAATACTTCTACTATTTCCTCAATAAGATCGGAGAAGATACTTATCATGCACCTTTGAAAGGTAGCTGGAGCATTACATAACCCAAATGGCATCCTTCCATATGCAAATGTACCATAAGGGCATGTGAAAGTGGTCTTCTCTTGATCATTAGGATGAATGGGAATTTGAAAGAACCAACTATACCCATCAAGGAAACAATAGAAAGGATGGTTAGCCAATCTCTCAAGCATTTGGTCAATAAAAGGAAGAGGGAAATGATATTTTCTAGTATAAGCAATAAGTTTTCGGTAATCAATACACATCATATGGCCAGTGATGGTTCTAGTTGGTATTAGCTCATCTTTTTCATTCTTAACCACAGTGATCGTGGCCTTCTTAGGGACAACATGTACGGGAGAAACCCAAGTGCTGTCACTAATAGGATATATCACATTTGCTTCTAAAAGTTTTAAGATTTCCTTCTTCACTACTTCCTTAAGGTTTGGGTTTAATCTTCTTTGATGTTCAATTGAGGAAGTGTTTTCATTTTCAAGGTGAATCCTATGAGTGCAAAGCATAGGAGATATGCCCTTGATGTCACTCAAAGAGTAACCAATAGCTCTCCTATACTTTCTCAACTCATTAAGGAGAGAGTTGAGCTCATCATCACTTAAATATTCATTGACAATGATGGGGTAAGTAGAGTTAGGGCCTAAGAAAGCATACCTTAGTCCAATGGAAAGTGGCTTGAGTTCCACCTTTGGAGCTTTTAGCTCACTCCAATCTTCATCAAGATCTCTTGCAAAGTCGTCTTGCTTAAGCTCCTCTAAACCTTCCTCTTGTCCTTGACTTGAAACCTCAACTTTCAAGGACCCTTTATCTTGAGAATCAAGCATGAGCATGTATGCTTGTGTTTCCTCATCCAAGTAGCCATTCTCTCCATGTGGTTTGGTTAGAGCCACACTAAGATGGTCTTCTTGAGCTAGCTCTTCAAGCAACTCATCGGCCAACTCATCCATAGTTTCTATGTAGAACACTTGGCCATCTTGAAAGTAAGGAAGAACCATACTTGGACCACTTCTCTAGCCACTAGATTTTGGTCGAAATAGGGCCTTGAAATTGATAGCCAACTCTACTCACTTGAACCTAAATTTGACAATCAAATATCATGCCTTGCATGGAAAGTGAATTAATGGATTATAGACATACTTGAGCTTTCTTACTCACTCTACCACTCTCTTGCTAGCTCAAGTAGTACCCCCACCTTACCTCACCTCCTTAAAAGCCAATTTTTCTAGTGATAATGATTGTGATGCCTATTTTTGATTAAACTTAGCTTAAAGTGTTAGGTTTGAGACGACAAGTTTAGGCTCTCATGTAGATTCTAGCACTCACATATCGAGGCTAGTCTTAGGCTTAGGAAATTGGGGTTTGGGTCGTGGTATTGCTTGGTGTTGTGGTTTAGATTATATGTTTGCATGTTAGCATGATGGGTTGTGAAAGGAAGTAGGAAGGAAGGGAATGAAAGAGGCTTGAAAGGAGAATAAGGGAAGCATAGTTTGAAATGGTGGATCTTGTGTTTGAAAATAAAAAAATGTAGCTCTAAGTGTAAAAGAAATTGGGTAGCCTTAGTGAAAGAAAAAGAGAAATCGAAAGAGGCTAATAAGCCAAAGAAAGAAGAAAAGGGCTACCTAAGTAAAGAAAGAAGAGCTAGGACGTTGAAAGATCACACCATTCGCTATGAGTTAAAGGTTGAAGAAGTTTTCCCTTAAGTGCTATAAGAAGAAGAAGTGGTAAATGAGATTCATGGGTTTAGCAAGGCACAAAAAGGCCTTGGGAAGAGGGTAGCTTTAGAGGCTTGAGTGAGCTTTAAAGAAGACGAATGAGAGGGGTATAGGACCATTGATAGCATTATGGGTAGATGAGAGTCTAGTCTTGTATGCATCACTTGTCTTTTACCTTAAGAATTATGCATAAAGTTTAATCCTTTTTGAGTGAAACCCTTATGTGAATTTGAAACCTTATGAGTTGAGATCATTTTTTAATCTCAAGGCCTAGTCCCTTAGCCAAGTGAATTCACTTGCATTGCATTGTCATGGTCCACGGTTTGCACTTAATGAATATTAAAGAGTTGGTTTGATAGGGAGGCTTATCTAGATCGAAAGTTTAGTGCATTTGATTGTTGAGATGGTCATGTCTAACTCTTTTGGAGTAGGGTGAATTCAAATGCACCTTAGAATTAAGAACTAGGACATTGAGTTGACTGTATTTGTTGGCATTTTTGGATAATGAGCTCCCACCTTCAAACCTCTCTCTCGGATTTGTCATGTTTGTTTGCTTGAGGGCAAGCAAAAGGCAAGTTTGGGGGAGTTGATATACTCATAAATTAGCATGTTTTAGCTCCCATTTTAGATACCTTTTCATTCATTTATGCATTCATTTAGATAATTTTAGTCCAAATTGCATCCAGTTTAGCAAGTTTTAGCATAGGTTGTTGCATATTGTGCATATTGAGTCTTAATTAGGTACTATGGAGGCTTGGAGGACCTCTTTGCAGAGTTAGATGACAAGGAGGAAGAAGAGAAGGGAGCCAAACATGAAGCAGACAAATTTTAGAAGTATATCGACCTTGGTGTCGACCTACCAAAGTCGATACAGCTCAGCAGGAAAGACGGAGTTCGCGTATCGGATGATTGTGTCGAGCTGCTAAGCTCGATACACGAGCCACCCGGATTTTTGAAGACGGCGTATCGGGCATTCGTATCGGATTGCTAAGGTCGATACACGTCTCATCCGAAGTTGAAGACTGGCGTATTGGTCATCTATGTCGACCTACCAAGGTCGACACACTCCTTGAAGAAACATTTAGCAGTGTGTCGAGCTGCGTATCGACCTAGCAAGCTCGATACGCTGCCCAATTTTCAGACTTAAGCCGGGTCAATACCCGGTTTGTTCCGGGTTGACCCGGGTCGTCCACTGTTCACTATAAATAGGAAAAGACCTAATTTTTCCTAAGTATCTTTTTATCTCTTGTTCTTGCTTAGAAAATTTTCCCTTTTAATTTCTAAGTGATTTTGTAAGACATTTCTTTAAGTTTATGCAAATCTAGTTTTTACCTCTTTTAATCTTTCATCTTCTATCTCTCTAATCATGTTTATCTCTATCTCTTTCATATGATTTAAGAGATTAACCATGATTAGTGTGTAGTTTCATTAGGATCTAAGGATGGGTTAGATCTAGGGTGTTTTAAGGGTTTATTTTGATGCCTAGGATTATATTCTTCCATTTCCCTCCTTGTTTAGTGTTTTAAATGCTAGTTAGTCTTGATCATGCTAAAACTAGGCCTTAGGGAATTTCACACCCACAAGGTGTTTGATGAAATTCCCCAACCAACTAAACAAGGGATTTACATTCCTAACTCATGGAAGTGATTGTCTAGGGTGTTTATTGGTAATTTAGAACTGTTTTGTAATGCTTGTTAGCTTCCTTTTCACTAATGAATGTTAGTTCTTGATTAAGATGATTAATGAAGGGATTATTGCCATGAAAGTGGATTAGTCTAGCTATTGAGTTCTAAGCCTAGGGATTAGCTTATATTGTGATTGTTTGGCATCAAAGATTGATTCTTGGAACACCTTAGATTGATAACCCCATCCGTGGATTCATTTTAGTCTTTTGATAATCTTGATTAGTAGTCAATTAGCTTGATTTGGTTGTTTTGATCAATTAGGTTGTTAGTTAAACTTCAAACCTTTATTTCTAGCTTAGATTAAAAAGTTGTATGAATTCCTAGTGTCTTAACTATATCCATATGGATTGATCCTCAAGTACCTACAATGACATGAGTGGGTTTGAGTAATTGTTAAGTCTCACCAAGAAACCGCTTATCAATTTCTTCTCCGAAAGCATCCAATCTAGTGTTGAGAAGTTTCTCTAACGCTTCAAACAGAAGCTTGCTATTGGGGTTACCGGTCTCTTCACCTTCTGTCTCTACCATCGTATATGGAAATCAAAACAGGAGAGAACTCGCAGTAAACTAGTTCTAGTGATAACTCAAATAGCGATTCAAACAAATAAGAAAACCATAACTCGATTTTTAACAGATCTAATAACTTAGAATTCAAATCGACTTCGGCTTTAGTAAACAGAGAGATCGCGATTTATGCACTGATCGATTACTTGAAGGGAACTAATAGACAACGTGATTAGAACTGATCGATCTACACTTTTACAAGAATCGCAGATCACAATATGAAACTCGTTTTCAGATTTAATCAAACAATAGTACATACATTTCATATTCTATTTAATTTACATTGACATTTCTAAAGAAAAAGAGAGATATGGGTGGATTCCTTTATATTAAGATATTACAAACTAATCGATAGCTTAATGAATACGAAAAGACATAAAACAAAACTATGAACACTTAACTTTCAAAGAGGCTCTGATACCACTTAATATGATCCTCCTTATGGATCGTCACTTTGAAAGTAAGTGATGGATTTGAATGGTTTCTGGATTTACTGATGAACCGATGTAATTTAGATGAATGGAGGATGTGAATATGAATCGATTGGTCACACTAAGGATGCAGAATAGCCTTAGATTCACCGTGGATTGAATGGTCAAACAAAGGTTATGACAAAGCCTCTACTTTAAAAGGGGTTTTTTGATAAAAAAGATTAGATACATTGTTATGAGAACAAATAAGAACTTATAAAGAAAAGAGTCTTTCGTACATACACCAAAGGCTCCCTCGAACTTAACACAAAATAAAATAAGTAAGACTAGTTTGAATAAGATGATCCTTGAGCTTCCAAAAGGCGTGTCTACTTCTTCTTTGGACTGTGTCTTCTGATCAAGCTAATGGGCCATTACATTGTGAAACACTTACCTCATTGAAAAGCTCTCTTTGGAAAATACATTGGGACAAAACAAAAGAGGAGGGAAAAGAGTATAAGTGATTCACAAACTCATATGCTGATCATGGGCTTGAATCAAAACCAGAGAGGTTTGATAAGCTTCTCTTTCTCCAACTTGATTCTCTATACGGTTAAGTAGAGAATGTATATTGTCTCTGAATGCTTTAGCCTTAGCACGAGATATCGGACCTCTTGGCACGACTAGAGCTTCCTCAAATATAAGCTGTTCCTCAACTACATGCTAAATATCCTTGGTTGCAAGCTCCACGTCCTCAGCTACTAGTTCCTTGGTCTAAATGATATCCATGACCATATCATAATATTGATGCATGAACCGGAATCACATATAGTGTCTTTGAATGTGTTACCTCGAATGTTGCAAGAGACTAAGAATGGTCCATAACTTTGGATCTTGTGGAGATTTCGAATCCTTCTTCCCATCTTGGCCAGAGTGAAGAGGTCTTGGATGTCGGATACCGTCTCATTGCTTTCGTAAAAGAAATGGCCAATTAGATGCTCAGTCCAAGATTCCACAAAAGTCGTCTTAGGAGGGAGCTCTCGGACTACTCTATTGAATTCTTCTAGTGCCATCGACTCAATCTTGTGTGGATGCCACTCGTACTTCTTTGACGAGGGCATGTGGATTTCATCCATGGTAATAGAGTGCCTCGCTTGATCAAGTAAACCTTAGCATCAATCTTGTTCTCCAAGCTACTTTAAAGAAATCGATCAAACCATCTTTTTCTCAAGCTTCTTCTAACGTCATGTCCATTGGGAGCTCCTTGACTTTGGCGTTGAACTTCATTAACAGTTTCCTTTAGATATGCATCGTGAGTGTCCTTGCATGATTCATCTTACTCCTTTCGGTTGAGCAAACGGAAGAATCTATTTCGAATGGTCCACGCGGGTCTTTCTTCCATGTCTCGGTTGAGTACGTTGCTTTAAACTCAGAATATGGCTTGCTTGAGCAGCTGGTGGTGAAGCTTGTCTCAGGACTAGGGACTCTTGTCTCCATAACGGGGCGAATTTCATTGCAAGATACAAAGGGATCTTGCTTAAATCCTTTGTTGGATGTGTAGGTTGGTGCGTCCAGTGTAGTCTTCGAGCGTGTCTCTTGGCTCGCAATTTCAGAAGCTTCCTCACTCTTCTCATGAGTCCTCTCAAGGGGCTTCATGATCCTCTTTGTCTCGTCGAAGATAAGTGATTGAAACATCGTGTTGAGGCGTTTTTGCTCTTCGGATAGTTCCGTTAATGATGTACGGTTTCTTCTCAATGAATCAATTAGGTATTCAAGCTTGATGTCAACATCTTCGGCCCGACTTTCAGCTCTTCTTTGGTTTTTTAGCAGTTGTAGAATGTCGGCTTTAGCTCTATCTCTATTGATGCAGATAGACTCGTTGGTTTCTTCGAGTTTTACATTCAAAACACTGATTTCTCGCATGTCTTGGTTGAGGATGGATTTGTAACGTCTAAGGTCCTCAGAGATTTTTCTAAGCTCGTCGAGTTCTTTATGATGGTGATCCTCCAACACCTTCATATTTTCGGATAGGGATTCGAGTTTCTCGGAATAATCTTCTTGTATAACGTCTATACGCTTATGGATGGCCCTCTCGGACCTTACTTGGCATTCCATGGTGTTGTTGATCATATCAATCAACTTGCTAAATTTACAAGTTTGTTGAATTTGTATGTCAACGTGAGGATGCGTTAGACACCTTTGGTGTAAGGTGCTCGGTGGTGGCATCCGAAGCATGATTGTCGAGTCTGGTTTTCGACTAGAAGTAGGCGAGTTGCGTGGGGCGCAAGGTTCACGAGTTGGTTGAGCTTTGGAGCACGGATCGTCCTTCTTGTTCTCCATAGCTCGAGGTTCCCTAAAACTCATGTAAACAAAAATAAAGTTAGAGGAAAAGAATCGTCCTTCTTGTTCCCTTTTGGTTTGAACGGCGTAATCCAATCCCTGGTGGCAACGGAGCCAAAACTTTGATGGATCTAAAGGAGGCTATCGATTTTGATGTTTCCTTAGGACTTCTCTAGATTTAAATTTATAAACCCTAAGCTGCAAAGTGCACAGCTGTGCGTTGAATACTTAGGGGTCGATCCATGTGGAAGACCAACCGTAAAACAAAAGATGCGTTAGAGCAACCAAAGACGCAAAAAAAAAGGGGGTTTGTTTGACACAGTTTGGGGGTTTGCGATTTATGAAAGTATTGAAAGCGGATCCCCGCTTATATAGACTTGGCACACACCTAAGCCTATAATAAATGAGAAAAAGGAAAATTAACTTTTAAGAAAAATGGAAATTCAAAGTAACGACGAAAAGAAAATCGAGTGAAAGAACGGTATTGAAAGTGCATAAACAAATTTGCGATATTGAAAGTGCATAAACGAAATTGCTGTATTGAAAAGCGGTATCGAAATGCGTAGAGTGCGGTAAATCGATCTGGATAAAACGTTGGGATCATCAGAGAATTATTAGGAGGTTCTACCAAGAGATTAAACAATCTATCGAAAGCAAACGAGATTAAAAGATTTCTCTAAACTTGAATCACTATATTTCGATCCAAATACTTTCGTAAGAGGATCGACTATGCGTTGATTACTCCTTAGGTATGCAGTCGCATCCCACGACACAATCAAGCAAGCATTAACAGATCGAGTTCGTTCTAACGCTCACGAACACTCCGCAGGTATGCAATTCGCACCCTACGACGAGACGCTCGGCAAAGTTGGTTTCGGTGATTGGATTCAACGCGTTAACGGCTCTAATCAATCCTTGGATCAGTCTCTAGTTCATGACTCTAGATCCATGCATTAAAAACAAACTTAGGCAAAAAAAAACTTTAGAATACGGCTTAAACAAATAGAAGCATAAAAACGGTTAATGAAATTCCCCCTAAAAACCCTTGGGAATCAACACAACGAAAATTAACTACTCACACATGATAGACCGAAGCATGGACATTATATATGAATGAATACTTCGATTTATTGGTAAAAAACGAAAAAGGTTCAAGAACAATCTATCTCCCTTAGAAAATGATATGAGCATGGCTGAGGACAAAGGACTAGAACCAGAGCTTATAGCCGAGCATGCACCAGAGCTTGAACCTGAGGAACCTTTAGCTATACCAAGCGGACCAATGACGCGTGCAAGAGCTAAGAAACTCAAGGAGACCATACATTCTCTACTTATACACTTAGAGAATGCGAGAGGAGGAAGAGAAGCTTATCAAACCATTCTGGTTTTGATTCAAGCTGGTTGATTTCATCAAATGGGTAAGGTGTTCAATTGTGCTCTTTTTCCCTTGACAAGTTTTGTCCCATTGGGTTTTCTTGTCAAGGTTTTTAATGAGGCTTTTGTTCACCTCCTTAACCCCATTTGATGAACCGAGATCAGGCCCAAAGAAGCTCTTGTTCCAGCCGCTTCTTCTATCTTTAACTTATGATATTTTCTTAGCTTATGTTATGTTATGTTGTATTTTTATTTATGTCTTTGGACCGAGTTTAGGGCTTCTCCTTCTGAGTTCCCTATTTAAACTCTTGTAAACCCTCATTTCTATCTATCTAGCTTTTTATTCTCAAACTCTGAAACTAGATCAAGGTAAATCAAAGGCCCTTTCACATCCTTTGTGCGACCTCTCGATCCATAGGTGAATCTAAGGAATTCTGCAGCCTTAGTGTGACCTCTACACTTCATAGTTACTTGAATCCCTTCGTTTTACTTCCCCACAAATCATTTCATCATTACGCAAAACCCTTTTATCTCTACTTGCTTCTAAAGTGACGATTTTGGAAGAAATATCATATCAAGTGGTATCAGAGCCACTTTGGAAGCTAAGTACTCTTAGATCTCTTGTTTTTACACTTGTTTACCATTCTGTTTAAGCCTATCTAAGTTTTGTGAATTTTTTTTTATGACCTTTGAACTTCTTGTGTCGCACGGATCCGAGAGTTCTAGGTTTTGATCATCATTTCGTGTTTTCCTTATTGATTTAAACCGATTTAAGTGTTCCTTATAACCGATCTGGGTTTAGAAAGTAATCTAAGTTGTTGTTTGTGTCTCGGCAAATTCCAGAAAATCGATTTAAGTTGCAGGTTGTCGATTTGGGTTGTTTGTTGTGATCCCTTGTGTTTAGTTGTTAAATCGTATCTCTCTGATGTTGATCACTATGGATTTGTTTTGTTTTGCTTGAAGAACTTGTAACTGCGTTTTAATCTACTTGTTTCAGGCCCCATGTCAAATCCAGATGAAGATGGTGAGAATAGTAATCCCAGAGTTGACAAACTCTACATGGAGGCTATGCTAGCCAAAATGCAGAAGATGATGGATGAGAGATTAACTGCTTTTGAGGAAAGGAATAGAACCAGAACTAAAGCTGAACAACATCCAGGGCAACATGACAGAATATATGATGCTGCGACGGATCAATACTACAGAAGAAAGAGTGATTCATCTCAGGGAAGCAGAAGAAGAAATAGGCACCATAAAACTCAAGAGGAACTGCTAAGTGTGAATCTCAAAGGCCTGAAGATTAGCATTCCTCCATTTCACGGCAGAACTGATCCAGATGCTTATCTTGAATGGGAAAAGAAGATTGAGTTGGTCATCAATGTCCAGCTGTATACTGAGCTAAACAGAGTCAAGATTGCTGCAACTGAGTTTCATGACTATGCCCTAAGCTGGTGGGATCAACTTGTCACGACCAGAAGAAGAAATAAAGAGCTGCCTGTGGAAACTTGGTCTGAAATGAAAAGTCTGATGAGGAAAATGTTTATAACAGGGAGCTACATCAGAAGCTGAGAAAACATACTCAAGGAGCTCGGACAATAGAATAATATTATCAAGAAATGGAGTTACTAATGCTAAGAGCTGATGTAGCAGAGGATAAAGAAGATACTATGTCCCGGTTTCTAGGAGGATTACATCAAGAAATTCAAGACAGATTGGAAACCGAGCATTACATGGAACTTGAGGAGATGTTACACAAAGCCATATTGTTATGAACAACAGATCAAGAGAAAGAGATCTTCACATTCTAGCTTCAGTCAGGGATCTTCTTACATAAGGCCAAGCTTTTCCAAGGGAGACAGAAACGTTTCTACTAAGTATTTCAAGCCAACAGTGTACTCTAAGCCTTCAGATGGAACTAAAGCTGTTACTACAGCACCTGCAGATTACAAAGGGAAAGCTAAAGAAGGAGTTACTCGATCCAGAGATGTAAGCTGTTTCAAATGTCATGGAAAAGGACATTAAGCAAATGAATGTTCCAACAAGCGTGTGATGATCCTTTTGGAAAATGGTGAGTTCGAATCTGCTGATGAGTATCCAGAGGCTTCTAGTGAAGATGAGCGAGAGATTGCTGCTGTTAAAGGAGATTTGTTAGTGGCTAGAAGGACTCTAAGTGTGCAGAATAAGGCTCAGGAGCAAGAACAAAGAGAGAATTTGTTCCATACCAGATGCAATGTCTAGGGAAAGGTATGTAGCATGATCATCGATGGAGGAAGCTGTACCAACGTTGCTAGTGATACCATGGTCAAGAAACTGGGCTTAAAAACTACAAAACATCCAGCACCATATAAGCTTCAGTGGCTTAATGACAGTGGCGAGATGAATGTTAGCAAAGTTTTGGTTCCTCTAAGCATTGGTAAGTATGAGGATGACATTCTCTGTGATGTTTTTCCTATGGAAGCAAGTCATATACTCCTAGGACGTTCCGGGCAATCAGACAGAAGGGTTATACATGATGGTTTCTCCAATCGACATACATTTGAGTATAAGGGTAAGAAGACTACACTGATTCCTATGACTCCACAAGAGGTTTATCTTGATCAAAAGAAGGATCAGAAGAAGGAATCCTCTCACTCTAAGCGCCCAAACTTCTTTGCCAAATCCAGTGAAGTTAAACAAGCTTATTTATCTAATCATTCTATGCTTCTGTTTATTTATAAAGAGTCATTGCTTAACATGTCTAATCTGACACCGGTGCTACCGAGTGAAATGACTAATCTTTTACAGGAGTACAGTGATGTTTTCCCTGAAGAAACTCCACAAGGACTACCACCGATCAGAGGGATTGAGCATCAGATTGATTTTGTTCCTGGATCTTCTCTCCCAAACCGACCAGCATATAGAACTAATCATGTTGAAACCAAAGAACTTCAGAAACATATTAGTGAACTAATGGAGAAGGGCCATATCCGTGAGAGTATGAGTCCCTGTGCTGTGCCAGTCTTGGTTGTACCAAAGAAAGATGGAAGCTGGCGAATGTGTGTTGATTGTCGAGCAATCAACAATATAACAGTGAAGTATCACCACCCTATTCCTAGATTAGATGATATGCTTGATGAATTGCATGGCTCTAGCATATTCTCTAAGATTGATCTTAAAAGTGGGTATCACCAGATTAGGATGAAAGAGGGTGATGAGTGGAAAACAGCCTTTAAGACTAAGCATGGGCTATATGAGTGGTTAGTTATGCCGTTTAGATTGACTAATGCTCCTAGTACTTTTATGCATCTGATGAATCATGTGCTTAGAGCTTACATAGGCCTGTTTGTTGTTGTATACTTCGATGATATCCTTATTTACAGTAAGGGTCTAGATGAGCATACCGAGCATGTTAGAAAAGTGCTGGAAGCGCTTAGGCAAGAAGCTTTGTTTGCTAATTATAAGAAATGCACCTTTTGCACAGATAATGTGGTTTTTCTAGGCTTTGTTGTGAGTGCAGATGGAGTCAAAGTGGATACAGAGAAGGTGAAGGCTATCAAGGAATGGCCGAGTCTTAAGACTATAGGAGAAGTCCGAAGCTTTCATGGTCTTGCTGGCTTCTACAAACGCTTTGTCAAGGACTTTAGTACTCTGGCAGATCCCTTAACCGAAGTCATCAAGAAGGATGTGGGATTCAAATGGGAGAAAACACAAGAAACAACATTCAATTGCCTAAAAGAGAAGTTTATTCATGCTCCTGTTTTGTCATTGCCTGACTTTTTAAAAACTTTTGAAATAGAGTGTGATGCTTCTGGTGTAGGGATTGGAGCAGTCTTGATGCAAGACAAAAGGCCAATAGCATATTTCAGTGAAAAGCTTGGAGGAGCAACTCTTAACTATCCAACTTATGACAAGGAACTGTACGCCTTGGTGAGAGCTCTCCAAACGTGGCAACACTATCTCTGGCCCAAAGAATTCGTCATTCACACAGACCATGCGTCTTTAAAACATTTGAAAGGTCAGCATAAGCTTAATAAGAGACACGCTCGCTGGGTAGAGTTCATTGAAACATTCCCATATGTCATCAAGTATAAGAAAGGTAAAGATAATGTTGTTGCCGATGCATTATCCAGGAGGTATACTTTTCTCTCTACTCTTAATACTAGACTCTTGGGGTTTGAACAGATTAAAGAGCTCTATCCTACTGATTCTAATTTTCAAGAAATCTATAAGTCTTGTGAAAAGTTTGCTTCTGATCATTACTTTAGACAAGATGGATTTCTCTTTTATAAAAACAGATTATGTGTTCCTCAATGTTCTCTGCGAGATTTGTTTACCAGGGAAGCACATGGAGGAGCCTTGATGGGTCATTTTGGCGTTGCTAAGACACTGGAAGTAATGAAAGCTCATTTCCATTGGCCACACATGAGGCGAGATGTTGAAAGAATCTGTAACAGGTGTACCGTTTGCAAGCATGCTAAGTCTAAGGTTCAGCCTCACGGTTTGTATACACCTCTCCCTATTCCTACTCATCCCTGGAATGAAATTTCTATGGATTTTGTTATGGGATTTCCTAGAACTAGGACAGGGAAGGATTCTATATTTGTTGTGGTTGATAGATTTTCAAAAATGGCACATTTCATTGCTTGTAACAAAACTGATGATGCATTGCATGTGTCTAATCTGTTCTTTAGAGAGATTGTGCGTCTACATGGCATGCCTAAGTCTATTGTATCTAATAGAGATACCAAGTTCCTTAGCTATTTCTGGAAAACATTATGGTCTAAGCTGGGAACTAAGCTCATGTTTTCTACTACTTGTCATCTACAGACTGATGGTCAGACTAAAGTAGTAAATAGGACCCTTGGTACTCTCTTGCGTTCTTTGATAAAGAAAAATCTTAAGAGTTGGGAAGAATGTTTACCGCATATAGAGTTTGCATACAATCATTCTGTTCATTCTGCATCTAAGTTTTCTCCTTTCCAAATTGTCTATGGCTTTAATCCTTTGTCACCTCTTGATCTAATGCCTTTACCTTTAAGTGAAAGATCTAGTATAGATGGACAGAAAAAGGCTGAAATGGTGAAACAGATACATGAGAAAGCTAGACAGAACCTGGAGGAGAGGGCTAAACTCTATGAAAAACAAGTTAACAAAGGCAGGCGCAAGATGGTATTCGAAGTTGGTGATCAAGTATGGATACATCTAAGAAAAGAACGGTTTCCAGAAGAGCGCAAATCCAAGCTTATGCCTCGGATTGATGGTCCATTTTCGATCACAAGAAAAATCAATGACAATGCATATCAAGTGGATCTCCAAGGTAAGTATTCTGTTAGTTCTAGTTTTAATGTTGCTGATCTATATCCTTTTATTGCAGATGAAGCAGATTTGAGGACAAATCCTTTTCAAGAGGGAGGGGATGATATGAGCATTGCTGAGGACAAAGGACTAGAACCAGAGCTTGTAGCCGAGCATGCACCAGAGCTTGAACCTGCGGAAGCTTTAGCTATACCAAGAGGACCAATGACGCGTGCAAGAGCTAAGAAACTCAAGGAGACCATACATTCTCTACTTATACACTTAGAGAATGCGATAGGAGGAAGAGAAGCTTATCAAACCATTCTGGTTTTGATTCAAACTTATTGATTTCATCAAATGGGTAAGGTGTTCAATTGTGCTCTTTTTCCCTTGACAAGTTTTGTCCCACTGGGTTTTCTTGTCAAGGTTTTTAATAAGTCTTTTGTTCACCTCCTTAACCCCATTTGATGAACCGAGATCAGGCCCAAAGAAGCTCTTGTTCCAGCCGCTTCTTCTATCTTAACTTATGTTATTTTCTTAGCTTATGTTATGTTATGTTGTATTTTTATTTATGTCTTTGGACCGAGTTTAGGGCTTCTCCTTCTGAGTTCCCTATTTAAACTCTTGTAAACCCTCATTTCTATCTATCTAGCTTTTTATTCTCAAACTCTGAAACTAGATCAAGGTAAATCAAAGGC
>JAHZTW010000004.1:62296683-62333288 GCA_020283515.1 Alliaria petiolata | reverse complement strand
TGTAAATAAGGATGCACAAGATTAAAATTCAAACTAAGAATGGACAGATATGGCTACAACCGAAAATAACAAGATGCAATGAATAGAGACGTTTTATGGCTTAAAATAATGGTGAAATGCAATAAAAAAAAATGTGCAATGAATATGAATAACAAAGATGGAATGACAATGCCGTAATATACTTGCCAAAAGTGGAACCACAAACACGTTTTTATGGTTTGCAAAGTTGACTAAATGATTCAATGCAAGGCTTTTCTCTTCTCTTTTCATTTGATGAATGCAGAAATGAATAGAAGATCAACAATGGCAGAAACAATGGAAACACTTTTTTTTTTTTTGATTTTTATGATGAAAATAATAAGAACAGAATCAAATCAAGCAAACAGAAACAATAAAAAAAATTTTGATTTTTGATTTTCTGAAAACAAAAAAACAAAGCAAAACAGAAACAATATTTTTTTTTTGAGTTTTTATAGGAAATAAAATTAAAACTGAATAAAACAAATGCAAAAACTTAAAGAAAAGGATAGAAAGCATCTGTGATAGGAGCTTTTAGCTCTGATACCAATGACACCAGACTGGAAATGTTCCCAATCAGATTGCTTCTGAAATCTTTGCTTAGAGCCGAAATGGATGGATGAATGGTTTTTTTTATGATTGAAAACCGATTTGTGTTTAAACTCTAAACACCAAGAGTTAGACTCTAGTTCTTCAAGGGCTAATCCTCACAAGAACAACTAGACTCTACACGCCTCACAAGCTCTCTGAATCTCTCAAAGAAACTTAATAAAAACGCAGGAACAGATTTGAATGCAAAGAGAGATTTCTTTGAAACAAAAATAAACTTTGATTGATAAAAACTTGGTGAATGAAAAGATACAAAGGCAATGAGCTGATAAAGGCTCAGAAATGAATGAAAACAAACGGTACAAAAGTAAATGAAAGGCAACAAATGTGGGATTTCTTCTTGACTCCATTCTCCTAGCCGTTAGGCTTTAATGGTTTTGATCTGGTCTTGGGGGGAAATGGCTTGGTCCATGGAACTAATCTGGTATCTCTTGGACGTTCAGGATCTTCTAGAGATGATGTAGGGACGAGATTAATTGGTGGATGATAAGCTTGGCCTTTCTTTGGATCAGAAACCGTGTAGTTGATTCCAAGTAAGGAAAGCTTATTGTTGGCTTGATCTTCTTTGACTTCTGGTATTGATGCACGGTTAAGGACTTGATCTGGTGTAACATAGCTTTTATAGGCTTCTGTGGACGTGGGGTTGGGCGAATATAATGTCTTGGGAAGGCATAAATCCGAGGTTTCCATAAATAGCTCATTGGGTAGCTTCAACGGTTTAATTGCTTTCTCTTCTGATTTGAATTGGACCAGCTTGGTTTTAGCTTGGCCAAAATGCTTCTCTTGATGTCCAGAATGATGGTGCATGCCTGCTAAGTCCTCAGCTCCTCTCAGCTCAGCTACAAGTCCTCCTTTCTTCTCAGCTCCACGCTTAGCTCTATCGCCTCTAGCTCCACAGCTACTCTCCTTGCTAGCTCCTGATGTATAAGCATCCATGCTTATATCAATAGATGAATCTAAGGAATTCTGCAGCCTTAGTATGACCTCTACACTTCATAGTTACTTGAATCCCTTCGTTTTACTTCCCCACAAATCATTTCATCATTCCGCAAAACCCTTTTATCTCTACTTGCTTCTAAAGTGACGATTTTGGAAGAAAGATCATATCAGAAAACAAAAGATATAAACAATGAAAATGCTAAAATGAAGAACAACTATGTATGTGAAAGCACAAACTGAGCACAAACTTAAGCACACAAAAATGAGAGGCTAGAGGTGAGTATTTATAGGTCTTGAAGGCTCATTAGGCGTCACTTAGGGTTAATTCGCGTCTTGACGGCTGCGGGAATAAGTTAGGCTTGACGGGATTAAAATGGGCTTGGGAACGTCGACCTGAAATGGCTGCGCGAGCGTGGGCTCGTGGCGCGGCCAAGTGAGGCTTCACCGTGTCTTGGACTTCAGGTGGCACGGAGAGGAGTGGCTTGGCCGCATGGTCGAGGCTCCATGGCTCGGCGAGATCAAGTGTGATCAAAACCGCCATTTCTTCTTTTGTTCCTTCCGCGAGACTGCATGATATGCCTTCAGTAAAATGATCATAACTTGAGATCCAACCGTTACTTTGCCTTCATTCCTCTTGGAATTGAAAGCTAAAATTCCCCTCTATTTGGTACCCAAATGTGAGGAGGATCTCGTGATGGGAAGGTCTTGATCCGAAGTCAAACTTCTGGCAGTCCGGAATAGTACAAAATGTCGTTTTGCTGCGTTTTGCTCCGTTTTGCGTTTTTTTCTAAGTTTACCTGAAAAGAGTTTTGAACATACAAATGATCGAAATCTAACCTCGATGCATAAACCTTTGTGAAATGCTTATTATGGCATTCACTTTTGATAGTTAAAATGGGACGAAAACATGTGTTATCACATTAGCAATGATTTCATAATCCTTTGGATGTAACTAGTCATAGTTCACACCATAAAACTTCTTCAGACCACTCTCGTAACACGGATCTATTCCCAAGACTTTGATCATCTCTACAAGCAAAACACTTCTACATTTCTCTTTATCCATGGTTTTTATAAAAATATAAACATCATCATCATCTACAATATCTGTAAGTATCTGAGGTCCAATTAACAGTGGAATTAAACTCAATTTAAATTTCACCGCATTTTCATATATCCCAACCTTCTTGCATATTAGCTTCTAATATTGACAAAGTTATCTCTTACATAGATGTCTTAAACGATAAACAGTAGATGCGACATTCGTAATATATATATATATACGTTTTTTTGTCATTGTCTCTAGCAAAATAAATACAAAAACTCAATTAACAAAATTGGATTAAATAGAATAATTTTAGTAATACAAGTTCTACTAGTTATAATGTTCTTCCTCAATATAACTAGTTGTACCCAGTTATCTCATACACCCGAATTCTTTCTAATTTACTTACGATTCACTACGATTCAACAACAACAATACATTCATTACCAATCTAGAGTCCTAATCGACCCATAAAGCATGCTTAAAAACCGAATGTGCACCCAAAATCGAATTCAATGAAATTGCAAATGCAAAACCCTAAATGATTTGAATCACTCAAATGATTTCTACTAATATATTTGTTCGTTTTAGGTGTAATGAAAACAGATCTCGATTTGAAAAGTTGCAGCTTCAATGGAGGCTTCTGATCGGATTGCGATGGTGGCGGATTTGAGCAGAATGAAGTGCTCCGACGGCGGCTTGCGGGTTCGAGAGAAGCTAGCTGTTTTTTTTTAAATTTGTTGTTTTTGTTTGTTAAATTAATTAATATTTATAAATATATTAATTTAAAATCTTAGAACACAAATCTATTTTCGGAATTTCTTATTTTATTAATAAAAATGGGATCCATAAAAGGCATGTAAATCAAATAAGAATAAAATAAATTTCTTTCAACCAATTAAGAACTTTCCAGCACTCGGCTCTGATTTCTCTCCATGTTTCAATTGCTTGATGTCTTGGTTCGATTTCATCATCATTTCGTTTTTGATTTGCATTGTCCCCTCTGCGAAAGACGTGGCATATATTTTTTTATGTGTTAATTTTTATTGTTTGGTGTAACCAAAATTAAATGGTGAAATGGAATGCCCACTTGTCCAGTGACACCGAGAAAAGTACCATACAATGCTTGGAGATTCGAAGTTTCGTTGTTGTGTTCAGCCACACAAGCTTATACGGCTCTGGATGTGGCTCTGTAAACAAAGCCAACTTGTGAACCGCATCTTCTGCAATAACATTTCTGCAGCTAACAGAGTCAATCGTGAATCGGAAAATCTTGCCACAAATAGTATAAGACGAACAAAAGATGTTCGAACGAAGTCATGATTCTTGAATTTTGGTGCAAGAAAGTTGCGGCGAAGCAACAAATGTGCCCGTATCACCTGCAAATTATTCGTCAATAACTTGCTATGTGTCCTCTTCATAGACTTTCTAATGTGGTTCTTCATCGTAATCACCATATAGACCACGTCGATTCGCTTTAGGGCAAGCTGATTGGTGATGTCCCTGTTTTCCACAGCCGAAACACTTGAATATAGGCAAGCGAGGATTTCGCGGCGTTGAAGCGCTATCAATTCTCTCTGAGATTCGGGTGGTTGTTCTGTGCTCTCGTAATTAGCATGTGATAACACTTATATTTGATCCGTTTTTACTATCATAAGTGAATGATTTAATAAGAATTTCACTAAGGTTTTTATGCATAAATAGCATATTTCGAGTATTTGTATGTTGAAGACTCTTTTCAGATAAAATTAGCAAAAGGCATACAAAACGGAACAAAATGGAACCAATTTCGGACTGCCCGAAGTCTAACATCCGATCAAGACCTTTCCACCACGCGATCGTCCTCAAATTTGGACGCAAGTTAATGTTAACTTTCATACCCAATTGGTTTGAAGTAAAACTAATGGTTACATCTGGAGTTATGACGTTTTATTGAAGATATGTCATGCAGTCTCGCGGGAGATGCAAGAGAAGAAATGAAGATTTGATCACCAAGTGATCTCGCCGTGTCACCAAGCTTCGACCACGCGGTCAGGTACCTATCCATCGTGCCACCAGCTTCCCAAGCCACGGCCAAAAACCTCTTGGCCGCGCCATGAGCCTTCGCTCGCCCGACCACATCAAATGACGTTTCTCGGCAATTCAGGATAGTTAGGATTGCATTCAGGCACGTTTACCTTTGTTTTTGTATCGTTTGCACTCACTTTAGGTCTAGGATGCATTAGGTTAAGTTATTGCATATTTGGAGTGTTTCTCATGTACAAGAGGTGTGTGGAGGTTAGTCCAAGGAAGAATGTTCAAAGAGAGATCAAGGAGAAGAAGATAGACGTTTTCTCTCACAAGATCGGGCATCGATAATGACTTACAAGGGAGAAGCCTCGAAGGATGACCACGACTTGACCTCGATGGAGACGCCCCGAAGTCGAAGTCCAGCAAGATGTTCCCCTCGGATAAATATCGGACGGGAAGAATAGGTTGAGCCCGATACAGGCAGCAGGCGAAGAATTTCAGCACGGGATGACCTCGAAACCGGAAGTCGATACGAAGTCACCTGAAGAACAAGAAGACTTGGCATCTCGGCTTTCCCATCGGCATGACCCGAAACGCTACACACCAAGAAAGTACCTATTTCGGGCAATGTGGTCCTGACGTGTAGGGTTTTGCCACTTTTGCTATAAATACAACTTGTCTCCCATCCTTATCTCTCTCTCTCATTTAGTTTTGAGCTTTTTGTTGTTTTTCTTTGTAGAAGAAAACTTTGTTCTTATTTTCCGTGTGCATTGTTGTATTCAGATTTTGTCTCTTACTCTCTGTTTCTCCTCTTGTTTTTATAGCTCCGATTTATTTTCAACGCTGGCAATTACTTTTCACGATTATGTAATAATTGCATTTACTTCAGTGGATTTAGTCGTTTATGGTTAAAGAATTGAATTACTCTTTTTCAAATAATTCATCAGTTTGTCTTCAAAGTCGATTCTTAGTATGATCCTTTGGTTTTAGTTTTATCGTTTCATTTTAAACCGAACTAAATTCGATGTTCGAATTCGATTCAAGCCCTCCACTTTGATAATGCTGATGTTTTCGTGCTGCATTTTGAATTTTATTTTTTAGTAGGCCTGAAACTTTTGACCGAAATTTATATGTCAACAACGCTTATTTGTTAATATAGGTATTGACCACAATTTAATAGTTAGGGTAAAAAATTTAGAAAACAGTAGTTGAGATATATTTATGCACGGCTATAGTTCGGCTAATATATCGGTACATTTGATGATACAGTCACTAATATGTATGTGTTTCCAATTCTAGTGGACATATGTCTTGCTCCAAATCTATTTTAGAAAAATATATATAATACAATTATGGTCAGAATATGTTTTATATATTATAGCAATCTCTGATGCATGGTTCCGATGTCCATCCAAAAAAGCTCAAGCACAAATCATGTCGAGACAAGAGCAAGGTTCTTGGACAAGTGATCATGCACTCTTTAGTATCAGATTCAATAATATTTCAACTCTTCTTTTTCCATAAAAATAACAAATAAAAGTAAAGCTTCGGGGGTATAAAGTTGGCTACATACACCTCTAAGTTATTCTCTATAATAACTTAGTGGGTATAATCATAAAGCTTCTTTATTCAAAGGAAAGATATGTATGCTCCTTTTCTTCAATTATATTATTATTTAAACTATCTTTTTCGTAAAATGCATCTATTTGATTCTGATCATGGACAAAAACCATGAACCCTTCTTTTGTTTTTATAAGCCTAACATTAATTTCAGTCTTTCAACTTGTAAGCTTTCTTCTTCCATTCTTTTTTTCTCCAAAACCAAAAAATCATTTCTCTTTCTTGCAGCCTAAGTTAGCTCCTCTTGGTTCTTCTTGATCTTCCCTGAAATGCGTCTCATCAGATTTTTCCCTATTTTTGTTCTCTTCTTTTTTTGCTTCAACAAGAACCAATCATGGGGGTTGATGAGTTCGAACCAACAATCTCAATTCTTCACACTTATGAGAAACTCTCTCTCCGGGTACGCTTTGTCCTCATGGAATCTCTCGGACGAGAGTTCTTACTATTGTAACTTCACAGGCGTAAGCTGCGACGATCAAGGACTAGTCACCGGACTTGATCTTTCCGGTTGGTCTCTCTCCGGGATATTACCAGATGAGATTTGTTCTTACTTACCAAACCTCCATGTTCTTCGTCTCTCTCACAACAATCTCAATAGAAGCAGCAGCTTTCTCAACACCATCCCTGACTGTTCCCTTCTTCGAGAGCTAAACATGAGCTCTCTCTATCTCACAGCCACACTCCCAAATTTCTCACCGATGAAATATCTAAGAGTCATCGACATGTCTTGGAACCACTTCACCGGTAGCTTCCCACTCTCGATTTTCAATCTTACAGATTTAGAGTATCTCCATTTCAATGAGAACCCAGAGCTCGATCTATGGACTCTACCAGATTATGTCTCAAAGCTCACGAAGCTCACACACATGCTCCTCATGACGTGTATGCTCCACGGTAATATCCCGAGATCCATTGGGAAATTGACTTCCCTTGTTGATCTCGAACTTAGCGGAAACTTCCTCTCCGGCGAGATTCCAAAAGAAATCGGAAATCTTTCCAACCTAAGGCAACTTGAGCTTTACTATAACTATCACTTAACGGGGAGTATACCGGAGGAAATTGGTAATCTCAAGAATCTTACGGACATAGATATCTCAGTTAGCAGGTTGACAGGACGCATACCGGAATCAATCGGCAGACTTCCTAAACTCCGAGTGCTTCAGCTCTACAACAACAGCTTAACCGGTGAAATTCCCAAGTCACTTGGCAACTCAACAACCTTGAAGATCTTGTCTCTCTACGACAACTACTTAACCGGTGAACTCCCGCCAAATCTTGGATATTCCTCACCTATGAAGGATCTTGATGTCTCGGAAAATCGCCTCTCGGGTCCTCTTCCGACCAAAGTTTGCAAATCCGGCAAGCTTTTGTACTTTCTTGTCCTACAAAACAGGTTCTCTGGTTCGATCCCTGAGACTTATGGGAGGTGAAAGACTCTTATTCGGTTCCGTGTGGGGAGCAACCACCTAGTAGGAGCTATACCACAAGAAATTACGACTCTGCCTCATGTCTCCATCATCGACTTGGCTTACAACTTCTTATCCGGTCCAATACCTAATTCGATCGGAAATGCTTGGAATTTGTCAGAGCTGTTTATGCAGGGTAATAAAATCTCCGGTGTTATACCTCACGAGATCTCTCATGCCACGAATCTTGTGAAGCTTGATCTCAGTAACAATCAATTGTCTGGTCCAATACCTTCAGAGATCGGGAGACTCAGGAAACTGAACTTACTTGTTCTGCAAGGCAACCACCTCGATTCTTCAATTCCTGAATCGCTTTCCAATCTCAAATCTCTCAACGTTCTTGATCTGTCCAGTAATCTACTCAACGGAAAAATACCTGAAAATCTCTCCAAGTTGCTCCCAACCTCAATCAATTTCTCCAGCAACCAGCTCTCTGGTCCCATCCCTGTCTCATTGATAAGAGGAGGTCTCGTAGAAAGCTTTTCGGATAACCCTAATCTCTGTGTTCCACCAAACGCTGCATCATCAGATTTAAAGTTTCAGATGTGTCAAGAGGCTCGCAGCAAGAAGAAGCTGAGCTCGATCTGGGCAATCCATGTCTCAGTCTTCATCCTACTCCTAGGGGGCATCATAGTTTACTTGAGACAACGGTTGAGTAAAAACAGAGCAGTGATAGAGCAAGACGAGACCTTAGCGTCTTCTTTCTTCTCCTACGACGTCAAGAGTTTCCACCGCATAAGTTTCGACCAAAGAGAGATTATCGAAGCTCTTGTGGACAAGAACATCGTAGGCCATGGTGGTTCGGGTACGGTCTACAGAGTAGAGCTTAAATCCGGAGAAGTAGTTGCGGTGAAGAAACTATGGAGCCAAAGTAGCAAAGACTCAGCTTCTGAAGACAGATTGCATTTGAACAAAGAGTTGAAAACCGAAGTTGAGACACTCGGGAGCATCCGCCATAAGAACATCGTCAAGCTCTTCAGCTATTTCTCAAGTTTGGATTGTAGTCTTTTGGTGTATGAGTACATGCCTAATGGTAACTTGTGGGACGCTCTTCACAAAGGCTTCGTTCATCTCGAGTGGCCTACTCGTCATCAAATCGCGGTTGGAGTCGCTCAAGGATTGGCTTACCTTCACCATGATCTCTCGCCACCAATCATTCATCGCGACATCAAATCCACAAACATCTTACTGGATATAAACTATCAGCCTAAAGTTGCAGACTTTGGCATAGCGAAGGTTTTGCAGGCTAGAGGGAAAGATTCAACGACAACCGTTATCGCCGGCACCTATAGTTACTTGGCCCCAGGTAATATATAAAAATCTATAAACTTATTTCGTGAAACTTTAAATCTCAAAAACGGAAATGTAAAACCAATCAGATCTTGGCTGAATATGTCCGCCATAGTAACTTTAAAAAACTAATTTAGATTAACTAGTTCACATATGTTATTAGGGTTTTGAATTTAAAGATTTAAATTAGGGACAATGGTAAATTTTGTTTATAACAAATAAACGGTTTTCCTAAATTCGATAATATATTTTCCGTGTGTTATTTTCAACAATTCTAAAAACCTCATGTGATCGTGTGTTTTTTCGAAAGTAGTACAAGTTGTTGTTTTTTTGTATTGGCTAATTGATGATATGCAATTGGTAACGGCAGAATATGCGTACTCCTCCAAAGCAACGATCAAATGCGACGTATACAGTTTCGGGGTGGTGTTAATGGAGCTAATCACGGGGAAGAAACCGGTGGACTCGTGTTTCGGTGAAAACAAGAACATAGTGAATTGGGTGTCAACAAAAATTAACACAAAAGAAGGATTGATTGAGACATTAGACAAGAGATTGTCGGAATCATCGAGAGCCGACATGATCAACGCATTGCGTGTGGCTGTCCGTTGTACGAGCAGGACTCCAACAATCCGTCCAACCATGAACGAAGTTGTTCAGCTTCTGATTGACGCAGCGCCTCAAGCAGGACTCGACATGACCTCTAAATCCACAACCAAGATTAAGGATGCAGTAATATCGGATAATCTCACACAAACAAGACTCTAAACATGCTTTCTTGATGAAGAGGTGTAGCAACAGTTCATATAACTTCTAAACATATCCTGTATTTATCATAGATGAAACTGCTTGTATAATCTTTTGATCTTTCTATGTATTTAAGATCTATCCTTTAAAGACTTTGGTTATTTCCGGTTTTGCTTCTCCGATTTGAAATATTCGTACGAAAGAATCCGGAAAAAAAAACAATACTATGGAAGATCATCAAAAAAAGAAAAGAATAATTTGAACAGCTGCTTCAAAATAACGCATAGAACCTAAATGTGTATGTAGACCCACCATTGAATCATAATAATTCACAACTCCCTTTTTTTTTCTTGTGGACTTTAAATTCGTCATTCTTCTTTATTCATCGGTGAGTGGAACTTCTTTTTCGATTGCATGGCATGGAATGGAAGTGTGGATTCTTGATTTTCATTTTTATAAACCTAAAAAGAGGAAAGTTATATATAGGCTATATATATGTATGTATATATATATTCATCACTATGATCCGAATAGTATTGATCGACGAGTCCCATCGTCATATTTGTCTCTATATATCAGCATAGGGACAAATGGCTTTTACAAAAAAAAAAAAATATCAGCAAAGGGACAAAGGAGAAAGCAAGATTTGTTATAAAATACTTTATTATCCTTTCTTCATCATTAAGTTTACTTCGCTATGAAGTATTACTTAGTTATGAAGTATTACTTAACTATGAAGTTTACTTCTCTATTAAGTAATGAACTTTTATAAATAGCTGTCTTTACTCTTTGTAAAAACATAAATTTTGAAGTTCTCTCTTCCTCTTTCTCTCTCTACTCTCTCTCTCTAGAAATCTTATTTTCTCTTAAACTCTTTACGTTTCTCTCCTAGAAAGCATACTTTCTATGTATAGAGAGCATTAGTTTACAACACGTTATCAGCACGATCGTCTCTCGATCTGTATACCAGATCTGTCTGTATACCAATAAGGTAAGATTTATTTGTGCTTAATTCAAGTTTATTATTTACGGATTGATAGGCTATACCTTCCCCGTTTATTTGTTATGTCGGGATGATAGGCTCTGCCTTCTCCGAGCCGATCGTTTTGATAGGCGCTGCCTTCACGATCGAAAAAATGATCACATGGTAGACTATGTCTCCTCAGATCATGTTTATGGAGTGCAAGGATAACACCTCCTCCTTATTTAATCTATGTTCATGCATTTAATTTATTTATGCAGTGGGAGGTTAAAACCCCCATTCTTGTTTATTTATTTATTTTGGAGTGGTAGTTTTAAAAACTCCTCCGCAAGCAATTGAATGGTAGGCTCTGCCTCCTCATATTGCTTTAAATTATTGTCTTTTATTATGCCGTTATTATGCTCAAATTTTTATAAATTTAAAAGGGTTAAGTTTTTGTTATTCAGTAATAATATTTAAATTCGGCAAAACTCGAGATCTCCGCCCTTGATTTGTGTGGAAATAATTATATGTCTTGGGCGGAAGATGCAAGGTTGCATCTAAAGAGAAATGATCTCTTGAGCACTATTGATATGTCGGAAACGACACTATATAAGATAAGGCGAAAGCCATGATCTTTTTACGCCACCATATCTATGATGGTTTATAAGATGAATCCATCACGAGTAAAGATCCTGAAGATCTTTGGAAATGAGTGGTTGAATCTCCAGGAGAGAGAATTCCCCCAAAGCTCGGAGTTGATGTAAATCCTCCTGGTATCTTAACAATATATTTAACTCGTGATGATGAACCATCAGTCTCGTCCAACTAGGTTAACTCCATTCCTAGGAGAGAATGTTGAGTTATCCACTTAAAGTAAGTGTGATGGACGATAGAGGAAAAACGATGATGGTTGGGACGTAAAAGGCAAGGTGAAATTGCTTGCTATAGATGTGGCATGAAAAGTTATTGGGTACACACGAGTCGTACGCCAAAACACTTCGCCGATCTGTATGCCGAATCACAAAAGATCTGAATAACATAACTTGATCTGGTTTTTAGTATATATGGTAAACAAAGTATATGATAAAGTTTTGTTTATCAAAAGGCTTTTGATATAATATGCTATCTTTTTATATGTTGATGTTTTTGATTAATTATTGCATCTCTTATAAGTATTGTGGCACAGAGGATGTCACAATTTGAGATTCAGGATGGAGATACATGTCTAGCAGACAGTGCTACGACACATACAATCCTTAGGGATAAAAAGTATTTCTCCTGTCTCAAAATGAAAGTCTCCGCCGGAAGCGTGAGTACTATAACTGGTTTTGCAAAGATTATACTAGGCTCTGGAAGAACGAGTTTTTCAATGCCAAGGGGTACAGAGTTTGTAGTGCAAGATGCATTATACTCCCCCGAGTCTAAGCGGAACTTATTGAGTTTCCGAGATATCCGAAGAAATGGATATCATATTGAGACTGTTAATAAGAATGGCATTGAATATCTTTGCATTACAACGGAGAGGAAACATCAGTTGGAAGAATTACCAATGATGTCCTCCGGATTATATTGCACAAAGATAACCATGGCTGAATCACATGTTGCGGTAAACCAGAAGTTTACCAGCACTTTTAAGGTGTGGCATGAAAGGTTGGGCCACCCTGGTTCAGTCATGATGAGAAGGATTGTGCAAAATTCGAGTGGCCACCCATTGAAAAACCAGAAGATTTTTCAATCGGGGGAGTTTTCATGTAAGGCATGTTCTCAAGGAAAACTCATAAGTAGGCCCTCGCCAGCCAAAGTTGGGAATGAATCCCCTGTATTTCTAGAGAGAATACATGGTGATATATGTGGGCCGATTCACCCACTGTGCGGGCCATTTAGATATTTCATGGTATTGATTGACGCATCTAGCAGATGGTCACATGTGTGTCTTTTGACCACAAGAAATATGGCTTTCGCAAGATTCATTGCCCAAATAATCAAGTTGAGAACGCATTTCCCTGATTGTGCCATAAAGAAAGTCAGGCTTGATAACGCTGGTGAGTTCACTTCAGCGGCCTTTAATGACTATTGTATGTCTTTGGGAATCGATGTTGAGCATCCGGTTCCGCACGTACATACACAAAATGGCATGGCTGAGTCTTTGATTAAACGATTGCAGTTGATTGCAAGACCGTTAATCTTGAGAACAAAGCTTCCAATCACTGTGTGGGGACATGCTATATTGCATGCTGGGGCATTGGTCCAGGTAAGACCAAGTGCATATAATGAATATTCCCCCATACAGTTAGCGTTTGGCCATAAGCCAGATGTTTCCCATCTTCGTGTGTTTGGGTGTGCGGTCTTTATCCCTATAGCGCCACCCCAAAGAACAAAAATGGGACCACAGAGAAGATTGAGAATTTATGTCGGGTATTCGTCACCAAGTATAATTAGGTATCTTGAACCGGTAATTGGTGATATGTTCACGGCACGGTTTGCCGATTGCCACTTTGATGAAAGTGAATTCCCTGCGTTAGGGGGAGGATTGAGAGAATCACCAAATGATATCACCTGGGTGTATACACTCTTTGGCTTATCTTGATCCTCCTACTAATCAACGCGAGTTGAAAGTTCATAAAATTATACATATGCAAAGTTTGGCAAACCATTTACCTGATGCATTCACAGATACGAGGAGGGTGACGAAGTCTCATATCCCCGCAGCTAATGCTCCATCAAGAGTAAATGTTCCTGAAGAACATATTGATGTAAGTAGAGCAAATGAACCGAGGGTTCAGCTGAAGCGCGGGAGGCCTATGGGATCAAAAGATAGAAATCCCCGACAAAGAAAGAAATTGGGAGTAAAGGTTCCAGAAGAACCACATAAAGCCAAATGTCCGGAAGACATTTGTGTCAAATGTCCTGAAGACATTTGTGAAAAGGTTCCAGAAGAACCTAGTAAAGATATATGTTCGGAATACATATATGAACCGGTTCCAGAAGAACTTGGTAAAGAGATTCGTCCTGAAGACGAATCTGAAACAGAAAAATATGAGATTTTCGTCTCCTTCGCCAAAAGTGGAAAATTGTGGGGTAGAAGTGAAATAGAGGATGATGATGGAATGTTCTCTTTTTCTGTGTCCAATGAGATCGATCATGAAAATGATGATCTAGATCCAAGTTCCGTGTCAGAGTGCCAGAGAAGGCCTGACTGGGATAAATGGCAAGTGGCTATGAGGAATGAAATATTCTCCCTTACTAAACGGAACGTATTCGGACCGATAGCTGTTACACCTGAAAATGTAATGCCGGTCGGATACAAATGGGTCTTTGTAAGAAAGAGAAATGAGAAAAATGAGGTCACAAGGTATAAAGCTCGCCTTGTGGCGCAAGGTTTTTCTCAAAGACCGGGAATTGATTATGAAGAGACATATTCCCCGGTCATGGATGCAATCACATTCAGGTACTTAATAAGCCTAACGGCCTCTAAGAATTTAGAGATGTACCTGATGGATGTTGTGACTGCATATCTATATGGTTCACTTGATAGTGACATATACATGAAAATCCCTGAAGGATTTAAGATCCCTGAAGGGTCTAAGATGCCTAAAGCATCTAAAGAGCTATGTTCGGTCAAACTACAGCGATCACTTTACGGATTAAAGCAATCCGGACGCATGTGGTATAATCGCTTGAGTGAGTACTTGTTGAGTAAAGGTTATGTCAACAATGCGATATGCCCATGTGTGTTTATAAAGAAATCCGCATCAGGATTTGTGATCATTGTTGTGTATGTTGATGACCTGAACATGATTGGAACTCAAAAGGAGATTGATGATGCAAGAACTCACATGAAAGATGAGTTCGAGATGAAAGATCTTGGAAAGACAAAGTTTTGTCTTGGGCTCCAGATAGAGCATTTCCAAGATGGAATATTTGTGCATCAATCAAATTACACAAGAAGGGTGTTGAAACGCTTTAGTATGGATAAAGCGACTCCTTTGAGTACTACAATGGTCAATAAACCACTCGATGTTGACAAAGATCCATTTCGACCTTGTGAAGGTAATGAGGAAATATTAGGTCCTGAAGTGCCTTATATGAGCGCTATAGGTGGACTTTTATATCTTGAAAATTGTACTAGACCAGATATTGCTTTTGCTACTAACTTACTTGCAAGGTATAGTTCATCACCGACGCGCAGGCATTGGAATGGAATAAAGCATATATTCTGTTATCNCTTTATTCATCGGTGAGTGGAACTTCTTTTTCGATTGCATGGCATGGAATGGAAGTGTGGATTCTTGATTTTCATTTTTATAAACCTAAAAAGAGGAAAGTTATATATAGGCTATATATATGTATGTATATATATTCATCACTATGATCAGAATAGTATTGATCGATGAGTCCCATCGTCATATTTGTCTCTATATATCAGCATAGGGACAAATGGCTTTTACAAAAAAAACAAATATCAGCAAAGGGACAAAGGAGAAAGCAAGACTCATTTTTATTCTGTCTTCTTTTTAGTCGATCAAAATCTAATTGATATTTATTAGATATTTAGGTGACTGTCCGCGTAAGTGCGTGAACTACTTGTTTTTCATAATATAAGTTACAATATTGATTTTAAAATCTATTTTAAATTTCATAATTTAATTTGTACTAAACAATTTGTAAACATTTTTGTTTTATTAAAAATTCAAGAACATAGAAAACAAATAAGTAAATATTATTATAAAAAACCCATAAAACAATTTTTCTAAAAAAATTTAAAACTCCATACCGCTTTGTTTTTTCTTTCGTAATTATTTATTTTTTATGAAGAAGCATTTTTTTGGTATTTATGGACTTATCATTTCGCAATAAACTATTTTTTTGGCCCATGATCCAAAAACAGCCCAATATTTGGTATATCTGTTTAGCAAATCCAATAACGATATACTTATTTTTTAGTTTGTGATGTAATAACAATTTTTAGATACATGCCAAATGTTTCACAAATGACATAATATTGTGAATCAATAAATGTACCAAAGGTATACCATTCGTTATCAAGATCTTCAACCTGACTTTGTTGTTACCCTTGATAAAGCCACATATAATTGCCCATGTGTAAAAACCGGTTTTGGTAAAAACACTTCTACCTTTCCAAATGTTTGACCTTGACTCTTGTTTATGGTCATTGCAAAAGATAAAGTGATTGGAAACTGTTTACGTCTCATCCTAAATAGAAGCCTTGCTTCTGTTGGAGACACCAAAATCCGGGGTATAAGAACATTTTCTCCAACCTTGTCACCCGTAATGACTTTAGCTTCAATAACATAATTAGCCAGTTGGGTTATAAGATGCTTCGTTCCATTGCACAAACCATTCTTATGGTCAATGTTTCGGAGCAGCATTATTGGTGTACCAACTTTTAAACGCAATTCATGATTTGGCAATCCAGACACTTTCACTGAATTAAGAAACTCATCAGTATGGATGGAACTTCGATGTCTTATTCACCTTTAGGCCCAGAGTTTAGGGATGGAACTTTAGATGTCTCGTTACAACCGAGCTCTCGATCAGTTGTGTCAATACTATCACAGTTTAGATAGATTATTTCATCACCTGATGTATGCAAAGCAATCGTTATTATACATGCTATAAACTCAATATAAGTGCTCGTAACTAAAAATATGATTGGAAAAAATAATACAATAAAATAACCTGGTACCTTCGATAACATGTAGTTATTTATAATTTCGTCATCATCGTTCCTTGAACTCAAAATCGCTCTTTCTTGGAAGAAGCTGGGATCTATTTTCCCTACATACGATCGTCCATAAACTTCGGTGACGATTGCTTTAATCGGATCTCCATCATCCATAATCAAAATATCTTCAGGAATGTCAACCTCGGGTTCGCCGAGACTATTCCCATTTATTTTTTTCATCACCAATATATAATATCCATTTTGAAAATTCTAATAGATCATGCATCTCCTTACTATTATCTCCTGGTATTATCCGCATATTCTTTGTATGCTTTAACATTTCACAGTCTTTCCAAAGAGGCGGCAAATTTGAAGTTGCCATGACAACTTATACCCTCCCAGCATTAGGCTTAACTAGCAAGATCTGCCTATAATCTCCACCGAAGATAATTACTTTACCACCATGATGAGGACATCAGATCATGTATCTATCAAGAGAGCTCCAATACGCCTGAATTAGACCTGAAGATGAATTTGGCAGTTTCGAGCATCAAGAAAGCTCAGCCTCGAACCAAACAAGGTAAGAATGTTTACTTGGCAGGAAATGGAGTTCAAAACAACAAGAATCTCCCAGAGATCATTTCCGAGCTTCAAGATATACCCAAAACAAGTTGTGAAGCTTATAGAGAGCAAATGGAGCAAGAAGTGGAATCTGAAGCTACAAACGGGGAAACACTTGAAGATCTCAACTATTTCGACTTCAAGAGGACTCAAGAGGAATATTTCATCAAGGAATCCAAGCAGAAAGGACCAACATTCCCCCTGAACACTCCAGCTTCAAAACCAGCCTATCCGAGCACAAACCAGGTAAGTACTATTTATTATGAATTTGTGCAACTAATCTACAATGTCACAGTGGTATTTAGAGCTCCAAGGGACCACTGGTCGAGCCTCAGTGAAGACAGAATTGTTTTAGATAGTTTTATTTTTATTTTAGAAAACTTTCCTTTTTCTGTATTTTGAACGCTTTGTTGTTTCTGTTTACAAGTCCTGTTGTTTTGAGTCTTTTTCTTTCATTTGTGTCGACCAGATTAGGTCATTGAGCTGAAGAACCAGTTTATAAGGTTCCCCTGCAGCATTGTATTAGCCACCTTTTTGTCAGATTAATAAAATAACGCCGTTTTTGTCTTCTTCAAGTCTAAGTCTTGTTGAGTCTTGTGCTGCTGTTCTTTGTGTGGATTCACATAGAGGTGAGCCAGATTGCTGTATCAGAGATTCTTCCATACTCTCTGTGGTGCTTTCGTTCCCCCCCTGTCCAGATTGTTTGTGGAATCAAACCATCTTGTTCAAACGCTGATTGTGGAATCATTCAGCAATCTATCCATCGTCCATTGAAGCTGCGGATCTGGAAATCTTGTGTTATAAGTTTGGTGGAATCCAATCTTATATCACACCAAAAGGCTTATCACATATTATGACATATCGTAGTGTCCTGTCTAGAGTCTCGAAGCAATATTTGTTCATCATCAATGCTTCATCCCATATTATCAGTTTGGTATTCCTAATCCACCAGTATTGATGCAACATGTTGTAAACTTGTTGACCACAATAGATATTCCAAACCTATAATGAGCAGTTCTACCTCCTTGCAGTTCTATAGTCCTTTTGAACGTAGAGCAACACCAAGCAAACTCCAGAGATACGTTTTTCCAGTGCCCCCAGAACCATACACAAAGAACATCCCTCCACTATATTTATGCACAACAATTAATATCTTATCATGCTCATCTATTATAGTTGTTAATAACTCGTCGTGTTTACGTCGCAAAACCTCGTGATCGTAGCTTTTCTCGTCTCTAATTAGTGGATTACAGTGCATTTCTAATAAGCAGATTTTTGCTATCAATTACTCAAACCCACTTATGTCATTGTAGGTACCTGAGGATCAATCCAAATTCGGGTTGATTGTGACAATATGAATGCATAAAACTCCTTAATCTAAGCAAGCATATATGGTTTTGTGTTTAGCTATCAACCTAAGTGATCAAACCAATCAAACTAAGCAACAAAATGAACTAGAAACTTAACTAAACAAATGACAAGCTAATTAAGCAAATCAAAGACTAATTAACTACTAAGTAAGATTAAAAATTGACTAAAAACGAATCCAAGGATGGGGTTACCAATCTAGGGTGCTTCAAGAACCAATCTATGATGTCAAACAATCAGAATATATGCTAATACCTAAGCTTAAACTCAAAAGCAAGACTAATCCACTTTCATGGCACTAATCACATAAAAAACATCCTAATTAAGATCAAACTTTCATTTGTAAAAAGGAAGCTAACATGCATTATGAAACAGATCTAATTGCTAATAAACACCCTAGACAATCACTATCATGAGTTAGGAATGTAAATCCCTTGTTTAGTTGATTGAGAAATTTCATGAAACACCTTGTGGGTGGAAAATTCTCTAAGGTCTAGTTTCAGCTTGATCATGGCTAAACTAGCATTAGGATCACTAAACAAGGAGGGAAATGAGAAGATCAAAGCATAGACATCAAGATTAATTTCTAAAACACCCTAAATCTAATCCATGAAGGAAAAGTTGATAAACATGATTAGAAAAATTAAAAGATGAAAGATTAAGAAAGATAAACTCCAAATTGCATAAACTCTTAACAAGATCTTACAAAGCTTTAAAAGATCTTAAGAAGATCTCAAGGGCTCGGTCAACAAAAGAGCTCGATTCCAGGCCTTGTTCTCTTCGTCCTATAGAAGCACCAATGTGGAGAACCCTCAAGATCAAGTCTACCCCTCACAAAACCAAGGCCAAGGAGGACAACAAAAACCATTTTGTTCCTTTCAAAAAATAACAAGGCTATGTTCCCAAGAACAAGTATCAAGGGAATTTTCAGTTCAAGCAAGGTCCTCCACCGAGTTTTGCACAAGATTTGGATATGAGGAATGTTCTACAACAAATTCTTCAAGGTCAAGCAAGTAGTGCTATGGATGTGAGAAAGAAGATGGCTGAAATTCACAAGGTGGATTGCTCTTACAATGATCTTAACACTAAGTTTGACACTTTGAGCTCCAAGATCAAGCAAATGGAGAACAACAAGAGTATTGCTTCCTCTTCTACACGAGCTCAAGCTTCTTTGTCCGGTAAACCCGAACCAAATCCCAAGGACTATTGTAATGCTATATATTCTATTGATGAAGAAGAGTATGAGCGTGTGGTGGCCGAATTTGAGCAAATATTTGAGAGTCCCAATGATGAATCTATAATCAATGAGGACATTGAGGTTCAAGTGGGGGAGGAGGTCATTGAAAATGACTATTTTGTGGTTGCTAAACCAATGGGTAAAGAAGAGCTCGATTGAGGGTCTAGATCCACCAAACACAACAAGGAATGAGCCTAAGAGTATTTCAAAGCTTGGTAATCCGGGAAAAGTTTTGATTTCTTGTTCTCTTGGGGACTTGAAGATTAATGAAGTTTTGTGTGACTCTGGCTCAAGTGTCAATGTGATGTCCCTTAAGATTTTCAAGAACCTTGGATCACTACTATGAAGAAGTATTCATCACACATCACCTTTGTTGATGCTTCCTCAAGGCAACCACTAGGCCTTGTAGAAGATTATCCATTGAGAGTTGGTGAATGTCTAATCCCAACTGACTTTATTGTCATGGACATGGTTCAAGAAGCAAGACTACCTCTTCTTATAGAAACAACCTTCCTCAACACAGCTGGTGCAAGCCTTGACTTCATCAACAAAAGGGTGATTCTAAAGAAAATGGATGCTAAGGTTCTCTATCCTATGAAACTTTCTGTTTTGAGCCTATGTGGAACAATCACATGTGACACTATGGAGGCTGATAAGGGACGACCAAGAGAGAAGCTTATGGGTCTCACTTGTGGGGTGATGAATGAGAATGAAGTCCTTGATCACAATGAGTATGATGGGCCAAGCTTTGATGGTGAGAGTCTTCTTGCCATGTTTGATGGACTCAGGTTGTGGAGCCTATAGCCGAGCCTCCAAAGAGGTCTAAGAAGAAGAAGAAGGTGCTACAAGCTGGAGCAATCACCATGTTCACTAAGAAAGGAGAAGGAAAGCCAATTCCACTCCTTGTTCAAGCTTAGTGACTTTAAACAAGCGCACTTGGGAGGCACTCCCATGTCTATCTTTGTATATATTTGCACTTTTTAATACAATAATGTGTTTTCTAGTGTCTGTGGATGATAGGTTTGGATCAAAGAGGTTGAGCTAAGAGCAAAAAGCTTGCTAAGAACTTCTGGCACTGTATCGAGCTTTGTATCGAGCTACTAAGCTCGAAACAGATCGACCAGGGATTCTCACCTAAGTGTATCGAGCATTTGTGTCGAGCTATGTATAACTCGATACACTCCTTTTTCAGGTAAGTCAACGGGGTTTGACCGGTTTAATTTACTCGAATTAAATCGGGTTTCCCCCATCTTCTTCCCCAAAACACGAAAATTCCTCCATTTTCCGTATACACGCGATTTTGGCTTTCTCTCTCTCTCAATTCCCAAGCAAATTTCGTTATTTTAAGTGCCACTAGCTCGAATTCTTGTGCTAGTTTTGTTTCTAGGCCCATTTTCGTGCATCCCTTTGCTCATTAACGAGGTAAACAATCCAAAAACCGAGTTTTTCATCAGTGCTCTAATGGTGGAAAATTTAGGGGATTATATACTAGGGTGTTCGAATTGGTTGTTTAGGGCTTGGGCATTGCTTTATTATGGTTAGGGAGTAGATTACAAATACTATACTAGGATTTACATGGTTAATTTTCAAAAATTTGACAATTAGGGTTCATAATGCGAAAATTCAAATTACTCTCTTGAACCTTGTTAGATTTTGGAGCTTTCACTTGCATTAACCATGCTTATTGATTGCCAATTGATAGCACTCGAAATTAGGCAACTTTAATTTTAGGAAATTTTTTGTGTTAGGCAAATTTTGCTAAGTGTGGAATTGGGTTGAAATTCGAAAATGTGATATTGTGCTTATGGCTTGCTTAATGCATTGTTTGCATGATCAAAATGAGTTGCTAATGCCATACCCAAGATTTGATTGTTTTAAAAGGACAATGGTATCAAGGAGTGGAGCTAGACACGAAGTACAACAAGAAGAAGGATTGGTGGGATGGACTGCCGAAGAGAAAAGCGCAAAACAGAGGCTTGAGAGGATGCATTTTGAGCCTACCAAGTTTGCAAGCCGAGCTTTCTTGCAAGAGATCGGGTTGTTGGGAACTTTTGATGAGATACTTGAGGACATGAGGCTCTCTTCTTTGGCAACCATAGATTGCCGCACATACCCCGAGGCTACCTTGCACTTCCTCTCCACAATGGACTTCTCCTATGAAGTTCCAAGTTCACCAACACCATCGACGGGACTCATGACATTCAAGGTCCAGGAAACTGCTTTCAGCCTGACCATACAAGACATATGCAGTGCCTATGATTTGAATGACGAGGCGCCACTGGTGGAGTTCCCGCAGTTCGAGTCAGCAAGAGCTCTATGGGATTTGATAGGTGATGGCAACTTCAAGAACAATAAAGCCAAGATTAGCAAGGTGAGGAATCCATTGCTAAGATACACGCTTCAGCTCCTTGCCAACACTCTCTCAGGAAGAACCACGTCCGCAACAGTAGCAGAGAACGAGCTTAGCTTCCTCTTTCAAAGAGTGAAGGAGACCATGTGGGACAAAGGTTGACTCTCGGGTAATGAGGAGGAACTGGTGGAGGATAACTTTGGAGAAGATGTGAACTATGGATGCATCTTGACCTCTTCACTAGTAAGGTACCAAACTTGGGCGCTTATGGCAAGGCCATGCTCAGTCTACATAGGAGGCTTTCTCACTCCTTTGTTCACGAAAGCCGGGGTCGACCTATCAGCATTCGAGACATGTATGGGTAGAGCTTACATGGACCACGATTACATGGTAACAATGGGTTTCTTTAGACCGCCTCCAGCCCCTAACACTTATGCCTATCACTTCACAAATAAGGCAAATGAGAGGAAGGCTTACATCCTCCAAAACCCAAATGAAGTGCTAGTGGATTGTATCGAAAGCCTTGAGTTCACACCCTCCGATGAAGAGTGTTGCATGGCGATAGGCAGCACAACTGCAATTCCAATCACACTAGACTCCCCTTCCTCCTCTTCCTCTTCACTTTTTTGAGGTATCTCCACCTCCCTTGTACATATTTCATTTAGATTTTTATTTCATCATATTGTCATGTTGATTGAGGTCTCCCTTAAAATTTTATTACACAAGGGACTGTGTAATTTAAGTTTGGGGGAAAGGTTGAGAGATTTGACATTGTGTTTTGTGAGTCTTATTTTTCTTTCATGCATTTTGAGTCTTATGCATTTCATTTGAGGCATAGAAAAACCTAAAAAATCGAAAAAATTGAAAATTTTCCAAAAATGAATGTCATTTAGATGTTACATTTGCATATTATGATCGAGTCTAGTTGCATTTCATGTAGGATTTGCATTCATATGCATTGGGAGCAATGATGATCTTTTCCTTGTAGAGTGCCAACTCTTGTAATCAATTCAATGTCCTAGTTAGTAGTTCTTTGATGCAATTGAACAAGTCTTGAAAGTAAGGAAGAACCATGCTTGGATCACTTCACTTGTCACCTAGATTTTGTTCGAAATAAGGTCTTCAATTTGATAACCAACTATACCCACTTAAACCGAATTTTGACATCTAATTATCATGCCTTGCATTGAAAGTGAATTCAAAAAATATTATATATACTTAAGCTTTCTTACTCACTTTGCCACTCTCTTTCTAGCTCAAGTAGTACCCCCCACCTTACCTTACCTCCTTTGAAGCCAAATGTTCTAGTGATATTGCTTGTGAGGCCTTATTTTTTATTGAACTTAGCATAAAGTGTTAGGTTTGAAACGACAAGTTTATGCTCTCATGTAGATTTTAGCCATCACATTTTGGGGTTAGTAATAGGCTTAGGATTGGGGTTTTGAGTCGTGGTATTGCTTGGTGGTTTGATTTTAGAATTGTATGCTTGCATTTGGCATGTTGAGTAGAAAGAAAGGAATGATAAAAGGCTTGGTAGAAAGTAAGGAAAGCATAGTTTGAAATGGTGGATCTTGTGTGATTAAAAGTATAGCTCTAAGTTTGAAAAATGTTAGGTAGCCTTAAGAAAAGAAAAAGAAAAGAATTAAAAGAGCCAAAAGGCCAAAGAAAGGAACGGCTACCTATGAATAAAAAGAAGAGCTAAGTTTATTAAAGATCCACCATTCACTATGAGTTAAAGGTTGAAGAAGAAGGTTTTGGGGGAGTTGATAGACTCATAATTTAGCATGTTTTAGAAATCATTTAGGATAATTTTGCATTCACATATGCATTCATTTAGTCACCTTTAGTCCCATTTGCATCCATATTAGAGTTTAGTAAGTTTTAGCTTAGGTTGTTGCATGTTTGTACATATTGAGTCCTTATTAGGTGTTTTAGAGGCTTGAAGAACCATATGGAGCTTCATGGGTGATCAAGAGAAGGAGAAGAGTCGGCCAAACGAGAAGCAGACAATCTTTAGAAGTGTATCGAGCTTGGTAGCGAGCTACCATGCTCGATATGGTCCACCAGGGAAGACGAAGCATTCAAGCTCGATACAAAGCCAGCCGAAGTCTTGAAGCAGCGTATCATCATCTACATCGAGCTACCAAGCTCAATACAATCCATGAAGAAGTTTTTTAGAAGTGTATCGAGCTGCATATCGAGCTAGCAAGCTCGATACACTGTCCGATTTTCAGCCTTCAACCGGGTCAATACCCGGTTTATTCCGGGTTGACCCAGTTTGTCCACTGTTAACTATATATACAAAATAACCTAATTTTTTCTAAGTATCTTTTAATCTTTTGTTCTTGCTTAAAAAACCTTCCTTTTTGGTTTATAAGTGATTTTGTAAGACTTTTCATTGAGTTTATGCAATTTAGTATTTACCTTTGTTAATCTTTCATTCCATATCTCTCTAATCATGTTTATCTTCATCTCTTTCATAGAATTTAAGGGCCTAATCATGATTAGTGAGTAGTTTCCTTAGGATTTAGTGATGGGTTAGATTTAGCGTGTTTCATGGATTGATCTTGATGTCTAGGGTTAGATTCTTTCATTTCTCTCCTTGTTTAGTGATTCTAGTGCTAGTTAAGCCTTGATCAAGCTAAAACTAGAGTTTAGGAAATTTTCCACCCACAAGGTGTTTGATGAAATTCCCCAACCAACTAAACAAGGGATTTACATTCCTACCTCATGAGAGTGATTGTCTAAGGTGTTTATTAGCAATTTAGAACTGTTTCATAATGCTTGTTAGCTTCTTTTTCACAAATGAGAGTTTATTCTTGATTAGGATGATTAATGAAGGGATTAGTGACATGAATGTGGATTAGTCTAGCTTTCGAGTTCTAAGCTTAGGGATTAACATTTATTGAGATTGATTGACATCAATGATTGATTCTTGGAACACCTTAGATTGTCAACCCCATCTTTGGATTCGTTTTAGTCATTTGATAATCTTATTTAGTAGCTAATTAGTTTTTGAATTGCTTGATTAGTGCATCCAATTCTTAATTAAGGATCTAGCTACTTTTGTTTGGTTTGATTGCTTGGTTTGATAGTTAAATAACAAAATCTTTTATGATTGCTTAGCTTAACAAGTTTTATGCATTCCTGTTGTCACAAAAACTCTCAATTGGATTGATCCTTAATATCCTACAATGGCACGAGGGGGGTTGAGAATTGATAGTAAAAACCTACTTATCAGAAACCAAAGGAAGAAACCTTGGTAGTCCAAAAGCTGGAAGATTAATATACTCATAAATTAGCATGTTCTAGCATCCCTTTTAGATAGCTTTGCATTCATTTAGCTACTTTTAGTCCATATTGCATCCATATTAGAGTTTAGAAAGTTTTAGCTTACGTTGTTGCATATTGTGCATATTGAGTCTTATTTAGGTACTATGGAGGCTTGGAGGACCTCTTTGGAGAGTTGGGTGACCAGGAGGAAGAAGAGAACGGAGCCAAACATGAACCAGACGAATTTTAGAAGTGTATCGACCTTGGTGTCGACCTACCAAGGTCGATATAGCTCGGCATGAAAGAGGAGTGCGCGTATCGGATGATTGTATCGAGCTACTAAGCTCGATACACAGGCCACCCGGAGTTTTGAAGACGACATATCGGGCATTCGTATCGGACTGCTAAGGTCGATACACGTCTCATTCGAAGTATGAAGAATGGCGTATCGGGCATCTGTGTCGACCTGCTAAGGTCGACACAATCCTTGAGGAAACATTTAGCAGCGTATCATGCTGCGTATCGACCTAGTAAGCTCGATACGCTGCCCGATTTTCAGACTTAAACCGGGTCAATACCCGGTTTCTTCCGGGTTTACTCGGGTCGCCCACTGTTCACTATAAATAGGAAAATACTTAATTTTTCCTATGTATCTTTTTTATCTCTTGTTCTTGCTTAGAAAACTTTCCCTTTTGGTTTCTAAGTGATTTTGTAAGACATTTCTTAAAGTTTATGCAATCTAGTATTTATCTCTTATAATCTTTCATCTTCTATCTCTCTAATCATGTTTATATCTATCTCTTTCATAGGATTTAAGGGATTAACCATGATTAGTGAGTAGTTTCATTAGGATCTAAGGATGAGTTAGATCTAGAGTGTTTTAAGGGTTAATCTTGATGCCTAGGATTAGATTCTTTCATTTCCCTCCTTGTTTAGTGTTCTAAATGCTAGTTTAGCCTTGATCATGCTAAAACTAGGCCTTAGGGAATTTCACACCCACAAGGTGTTTGATGAAATTCCGATAACTAGCTTTTTCAGTGATTATCAAAGCCTAAAGCATAGTCATGTCATTGCAATACTTCAGGTTATCAATCCAAACCAGGGTGTGAAAGGTGCTAAGAATACAAGAGCTCAAAGTAAAGCTAAGTGAATTCCGGATTATTTGGGGAGAAATTCTCTAAAAACTACTTGCAACTGTAAAACAAAGATGAAAACTATTTTAAAATCCCTACTGAAGGGTTATACAACTAATAGATCAGTTTAAAACAACTAGACAATCGATCTAACAGTTTTACAAAATCAAAATCTAAAACCGAATTTATTAATAGATTTGATGGTGAATAGCTAAATTAAACAAAAAATAATTATAAAAATAAAACAACTAACGAAATAAAACCAGACAGTAAAGAAAGACCCTAAGCAATTTTTAAAATACTAAAAATATTAAAAACACAATTTTACAAATTTATAAAAACCATAATGAAAAATTAAACTTATCTAGGAGAGTTTTCGTGAAAATAATTAAACACAAAGCTAAAGGAAAATGGTTTTAAGTTCAAATATTAAAAACAGATTCAAGGTTGGGATTCATTCTTAGGGAGCTTGAAAATTCGAACTTGGGGTTTTGAAAAGATATTTCTACACACTAAGGTGATATCTCTAAGCCTTAAGAAGCTATATTAGATTTACCCATGATATGTGGTGTAAATCCTTTCTTGACCCTTTCCTCCCAACCCATGATGTTTGGTGGAAAGATGATACAAGACTTTTTAGCCTTGCAAGCAATTCCTCAATTGCTCATATCATTGCAATATATTGACGTATCAATCCATCTTGGGAGATGATGCAATAAGAATACAAAGTTATGTTTAACCTAAGCTAAAATAGTAAAAGCAAGTCACAAACAAGTATTGAAAGCTAAACACAAACTAAAAGAGATACTACTAGAGCAATACTATGAAGCTAAACCTTAATTACTAGTAATCAAGCACAAAACAAGTGATTAACTACTAAGCAAGATTAACAATTTAACTAAAACGAAACCTAGGGATGGAATCATTGATTTGGGAAACTAAATGGACAATCTTGCAATCATTTAAGCAACTAATCAAGCTAACTCTATGCCAAGAACACTTAAACAAGATTAAACCATGATGTGTGGCCTGAATCCCTTTCTTAATCACCCTAA
Organism: Alliaria petiolata; assembly: GCA_020283515.1. Taxonomy (NCBI): domain Eukaryota; kingdom Viridiplantae; phylum Streptophyta; class Magnoliopsida; order Brassicales; family Brassicaceae; genus Alliaria; species Alliaria petiolata. The sequence goes on along the minus strand of JAHZTW010000004.1, from coordinate 62,305,857 downwards.
TGAACTAATGATGTTTTAGCATTAAGATAATCAAAAAGCATTAATTTCAAGTCTATAAGGCATGATAAACACTCTAAACAACTAATATCTTAGGCTAGAAATGTAAATCTCTTATTAAGCTAGTTCAAGCATTTCATCAAACACTTGGTGGGTGTATGAAATGCCTATGATCCAAAAATAGCAAAGATTAGCTATTTGGCATGAAGAACTACTTAATAAGAAGAGAAAAGGAAGAATCTATCCTAGATTGCAAGATTAATCCATTAGAAATCCCTAAATCTAACCCATCTCTAAGTTCCTAAGGAAACCACTCACTAATCATACTTAAGCCCATCAAATCAAAGAGTAGAGAAAGGCTAAACATGATTAGAGAAAGGTAAAACAAGAAATCTAAGAAAGATATTGCATTAAACTCAAGGATTCAAGCTTAAACAAGGTTTTTCATAAAGTGGCTAAAAGTTTAGGCTAAGAACAAGAGAATAAAAGTTAAGCATAAAATTAGGTCTAAAATGTATTTATAGTGAATAGTGATCGGACCGGGTCAACCCGGAACAAACCGGGTATTGACCCGGTTTTGGCTGGGAAAAGAGACCGCATCGGTTTGACAAACCTATGGGCTCCAAACCGATGCAGGCAGAGGGACGCGTCCCGGCTTGTCTGTCCGATGCGCCTAGTCCGATGGGATCTCTGTCGTGGTCGTCCCGGGTTGCAGTCCGATGCGCCTTGACCGATGAACTCTCTGCCGAGGTCGTCTCGGTTTGCTAGTCCGATATAGCCAAACCGATGAAGTCTCTGGTGGCTTCGTCCCGAGATGCTCCGCGCGTCCAAACCGATGGGGCCAAACCGATGAAGTCTCTGCCGAGTCTGTCTCGGTTTGCCAATCCAATATGCTCCAATCCGAGGCGATGCCAGACAACTTCTGTCAACCTTTGTTTCGACTTCTCTTTGATCCAAACTCATCCCCAAAGCTCCAAATGGTTTCTTTAGCTCCAAATGTACCTGAGGAACACTCCAAATGCAACAAATATGCAAAGACTATGCAAAGACACCTTAGACTCTAAATGATCAAAATGCAACACAATGATGCTTAAATATACACTTAGATGGTGAGAAACCTATACTAAATGGATGCTAGAATGATGCAAAATATAGACTTATCAACTCCCCCAAACTTGCCTTTTGCTTGTCCCCAAGCAAATGAAACACAAGCCAAGGAGAGAGGTTTAAAAGTGGGGACTCAAATCCAAAGGTGCTAAGCAAATGAATCAATTCAATGGTCCTAGTTAGCAGTTCTAGGATGCCTTTTATGCAAATTTCTACTCCAAAAGGTCTAGCCATACCCATACTCATTCAAGTGAACCCAAGCCTCAACCTACACAAGCATTCATTTTCACCAACTCTTTAACATTCATTAAGTAGTAACCATGGATCATGAATCATACAATGCTAGAAAACTTGTTTGGTTTTTGGGTAAGGTTTTGAGATAAAAATGATCTCAACTTCATGGGGTTCCAATGCAAGGGATCTCTCAATGAACAAGTGAACTTTGGCAAAATGCTAAGAGTAAAAAGCAACCTATGCATACAAGGACAAACTTCCATCTACCCTTTGTAACACAATTGTCTTCACTCTCATTTTCTTTTAAGCTCACTCACCAAGTCCAACCTAAGCTACCCATTACAAGGCAATTCGCCAAACCCATAAGCTCAAACCACTTTCTCCTTTTCTCTTTTAAGTACTTGGGGAAAACTTCTTCTACAACCACAAGTGTTGGCACACTTTTACTTCAAGCTCTTTCTCTTTTCATTCACAATTTGCTATCCTCTTTCTTATAACATCTTAGCCATATTTTTTTCTTTTTCTTGGCTCTTTTACTTTTCTTTACTAGAGGATTTCTTTTCTTTCTTTAGCACTTAGAGCACAATATACAATGCCAACACTTGTTCCAAATATTTTCGTTTTCCCCTTTTCACCAACTCAACTTCGCCAACTTACTTGTTCCAAATTCAAATATCAAGCCAAAATTCCCACCCAAGAATCCTATCATATCCTCTAGCTCATTGTTCTCGAGCTAGCTACATGGAAGCCTATCCTTGTCGCTCTAAACTCAACACTTTTTGCTAAGTTCACAAGATGAAAAAGGCCTAATGCACTCAATAAGGAAGAGGTTTCAAAGGAAGCTTAGTTTGGGAATTCGTTTTCAACCGCTCTAAAGATGAGAGTCGGCTATTTGGGTTAACAAGAGTGGTATAAGGAAAGAAGATAACCCAAATATGTATATGGTATCCACAAGTTCTCTAGCAATGCATAACCATGATAATTACTTGTTCAAATTAGGTTCAAGTTCAAGAGAGTTGGTTTCTATTCAAAGCTTGCTTCAATTAAAACTTAAATATCAAATGGTGAGGTCCAAGTATGGTTCAACTTTAACTTTCAAAATTTGCACACCAAGCATCAAACAACTATTAACTAGGGCCTAGAACTAATTCATGAGTTTAACACCTTACAAGGAAAAATCATCATTGTCCCCTATGCATGAATGCAATCCTATATGAAAGATATATTCAATCCCACTTATGTAACAAATGCAAATGCAACTACATGCTATTTTTTTTTGAAATTTTCGAAATTTTTCCAATTTTTTTGGTTTTTTTGTATGCCATAGATGTATGCATGAGACTCAAGAATGCATGAGAAAGAAAAATAAGAACACAAAACACAAGTCAAATCTCTCAACCTCTCCCCCAAACTTAAATTACATAGTCCCTTGTGTAATAAAAGTCCGAGAGAGACCGCAATCAATATGACAAAATGATAGAATAAGGTAAAATAAAAACTAATGGTATATACAATGGAGTTTGGAGTGTTACCTCTAGAATTGGGTTGAGGAGGAAGAGGATTCCCCCATTGAGTAGGATTGGTTGCTTGACTCCGGTGTTGGGGAACGCATTGGCTTCCTCTTTCCACGGCGAGTTTCATAGGAGGAGGATTGTGGTGCTTCCTCATGGGAAGCATTCCTCTCTTGCACGTGGAAAGAGTGCTTCCTATCAAGCTCCATGGCGCTCTCTCCCATTGCTTCCTCCTCATGCACATCGCGAGTTCTTGATGATGATGAAGCACCCCCAATCTTGTTCTTTAGGCCCTTGATTTCCTTTGCCATCTCCTTGATGGTTTTGACCATCTTTCTAATGGTCCTTTCTTGGTACTTGTTCCACCTTTGGAGGAGGTTGATGCGATGATGTGCTTCTCTAAGGGGCTGGGAAGGCACGGCTAGATCATAAGCATCAAAGTAGTAGCGCTCACTCCCAACCTTCGGACTCAAAGGCTCCTCTTGATCTTCCTCTTGGCTAAGCTCGGCGCTTGCTTGGCTCGTGGAGGCCCTTGTCCTCTTTGTGGTCTGAAGTGGAGGATCAACCGAAGGGTTGTAGAGCTCATCACTTGGGGGACGGAAGTCGATGTGACTCCTCTCACTAAAGCTAGTCAAATGGGTGCATGGAAGTCGGATCCTTGCTTCCGTTCTCTCTCCAAAAGCGAACTTGTAGACATATTTACCTCCCGCCATCCCACTAAGGAACCTCGTCTTGCAGAGGTATGAAATGTCCATCCACTCAATCTCATGCGTAACCTCCCCAAGATCCGCTCCACAAGCCTCTAGAATGGGTGTCACTATCCCGCCCACGCTGAGTTGTGGTGCGATGTCCTTAGTCGTAGCAGCCCATTCCTTGTAGCTTAGTAGCTTCTTCAAAAAGAGAGAGATCAAGCCTATCCCGGAACCATCTCCATGCAAGGTTATCACCTTATTCCCAATCCTTATGTTCCCTAGGATGTTCTTGAATCTCATATCCAAAAGCTCTAGCTCTTCCTCAATCACATAACCACGCTCCTTTCTTGCAAATAAGGTATGGGCGAGTGCTTTGTGGGCATATCTCACTGCGGGATGTGTGATGGAGCCACTCTTGCTTGCACCAGTGAAACAAGACTTTTATCTTACAAGCAATTCCTCAATTGCTCATATCATTGCAATATATTGAGGTATCAATCCATCTTGGGAGATGATGCAATAAGAATACAAAGTTAAGCTTAAGCTAAGCTAAAATAGCAAATGCAAGTCACAAACAAGTATTGAAAGCTAAAGACAAACTTAAATAGATACTACTAGAGCAATAACTATGAAATTAAGCCTTAATCACTACTAATCAAGATACTAAACAAGGATTAACTACTAAGCAAGATTAACAATTTAACTAAAACGAAACCTAGGGATGGAATCATTGATTTGGGAAACTAAATGGACAACCTTGCAATCATTTAAGCAACTAATCAAGCTAACTCTATGCCTAGAACACTTAAACAAGATTAAACCATGATGTGTGGCCTTAATCCCTTTCTTAATCACCCTAATGAACTAATGATGTTTTAGCATTAAGATAATCAAAAAGCATTAATTTCAAGTCTATAAGGCATGATAAACACTCTAAACATCTAATATCTTAGGCTAGAAATGTAAATCTCTTATTAAGTTGGTTCAAGCATTTCATCAAACACTTGGTGGGTGTATGAAATGCTTATGATCCAAAATAGCAAAGATTAGCTATTTGGCATTAGGAATCACTTAATAAGAAGAGAGAATGAAAGAATCTATCCTAGATTGCAAGATTAATCCATTAGAAAACCCTAAATCTAACCCATCCCTAAGTTTCTAAGGAACTACTCACTAACCATACTTAAACCCATCAAATCAAAGATTAGAGAAAGGTTAAACATGATTAGAGAAAGATAAAACAAGAAATCTAAGAAAGATAATGCATTAAACTCAAAAGATTCAAGCTTAAACAAAGTATTTGCCCAAAGTGGCTAAAAGTTTAAGCTAAGAACAAGAGAATAAAAGTTGGGATAAAAAATTAGGTCTAAAGAGTATTTATAGGAGGGACCCAAAGGGTAGACAAAGAAGATTCGTCTGGGAGAATTTCGACGAGGTTCGTCGAACATACTCGTCGAAACTTCACCCTGGAGGAAAGTTTCGACGAAGCTTCGTCGAACAGAGTCGTCGAACGGGTCTTCAAGCGTCGATCATCTTCACGCGTCTGGATAAGTTTCGACGAGGTTCACCGAAACTACTCGTCGAAACTTCACCCTGGAGGAAAGTTTCGGCCAGCTACGTCGAAACTTCTGGTCGAAACATCGTCCTGGAGAGAAGTTTCGGTCAGCTACGTCGAAACTTCTGGTCGAAACTTCTTCAGGATTCTTCTTCTCCATCTTTTTGGCAACTTCTTGCTCTTCAAAGTGATGTGCCATTCCTCTCCAACTCCATTGTTGCCTCCACAGCATCCATGTTACCTGATCAAGACTCCAAATGCACCAAAACATGCAAGGACTATGCAAAGACACTCTAGGACTCTAAATGATACAATGCAACACAATGATGCTATATTAGACCCCTAAATGATGAGAAACTTATACTAAATGGATGCTAAAATGATGCAAAATATAGACATATCAACTCCCCCAAACTTGCTTTTTGCTTGTCCCCAAGCAAATGAAACACAAGCTAAGGAGAGAGGTTTGAAGGTGGGGACTCAAATCCAAAGGTGTCAAGCAAATGAATCAATTCAATGGTCCTAGTTAGCAGTTCTAGGATGCCTTTTATGCAAATTTCTACTCCAAAAGGTCTAGCCATACCCATACTCATTCAAGTGAACCCAAGCCTCAACCTACACAAGCATTCATTTTCACCAACCCTTTAACATTTATTAAGTGGTAACCATGGATCATGAATCATACAATGCTAGAAAACTTGTTTGGTTTTTGGGTAAGGTTTTGAGATGATAATGATCTCAACTTCAGGGGGTTCCAATGCAAGGGATCTCTCAATGAACAAGTGAACTTTGGCAAAATGCTAAGAGTAAAAAGCAACCTATGCATACAAGGACAAACTTCCATCTACCCTTTGTAACACAAATTCTTTCACTCTCATTCTCTTTTTAGCTCACTCACCAAGCCCAACCTAAGTTACCCATTGCGAGGCAATTCGCCAAACCCAATAGAAACTCAAACACCTTCTTCTTTTCCTTTTCTCTTTTAAGCACTTAGGGGGACATCTTCTACAACCACAAGTGTTGGCACACTTTTACTTCAAGCTCTTTCTCTTTTCATTCACAAATTGCTATCCTCTTTCTTATAACATCCTAGCCATATTTTTTTCTTTTTCTTGGCTCTTTTACTTTTCACTTCTAGAGGATTTTTTTTTTTCTTTTCTTAACACTTAGAGCACTATACAAAGCCAACACTTGTTCCAAATATTTTCGTTTTCCCCTTTTCACCATCTCAACTTCGCCAAATCACTTGCTCCATATTCAAATACCAAACCAAAATTCCCACCCAAGAATCTTATCCTATCATCTAGCTCATTGTTCTCGAGCTAGCTACATGGAAGCCTATCCTTGTCGCTCTAAACTCAACACTTTTTGCTAAGTTCACAAGATGAAAAAGGCCTAATGCACTCAATAAGGAAGAGGTTTCAAAGGAAGCTTAGTTTGGGAATTCGTTTTCAACCGCTCTAAAGATGAGAGTCGGCTATTTGGGTTAACAAGAGTGGTAAAAGGAAAGAAGATAACCCAAATATGTATATGGTATCCACAAGTTCTCTAGCAATGCATAACCATGATAATTACTTATTCAAATTAGGTTCAAGTTCAAGAGAGTTGGTTTCTATTCAAAGCTTGCTTCAATTAAAACTTGAATATCAAATGGTGAGGTCCAAGTAGGGTTCAACTTTAACTTTCAAAATTTGCACACAAAGCATCAAACAACTATTAACTAGGGCCTTGAACTAATTCATGAGTTTAACACCTTACAAGGAAAAATCATCATTGTCCCCTATGCATGAATGCAATCCTATATGAAAGCTAGACTCAATCCTACTTATATAACAAATGCAAATGCAACTACATGCTATTTTTTTTTTGAAATTTTCGAAATTTTTCCAATTTTTTTGGTTTTTTCTATGCCATAGATGTATGCATGAGACTCAAGAATGCATGAGAAAGAAAAATAAGATCACAAAACACAAGATCAAATACACCATACTCCCCCAAACTTAAATTACACAGTCTCTTGTGTAATCCAAGCTTGGAGAAGATTTCAATATGCAAAAATAAAAGACTTAATGGTATTTACAATGAGTGAAGTGGTACCTTGATCAAAATTGCATGGAGGAGGATGAGTAAGAGTCCATGGAGTAGGATGGATTGCTGGATTGAGGAGTGGGAGATCGCATGACTCTCTTCTCACGCCTTCTAGTCTCATAGGAAGAGGGGCGTGGCTCATCTTCATGGCTTGGTGCGCTTGGAGTCCCTTGGAAGGAGTGGCGTCTTCCCGCCATAGTGCTATCCACTTCATCATCCTCTTGCTGCATCGCCTCATCATCCTCTTGTTGCATCTCTCCATGCCTTTGGGAAGAAGTTCCCCCAACCTTAGCCTTTAGCTCCTTGATTTGCCCTTTTAAGCCCTTCACCGTTTTCACAAGCTTCCTTATGGTTTTGTCTTGCCATTTGTTCCATCTTTGGAGAAGCTTGATGTGTTGGTGAGCTTGTCTAGAAGTCTCTCCTTGGTTGGTTGTTTCATAAGGTACAAAGTTGTACCTATCACTGCCATAGACCGAGGGAGCTTGGTAAGGCTGGTGGGAAGTGTCCCATGAGCTCATAGGGAGTGTCATTATGTCATCAAGCTCTTCGTCGGATGGTGTGAAGGTAGCGTTTGACCTCTCCCTTAGGCTAGTGAGGTGAATGCAAGGCAATCGGATTGTAGCATCCTTGAGCTTCTCCACATTGAACTTGTACCGGTATCCACTTCCTTCCTTAAGCAAGAAATGACCCTTAAGGAGGTAGGAGGAGTCTATAAACTCTCTCTCGACTGATGGCTCGCCTAAGGTGATGCCCACTTCCTCAAGGATCGGTGTGATCATACCTCCAATGGCTATAGGGATTGAGCGGTCCTTCTTGCTAAATGCATGAGCATGGTAAGTCGCTGCATGAGCCAACCAAAGCTGTACCATCCCATTCCCCGTGGTATCCCAATAAAGTAGGATGTTGTCATGACAGTAGCGGATGATGTCCTTAAGCCCAGAAGCAAGCATCTCCCACTCTTAAGAAGTCACAACCACGGTTTCCTTCTTGGCAAAGAAGGTGTTAGCTAACACCTTGTGAGCATAGCGAATAGAAGGATGTCGGATCATCTTGTTCCTCACTCTCCAGGCCTTGAAATCCCCATGGGCAACAAACTTTCATAGCTTTTCCAACTCGCTCTTCCTAACATTCAAGCGGGATCCCGGCCCGGTGACCTCATCAAACCCAAGTACTTCACTTAGCTTCTTGAAACCCATCTTATAGGACTTGTTGCGAACCCGGAACTTGATGAAACCGAAACCATCTAATAGCTTATCAATCCCAGCCGAGCTTGAAGTTTCCACCACTAAAGTAGAGAGGAATTGGCAAGTCTCCTCTTGGTAACTCAGGTGTGAGTTGTTGAACCATCTTACGCATCCCAAGTTCCGAAAGATCCGTGCCACATCATCCAAGAGACCTAGCTCTTCTAGCAGCTCATGATCCGGGTACTTAGTTCCCCTAAAAGGTCTCTCCATAAGGGCCTTGTATACTTTCGGGGGTGTTGGAGGAGTAGCCGCGGCTTTCTCAGCCTTCCTTACTCTTGCTTTCTCCCTACTAATGTCCCTCTTTTGGGATAACTTCCTTATGACCGGTGGGCTCTGCTCGGGATCCTCTTCTTCCACTTCCACGGGCCTCTTGCCTTGTCTCTTGCTAACCTCACTCCTTGTTCTCCCCATTAGTACCTATACAAGCAAAATCTTGGAGAAGAGTGAGTATGTGATGAATTTTAAACTTTGAAAACCACAATCATGCAATTATAAAATTCCATGGAGGTTTGCAAGAATTAAAACTCAATGGCAATTAATGATAAAGCAAGAAATAATCCCAATTTAGTAAAAATTTCTCTTAGCATTCAAAGATTTTAACAAGGAATTATTCAAATTAAGCACTCTCTAAGTGAATATGAATTAAAATTCAAGAGGTTTCTAGCTTAATTACCTATATAACATGGGAAAACAAGCTCAAAGAAACCAAATTCCAAAATTTTGAACATTAATTAGGCTAAAACATG